>BMAC01000316.1:891526-919913 GCA_014905375.1 Phtheirospermum japonicum
GCGATTAATTTCCTTATTAAAGATTATCTCTCAACTATAAATACTACCCCTATGCAATGTAAATTCACACATACGAAAATTATCAGCATTCAAGCATCTCATATTTTTTCTGTCTGTCCCACGCATCATATAGTTTGCGGTTAGGGTTTTGCTCGGTTGTCTACCCAGTTCTCGTTCGCTAGGGTGACTAGAACGAACTGGTTCACTGCTCCTTCCAGCCCTGTTGTCGTTGTATCTTGGGAGATTCATTGTCAGAGACTCGTGACTAATTTAGTTGAGTAGTCCTCATCTAAAGTGGACGATTGAGCAACAGAAAGAGGTTCGTCGGTGGAAAGAGGTTTGCACTTTGTACGAGGCAACAAGAATCTTAAGGAAAAAGTTCACTTACCTCGACACCTTTCTTTTTTCTGTTTTATTCATTGTTTTTTAATTATAGATCTTTGTTAATTTGAATTATTTCCCGCTGTTATCCCAGTTTTATTCTTGTATCCCCAATAAGTTTAAGATTCTTGTTTTTAATCTGAACTAATGGATAACACCTCTACATTGAATAAATCGACGATGCCTGCTTTGCCTCCCAAACAAGTGCCTTTCTTTATCGTCGTCGGGATCAACGTGATACCCCTCAATTCCATGGGGGGTTCGGAGGAGGGTCTCAAAAGTAAACGGAGTCCACATGACTTCATCCTCCTCAAGTACTACTCGTTCAAAGTTGGATGCTTAACCGGATCTTTCAATCTGGTAGTGATGGATTCTCATAGATTTTCGCTAAGATGGTCTCGTCTATTACCACATATGGAGGGTCATCGGTCTTCTCGAAAATTTCTTTTCTCGTACATTCTCATTTGTTGGGTGCTTGACTGGATCCTTTTGGCTTTCTGTGGGTGGCTCTTCATTAAAATTTTCAACAATTGTTTTGCTCACCACCTCATAAGGAAAGATCTTAGTTGCCACCTTCACGAATTCATCTTGCATGCGCGTCTCCTCATCTTCCATCACTTGGCACACGGTCCATGCTGGCAACGTATTTGGCTCAGCTTCGACCTCGATAAGAGAAACGGAGGAATTAGGAATATCATTTGTAAGCTCAGGCAGACTATGATTAACATGTGTCCGCCTCATTTCTTCTTCCTCCATCTCGTATTCATCCTCCAACTCAGGCGCTAGAACCTCCAGAGCTTCGAATTCCTCCACATCTTGCGGCATAATGGCACTCACATCCTCCATATTCACCTTAGATTCAAACGGCGATTGCTCCTCCAATTGCACATCTAACTGACTCATATGGTTCACTAATCGGCCAATTTGACTCACTTGAGTTTCTATTTTCTTTATACTGGACCGAATGTCGTGCTGGAACTCCAAGGTGTTCAATTCCATGGCTTTCACCATCTCCACGAGCTCTGGGGATGCTTTTTGTGATTGGGGGT
Organism: Phtheirospermum japonicum; assembly: GCA_014905375.1. NCBI lineage: Eukaryota > Viridiplantae > Streptophyta > Magnoliopsida > Lamiales > Orobanchaceae > Phtheirospermum > Phtheirospermum japonicum. The sequence goes on from BMAC01000316.1 coordinate 892,957, forward strand.
GGTTATTATATTGCCTTAAAAAATCTTGTCCCCCTTGAAAATTTGGAGGGTCCCCCCATCTTGGCTCGTAAGAATAAGGATCATAATTTCTTTGCCGGTCTTGAGTCCCATAGACGTTCGCTTCAATCCTAGCTCGTAGCTTTGGGCAGTCATCGGAAACATGATCGAATGTATGGCACAATATGCATGGTTAAATCTGAGGGATCATTTTCGTAGTCCACTTAGTGATCCCAGCATCTATCCTATCTTGCCGAAATTCCAAAGTATTGGCCGCAATTGCTTTCACCAAATCCCCTCTAGTGATGGTCCGGAATTTCGTTCAACCAATGGCTCGGGATAGTATTGCGGGTATTGATAATTGAAGCGCGATCCGTCATTCCCAAAAGGTGCCTTTCCATTCCATACCTAGTATCATAAGAATAAAATCGGTGAGAGTACGCTGCCATTCCAAAAGAAAATTTAAGGATTTTTTGATTTTTTTTTAATTTTATTTTCGAAAATATTTTTATTATTTAATTAAAAAAAATCGAAAATAAATTTTTTTTTAATTTTAAAAATGTAAATAATAAATACGTAAAAATCACAACTTAAACGCGCCACTCCCCGGAAACGGAGCCAAAATTTGACCGCTCGTCGTTGAAGCGTCAAAAATAATATTTATAAAAGTCCTCGACTTTCCTCTACTAACTAGTAGCAGCGGCAAGTAAGGGTCGATCCCACGAGGAGTGTGGATTAACTTGTGATTATTCGTATTTAAAAAAAAATAACAAATGGGGGTAGAGATGATAAATTAACTAAATAACTAATAGAGAAATCAATTAAAAGCAAATAAACAAATAAATAAGAAACTAATAAAATAACTTTCCAGTCCTAGTTCAGTTTCCACCCTCGTTCAATTCATTTAACCAATTGCAATATAAAATCCACTCATCATATGAAACTAAAAACCCTAAGTAACAATAAGCTCTGCTACTCGAATTTACCCTTACTGTGTATTTAATTAAAATAAGCTCTTTAATTAACTCTAATTATTGAATAACCTAAAATAAGCTCTCTAGATTCAACCCAATAACAGCATTAAAAACCAGACAAATAGGTTAATCTAAGCAATAAACACATAAGCTCGGTTTATTCAACTTATGTTGTGTTATACCTAACGATGCAAGACCATTAGTTGCTTCAAGGAAATCGAAACTACGACAATTACACGGGAAGCAGTCCTCTTTCTAGCAATTGATAACAAAATCCCTAATCTAGGTGGCCAATCCAAATTAAGAATCAAGAAATCATGTCATGAATTTAGCAATCATGATATGTAAAAAAGATAACACAAGCAATTTCATATGAAGAACGAAATAAATACGCATAAATTAATTAAAACATAATCTCACGAGGGTTTCCCCATCCCTAGGACTAGATAAACAATCACTCACTAATGGAGTTCATGAAATAATAGAAGAAAAATAAATAAAACATAATTCTAAGATAAGAAAAGAGGGATAAGAGAGCTTAGATCTTGAATCTTGAGTCTTGGATCTTCAATCTTCAAGCTCCCTTGATGTTGGGTGTTTTGGACTCCTTTTAGGGTTTAGAAACCCTAGGATTTGTGTAAAACCCTAGATTTTTGTGTGTGTCACGAATGTGAGGGGTGGGGGGTATTTATAAGTGTAGGTGGCTTGGAAAAGGGGTCAAAATTAGGGTTAAATTAGGGTTTCCGACCCTTCTAGGTCGGTTCATCACTTTCCATACCGGTTGAGCCCAGCGACAACCCTTCTAGAAGGCCTAGAACTGGAGGTGCTGCCAGCCCAGTTTTCTATACTGGTTGGGCCCAGCGACAACCCTTCTAGAAGGCCCATAATCGTCATTTCTTCACCAATTCACTTGTTTTGTGTCTCGCTTGCTCGTGAAACTCCTATGCATCATCCATCAATCTTCAATGCACTAATTTAGCACCCAATTACTACAAAATAAGAGAAAAATACACAATTGGTGCTCGTCTACTCATAATAATAAATATGCGAGAAAAAAATAAATATAAGAACATTAAGCACACAAAATTATAGATTATTATCTATTAAATATCGTGCAATTTCTCGCTTATCAAATCCAAAATTTGAACGCTTGTCGTAAGCGTCAAATTAAATATTTATTTTCCTCAACTTTTCTCCACTAACTAGTACTAGTGATAAGTAAGGGTCGAACCCACGAGGAGTGTGGTTAGATTGTGATGATTCGTATTTTATTTAAATAAATAATTGGGGTAATAATTATGAACTAAATTAACTAACGAAATAAACAATTAAAACGAGCAAGAAAATGATTAACGGAGATTTCAATAATAATAAAGGTCTAGTTCTAGTTCAGTTTCCACCCTCGATTCACTCATTTAACCAACCACAATATCATAATCCTGTCATCATATGCGACTAAAAACCCTAAGTARCAATAAGCTCTGCTACTCRAATTTGCCCTTACCGTTTACTCAATTAAAATAAGCTCTTTAATTGAATCTAATTATTGAACAACCTAGAATAAGCTCTCTAGGTTCAACCCAATAACARCATTAATAACTAGGCAAATAGATTAATCTAGGCAATAAACAMATAAGCTCGGTTTATTCAACCTATGTTGTGTTGTCCCTAACGATTKACAATCATTAGTTGCTTCAGAGAAATAGTAATTAYGACAATTAAACGGGAAGCAATCCTATTTCTATCAATAGAAAMCCAAATCCCTAATCTAGGTGATCAAGCCMAATTAAGAATTAAGCAMTAATAAATTGAAATTAGAACAACATAAAYAATYGCATATGAAGAASGAAARACAATATTGCATAAATCAATTAAACATAGTTTCACGAGGGTTTCAACATCCCTAGAACTAGATAATAAGTTTAYTCACTTATGGAGTTAATAAAATAAAAGGWAAATAAAGAAATAAACATAGTTGTAAGATAAGAAAGGAGATAAGAAAGCTTAGGGTTCGGATTCTTGGTCTTGGATCTTCAAGCTCTTGATTTYTGGCTCCTTGGAACCCTAGGATTTGTTTTCTAGGGTTTCTAGTCTCCTCTTGGTTTTTTGAAACCCTARGTTTTGGTGTGTTTCCGAATGTGAGGGGTGTGGGGTATTWATAGGTGTAGGTGGCTTGGAAAAGGGGTCAAAATTAGAGTTTCCTCCCCTTTCTATGTCGGTTCTGCACTTTYCTTAATTGTTTCCTGCACTTTSTATACCGGTTTCCTCGMAGAAATAGGACTCCCAGCGCCAGGCTGGGCGGGCGCGGGYGGCATGGGCGAGTCAGKGTCGGTCGAGTCAGGGTCGGCAGATTACTTTCTATAACGGTTCTTGATTGGCAGTGRTGTTAGCTGTTTCCAACTTTCTATAACGGTTGATCCCAGCAATAACCCATCTAGAAAGTCCAGAATCGTCCTTTCTTTGCCAATTCGCTCGATTTGTCTCTCGCTTCCTCGTGCAACTCTCATGCATCATCCTTAAATCTTCAAATCACCAATTTAGCACCTAATTACTGCAAAATAGATCAAAAATATGCAATTGGTGCTCGACTACTCATAATAATAAATATGCSAGAAATAAATAAATATAAGAATATTAAGAACATACAAATATTGGAATTATACCATTAATTATCATGCAATTTCTCCCTTATCAAATCCCCCAAACTTAAACCTTGCTTGTCCTCAAGCAACATTTAGAATTAAAGCATAGGACAAATGTAAAATAGTAAGTCACTCAAATTGATCAAATGAACTCATTCGGACTCTAGGCACYATTATATTTTTWGAAATCGCAAGCGTTTCATGTATTGACTCAAGTGATCCCAGCAGTTAGAGAACCCCTTTTCATATACGCCACGACAATTTACTATGGTGCCCCCTCGCTAATTGATGGTTTGACTCTATCCATTATTGGTTGCAATCGAATATCTCGTCCTCCCATTTATTCATTTATTTTTATTTTTTTTAATTGAGGCACGCAGCTCCGCACTACTGTTCTTGACTTGATAATGATGATAAGGCGCKGGATAGGAGGATCGTCTTGATTTGGTAATTAACTTGTTGATTTCACCTCCGCCATGTTTGAGATTTTGATTGGATTTGCGTCACTTGAATGCGTGCATGAATTTGTTGAGCTACTAGCATCTTTATTGGATTTCGCCCTTAGAATTTGTAAGCGACTTGCACTTGGTAAATACGGATAGGCAGCTATTTCAGCACCTCAATTCTCTGTTATGTTTTTTTTATTTTTCAATCTTCTACTTTCTCCATGCCGATATACCCCAACCGGATCTTATTTGACTTCTGTTTTGACTAACGAGATATTATCACACAACCGACAACTTCAAGGCACCACGCAACTCATATTGAGTACGACAACCACAAATACACATCAACAATGCAATAATCTAGAATTGACGCCCCACAAATGAATCACAAAAGTACTAACATGCGTACCATTGATCTCTAAATCAAATGATGACTAAATAATTTAACCGAAACATAATTCATCCAAGCAATTCAAGCGAGTACTTTTTAACATTTTAACTCAATTCCCGGAATTTAATCGCAAAATTTTCAGAAATTTATCAATTTTTTTAGCCCATATGCAATATAAATCATTAATTCCCACTCCCCCAAACTTAAACTTTAGCTTGTTCTCAAGCGAACACAACACAAGAACAAGCAAATAAATCAAAAGGGAAGAGCGAGGAAAATAAATCACCCGGGTAAATGTCGAGGGGGGTCTCGGTTCCAATGACGATCTTTTTTTTTTTTTTTTTTGAAATATGGCTCAATCATCCAAATCAACCAAGCTTTCTCTCCCTTAAACTGGAAAATAAAAATAAAATAGAAAATAATAATAAAGTAAACATTTGGTTGCCTCCCAACAAGCGCCTTTTCTTAACGTCGTCGGCTCGACGTGTCACCCCTACATTCCATGGGGGTTTCGGAGGAGGTCTTAAAGTAAATGGAAGTCCCATGAATTCATCATCCATAATTCTCACTCTTTTCAACGTCGGATGCTTAACTGGATCTTTTCGACTTGATAGTAATTTCTCATAGGACTTAGAAAAAACAGTGTCGTCTATCACCACGTATGGAAGGTCATCGGTCGCCACCTTCATGAAAACTTCATCCTCGTACACCGCATCCTCCGTTGGGTGCTTAACTGCATCCTTTCGATTTTGTGGATGGCTTCTCATTAAAATTGGCAAATGTAGTTTCATCCACCACCTCAAATGGAGGGATCGTAGTCACCACCTTCCCTAAATCTTCAACCCGCACAAGCGTCTCCTCATAATCCTTCATCACTTGGTACTTGGTCCATGATGGCAATAGCTTTGGCTCAGCTTCGACTTTGATAGGAGAAATGACGGAGTTAAGAATATCATTCGTAAGCTCTGGCAGAATATAGTCAACGTGTGACTGCCTCATTTCTTCTTCCTCCATCTCGATATCGTCCTCTAATTCAAATGTTGGATCCTCCAAAGCTTCAACTTTCTCCTCCTCTTGCAGGCATAATGGTACTCACATCCTCCATATTCACCTCAGATTCAAACGAAGATTGCTCCTCCAACTGCACATCTAGCTGGCTTAGGCGGTTTGCCATTTGACTCATTTGAGCTTCTTAAATTTTTCATACTGGACCGAGTGTCATGCTGGAACTCCAAGGTGTTCAATTCTATGGCTTTCACCATCTCTACGAGCTCTGGGGATGCTTTTTGTGCTTGGGGGCGGTCATGATATTGATTCAAAAGTCTTGTCCCCTTTGAAAATTTGGGAGTCCCCCATCTTGGCTCGTAAGGATAAGGACCATAAGTTTGAGTCCCATAAGCGTTTGCTTCAATCCTGTCTTGTAGTGTTGGGCAGTCATCAGTGACATAATCGAATGTATGGCACAATCTGCATGGTCGAACCCAACGGATCTTTTTCGTAGCCCAATCATTGTGTTGTTGGAGTAGCAAAGTGTGAGCCGTCATTGTTTTCACCAAAGTCCTTAGCGATGGCCCGTAATTCTTTTCAACCAATGGCTCGGGATAGTATTGTGGATAATTGAAGCGCGATCCGTCATTCCCAAAAGGTTGCCTCTCCATTCCATACCTAGCATCATAATCATAACATTGGTGAGGGTACGCTGCCATTCTAAAAGAAAATTTAGAGATTTTTGATTTTTTTAATGTTAAAAATGTAAAATAATAAATACGCAAAAATCAAAGCTTAAACGCGCCACTCCCGGCAACGGCGCAAAAATTTGACCGCTTGTCGTAAGCGTCAAATTAAATATTTATTTTCCTCAGCTTTTCTCAACTAACTAGTAGTAGTGATAAGTAAGGGTCGAACCCACGAGGAGTGTGGTTAGATTGTGATGATTCGTATTTTATTTAAATAAATAATTGGGGTAATAATTATGAACTAAATTAACTAACGAAATAAACAATTAAAACGAGCAAGAAAATGATTAACGGAGATTTCAATAATAATAAAGGTCTAGTTCTAGTTCAGTTTCCACCCTCGATTCACTCATTTAACCAACCACAATATCATAATCCTGTCATCATATGCGACTAAAAACCCTAAGTAGCAATAAGCTCTGCTACTCGAATTTGCCCTTACCGTTTACTCAATTAAAATAAGCTCTTTAATTGAATCTAATTATTGAACAACCTAGAATAAGCTCTCTAGGTTCAACCCAATAACAGCATTAATAACTAGGCAAATAGATTAATCTAGGCAATAAACAAATAAGCTCGGTTTTATTCAACCTATGTTGTGTTGTCCCTAACGATTGACAATCATTAGTTGCTTCAGAGAAATAGTAATTACGACAATTAAACGGGAAGCAATCCTATTTCTATCAATAGAAACCCAAATCCCTAATCTAGGCGATCAAGCCAAATTAAGAATTAAGCAATAATAAATTGAAATTAGAAACAACATAAACAATCGCATATGGAACGAAAGACAATATTGCATAAATCAATTAAACATAGTTTCACGAGGGTTTCAACATCCCTAGAACTAGATAATAAGTTTATTCACTTATGGAGTTAATAAAATAAAAGGAAAATAAAGAAATAAACATAGTTGTAAGATAAGAAAGGAGATAAGAAAGCTTAGGGTTCGGATTCTTGGTCTTGGATCTTCAAGCTCTTGATTTCTGGCTCCTTGGAACCCTAGGATTTGTTTTCTAGGGTTTCTAGTCTCCTCTTGGTTTTTTGAAACCCTAGGTTTTGGTGTGTTTCCGAATGTGAGGGGTGTGGGGTATTTATAGGTGTAGGTGGCTTGGAAAAGGGGTCAAAATTAGAGTTTCCTCCCCTTTCTATGTCGGTTCTGCACTTTCCTTAATTGTTTCCTGCACTTTCTATACCGGTTTCCTCGAAGAAATAGGACTCCCAGCGCCAGGCTGGGCGGGCGTGTGCGGCATGGGCGAGTCAGGGTCGGTTGAGTCAGGGTCGGCAGATTACTTTCTATAACGGTTCTTGATTGGCAGTGATGTTAGTTGTTTCCAACTTTCTATAACGGTTGATCCCAGCAATAACCCATATAGAAAGTCCAGAATCGTCCTTTCTTTGCCAATTCGCTCGATTTGTCTCTCGCTTCCTCGTGCAACTCTCATGCATCATCCTTAAATCTTCAAATCACCAATTTAGCACCTAATTACTGCAAAATAGATCAAAAATACGCAATTGGTGCTCGACTACTCATAATAATAAATATGCSAGAAATAAATAAATATAAGAATATTAAGAACATACAAATATTGGAATTATACCATTAATTATCATGCAATTTCTCGCTTATCAAATCCCCCAAACTTAAACCTTGCTTGTCCTCAAGCAACATTTAGAATTAAAGCATAGGACAAATGTAAAATAGTAAGTCACTCAAATTGATCAAATGAACTCATTCGGACTCTAGGCACCATTATATTTTTAGAAATCGTAAGCGTTTCATGTATTGACTCAAGTGATCCCAGCAGTTAGAGAACCCCTTTTCATATACGCCACGACAATTTACTATGGTGCCCCCTCGCTAATTGATGGTTTGACTCTATCCGTTATTGGTTGCAATCGAATATCTCGTCCTCCCATTTATTCATTTATTTTTATTTTTTTTAATTGAGGCCCGTAGCTCCGCACTACTGTTCTTGACTTGATAATGATGATAAGGCGCTGGATAGGAGGATCGTCTTGATTTGGTAATTAACTTGTTGATTTCACCTCCGCCATGTTTGAGATTTTGATTGGATTTGCGTCACTTGAATACGTGAATGAATTTGTTGAGCTACTAGCATCTTTATTGGATTTCGCCCTTAGAATTTGTAAGCGACTTGCACTTTGTAAATACGGATAGGCAGCTATTTCAGCACCTCAATTCTCTGTTATGTTTTTTTTATTTTTCAATCTTCTACTTACTCCATGCCGATATACCCCAACCGGATCTTATTTGACTTCTGTWTTGACTAACGAGATATTATCACACAACCGCCAACTTCAAGGCCCCACGCAACTCATATTGAGTACGGCAACCACAAATACACATCAACAATGCAATAATCTAGAATTGACGCCCCACAAATGAATCACAAAAGTACTAACATGCGTACCATTGATCTCTAAATCAAATGATGACTAAATAATTTAACCGAAACATAATTCATCCAAGCAATTCAAGCGAGTACTTTTTAACATTTTAACTCAATTCCCGGAATTTAATCGCAAAATTTTCAGAAATTTATCAATTTTTTTAGCCCATATGCAATATAAATCATTAATTCCCACTCCCCCAAACTTAAACTTTAGCTTGTHCTCAAGCGAACACAACACAAGAACAACCAAATAAATCAAAAGGGAAGATCGAGGAAAAGAAATCACCCGGGTAAATGTCGAGGGGGGTCTCGGTTCCAATGCCGATCTTTTTCTTTTTTTTTTGAAATATGGCTCAATCATCCAAATCAACCAAGCTTTCTCTCCCTTAAACTGGAAAATAAAAATAAAATAGAAAATAATAATAAAGTAAACATTTGGTTGCCTCCCAACAAGCGCCTTTTCTTAACGTCGTCGGCTCGACGTGTCACCCCTMMATTCCATGGGGGTTTCGGAGGAGGTCTTAAAGTAAATGGAAGTCCCATGAATTCATCATCCATAATTCTCACTCTTTTCAACGTCGGATGCTTAACTGGWTCTTTTMGACTTGATAGTAATTTCTCATAGGACTTAGAAAAAACAGTGTCGTCTATCACCACGTATGGAAGGTCATCGGTCGCCACCTTCATGAAAACTTCATCCTCGTACACCGCATCCTCCGTTGGGTGCTTAACTGSATCCTTTCGATTTTGTGATGGCTTCTYATTAAAATTGGCAAATGTAGTTTCATCCACCACCTCAAATGGAGGGAWMGTAGTCASCACCTTCCCTAAATCTTCAACCCGCACAAGCGTCTCCTCATAMTCCTTCATCACTTGGTACTTGGTCCATGATGGCAATAGCTTTGGCTCAGCTTCRACTTTGATAGGAGAAATGACGGAGTTAAGAATATCATTCGTAAGCTCTKGCAGAATATAGTCAACRTGTGACWGCCTCATTTCTTCTTCCTCCATCTCGATATCGTCCTCTAATTCAAATGTTGGATCCTCCAAAGCTTCAACTTTCTCCTCCTCTTGCAGCATAATGGTACTCACATCCTCCATATTCACCTCAGATTCAAAYGAAGATTGCTCCTCCAAMTGCACATCTAGCTGGCTTAGGCGGTTTGCCATTTGACTCATTTGAGCTTCTAAATTTTTCATACTGGACCGAGTGTCATGCTGGAACTCCAAGGTGTTCAATTCTATGGCTTTCACCATCTCTACGAGCTCTGGGGATGCTTTTTGTGCTTGGGGGCKGTCATSATATTGATTCAAAAAGTCTTGTCCCCTTTGAAAATTTGGGRGGTCCCCCCATCTTGGCTCGTAAGGATAAGGACCATAAGTTTGAGTCCMATAAGCRTTTGCTTCAATCCTGKCTTGTAGTGTTGGGCAGTCATCAGTGACATAATYGAATGTATGGCACAATCTGCATGGTCGAACCCAACRGATCTTTTTCGTAGCCCAATCATTGTGTTGTTGGAGTMGCAAAGTGTGAGCCGTCATTGTTTTCACCAAAGTCCTTAGCGATGGCCCGTAATTCTTTTCAACCAATGGCTCGGGATAGTATTGTGGATAATTGAAGCGCGATCCGTCATTCCCAAAAGGTTGCCTCTCCATTCCATACCTAGCATCATAATCATAACATTGGTGAGGGTACGCTGCCATTCTAAAAGAAAATTTAGAGATTTTTGATTTTTTTAATGTTAAAAATGTAAAATAATAAATACGCAAAAATCAAAGCTTAAACGCGCCACTCCCCGGCAACGGCGCAAAAATTTGACCGCTTGTCGTAAGCGTCAAATTAAATATTTATTTTCCTCGGCTTTTCTCCACTAACTAGTAGCAGTGATAAGTAAGGGTCGAACCCACGAGGAGTGTGGTTAGATTGTGATGATTCGTATTTTATTTAAATAAATAATTGGGGTAATAATTATGAACTAAATTAACTAACGAAATAAACAATTAAAACGAGCAAGAAAATGATTAATGGAGATTTCAATAATAATAAAGGTCTAGTTCTAGTTCAGTTTCCACCCTCGATTCACTCATTTAACCAACCACAATATCATAATCCTGTCATCATATGCGATTAAAAATCCTAAGTAGCAATAAGCTCTGCTACTCGAATTTGCCCTTACCGTTTACTCAATTAAAATAAGCTCTTTAATTGAATCTAACTATTGAACAACCTAGTATAATCTCTCTAGGTTCAACCCAATAACAGCATTAATAACTAGGCAAATAGATTAATCTAGGCAATAAACACATAAGCTCGATTTATTCAACCTATGTTGTGTTGTCCCTAACGATTTACAATCATTAGTTGCTTCAGAGAAATAGTAATTACGAAAATTACACGGGAAGCAATCCTATTTCTAGAAATAGAAAACCAAATCCCTAATCTAGGTGATCAAGCCAAATTAAGAATCAAGCAATCATAAATTGAAATTAGAACAACACAAACAATCGCATATGAAGAACGAAAGACAATATTGCATAAATCAATTAAACATAGTTTCACGAGGGTTTCAACATCCCTAGAACTATATAATAAGTTTACTCACTCATGGAGTTAACAAAATAAAAGGAAAATAAAGAAATAAAAATAGTTGTAAGATAAGAAAGGAGATAAGAAAGCTTAGGGTTTGGATTCTTGGGCTTGGATTTTCAAGCTCTTGATTTTTGGCTCCTTGGAACCCTATGATTTGTTTCCTAGGGTTTCTAGTCTCCTCTTGATGTCTTGAAACCCTATGTTTTTTGTGTGTTTTCGAATGTGAGGTGTGTGGGGTATTTATAGGTGTAGGTGGCTTGGAAAAGGGGTCAAAATTAGGGTTTCCGCCCCTTTCTATGTCGGTTCTGCACTTTCCTTAATTGTTTCCTGCACTTTCTATACTGGTTTCCTCGCAGAAATAGGACTCCCAGCGCCAGGCTAGGCGGGCGCGTGCGGCATGGGTGAGTCAGGGTCGTCGAGTCAGGGTCGGCAGATACTTTCTATAACTGTTCTTGACTGGCAGTGATGTTAGCTGTTTCCTACTTTCTATAACGGTTGATCTCAGCGATAACCCATCTAGAAGGTCCAGAATCGTCCTTTCTTTGCCAATTCGCTCGTTTTGTCTCTCATTTTCTCGTGCAACTCATGCATCATCCTTAAATCTTTAAATCACCAATTCAGCACCTAATTACTGCAAAATAGATCAGAAATACACAATTGGTGCTCGACTACTCATAATAATAAATAGGTGAGAAATAAATAAATATAAGAATATTCAGAACATAAAAATATTGGAATTAAACCATTAATTATCATGCAATTTCTCGCTTATCACTTATCTATTGATCTATCAGCTCTATACTTCTTCCGTAGAACCCACTTTCATTCAAGGGGTTTAGTTCTTTGAGGAAGATCCGCCAATTCCCATGTATGATTCTGCATGATAGAATCAATCTCCGAATTTATAGCTTCCTTCCACATAGGAGCATCAGGTACTCTTACCTTAGCCAAGTACCCCCACACTTTGAGATAATCGTAAGTTGGAGCTTTACCTCTCCAAAACTCGTATGGAGTTTTCTCTCTTCCCGTGTGAGGTAACCTATTTAAAATAAGGTTAGCGGAAAGAACCGCTTCCCCCCACACATTAGGAGGTAACCCTGAGCTTATTAGGAAGGCGTTCATCATTTCTTTAAGGGTTCGATTCTTGCGTTCAGCAACATCATTCGATTAAGGTGTACAGGGAGCAATCGTTTGATGAATTATCCCGTATTGAGCACACAATTCTTGAAACAGAGAAGCACACTTTCCACCTCGATCACTGGGAATCACCTTAATTTGAGTGTTCAATTGATTCTCAACTTCATTCTTGAAAATTTTAAACACATCAATTGCTTCATATTTGCCTCTTAATAGGTAAACATGGCAAAATCTTGTGCAGACATCAATAAAAGTAATAAAACACTTTTTTACCTCTTTTAGTTTACACAAGTTTCATATCACAAATATCAGTGTGAATTAACTCTAGAGGAACCGAACTTCTTTCTACCGAATTAAAAGAAGGTCTCACCATTTTTGCTTCAACACAAATTTCACACTTGTGTTTTGAGTCAAACTTTACGTTATTTAGTAAATTCACCTTTACCAATTTCTTAATTGATTTCATGTTAACGTGTCCAAGTCTAACATGCCATAAATCACAGACTCAATAACATACGAAGAAGCAATAACTTTATTATTAAAAACTGGGCGTTTAGCCATTAAATTGAACTTAAAGAGTCCCTTCTCGAGGTGACCTTTAGCTAGAAACTTCCCACTCTTAGTGATCACAAATTGACTAGACTCAAATACTAGCTTAAACCCATGCTGGACAAGCAGGGACCTAGAAAGAAGATTTTTCCTAATATCAGGAACATGCAGCACATCTTTCAAAGTCAACTCTAGACCAGACGTCATCTTCGACAGCACCTTTCCAACTCCCGCAACCTCAGCAGTAGATGAGTTACCCATATGGAGACTTCTTTCAGTAATAGGGGTATAATCAGAGAATACATCTCGATCAGAGCATACGTGACAAGTAGCTCCAGTGTCTATAAACCACTCTCTTGGATTATCAACTACGTTGGCCTCCATCACCACCGCACAAAAGGTCTAAATCGAACATCTCTTCAGTGATTACATTTGCTGCATTCCGATTATCCTTGTGTGGTTTTTGGCAATCTTTCTTCATATGTCCAATCTTCCCACAGTTATGGCAGTTGGCCTCGAACCTCTTGTCTTTCTTCTGATTCGTTTTACCTTTGCCTTGGCCTTGGTGCTTGCGCTTTTTCCCAGAATCAAGTTCTGCCAAATGAGCCTTTGCCTCCATCATCAAGGTCTTTCCATGCTTTGCCGTGGATTGTCTATTTCCCTCCTCGACGCACAGTTTGATAATTAAATTCTCCAAAGTCATTTGCTTTTGCTTATGCTTCAGATAATTCTTGAAGTCTCTCCAACTCGGTGGTAGCTTCTCAACAATAGCCATCACTTGGAAGTTTTCACACAAGTACATACCTTCAGCGTATATGCTTTGGAAAATCATTTCCAACTCTTGGAGTTGGCTCATCACAGTTTTTGAATCAACCATGACAAACTCCAAGAACCGTCCAAAATTAAACTTCTTAGTGCCGACGTCATCAACCTTGTACTTATTTTCCAAGGAGATCCATATTTCTTTAGTGGTACTCTTGACAGAACTATATACCTCATATAGCGCATTGTCTAACCCGTTTAGGATATAATGCCTGCAGAGATAGTCCCCTTGTGTCCACGCATCAAGGGCGACTTTACGATCGAAACTCGTATCGTTCGCACTCACAACAGGTGCATCCTTGATCAGAAATCAAGACAATATCAAAGTAGTTAAGTAAAAACCCATCTTTTATTGCAAAGTTTTAAAAGCATGTCCATTAAAATTTTTATGACGTTCAACATGCGCAGCAACAGAGGCGGGTATCGCAGATCCAAAGAGAATCGAGCCCGATCCAGATCCGAAAGTGAAAGGTGCAGACATCGACGGTCCGCCGGTAAATAGTCCAGATGGACCAATGCCAGAAGAGGGCATAGAGGAGTTCCTTTGTGCAGGTACGGTCGAACTCGTCATTGAGGGTGCCATCGCGTTAGTTGAAGCAGGTAGCGTCGTGCTGTTCGTTGCAGACGTGGTATCCATCAGTTAAAATTACAAAATTAGAATCTTAAGCTATTGGGATTACAACAGTAAAACTTGGGATAACAGTGGGGATTAATTCAAACTAACAAAAAAAGTAAACAACAAAGAACAAATAAAACAGAAAATAAAAAGATGTCGAGGCGAGCGAAATCTTTCCTTAAGATTCTTATTATCCTGTACTACGTGCTCATGGTTAGATAACAATGAATCTCCCAAGATACAACAACGAATGGAGCTGGGCGGAGCAGACGACCCCGGCAGCCTGACGAATGAGAACTGGGCAGACAACTGAGCAAAATCCTAATTGCAAGTCTATATGGTGCGTGAGGCAGGTAGGGAATACGCGAGATGCTTATGATTTTCGGTTGGTGAAATACACTGCAGGATGGGAGTATTTATAATTGTGAGAGGATCTTTAATTAAGGAAGGAAAATTGCAGGAATTAGGATTCCTGATACAAGTCAGACTCATAATCTTTCTCTCCAAGAAAGACTGGAATGTTCATGAACTGGTCCAAAACGTAAGCTTCGGCCCATCTAGAACTATACGAACCACGAACCACAAACCACAAACAACGTGCACGAAAAAAAGTGAGAATGGTCGCGGACCGCGAGCCACGAGCTGCGGGGAATGGGCCACGGGCCCAAGCCCGAGCCCAAGCCGAGCCGAGCCGCGCCGGGCGGGCGGATGGTGGCACGCGTATGGGGGTTCCCAACCCCACTCAACTTGTAACCAAAGCCCATTTCACTTCATTTAATAAAGTTATCCATAAATGGGTCTCCTTCCAATGTTGGACTTTCCATATACCAAATGGAAATCCCACTACCTCTTCAACTTCCAAATTCACTTATCAAATGTCCAACTTTGAACATTGATTACTCACTCATCCCATCATGGACTTGTGAAAATAGATATACCACGTTCATCTAATCGCAACGTAGATTAAAAATATGAAGCTCGTTTTCGGAAATACCGCACTCATCCCATCAGGAATTTGTGAAAATAGATATACCATGTTCATCAAATCGCAACGTAGATTAAGAATATGAAGCTCTTTCTCGGAAATACTGAACTTTACATACTCGGAATATTGGACCAAAGTTACCAAAAATAACTTCTCAATTATTCAAATCCCCAACATTTTATTTCTTAGTATATTTTCTGGTAACTTAGTTTTTCCAGCTCTTATAAAAGTGTCATCCATAATTTTCAAAAATAAATTCAAAGAGATGCTTCTTGAGCAAGTGAAAAGTTTCATGTCTTAATTTGTGTGATATTGCTAGAGGTAGGCAACCATAATTTAATAATTATATTTGGTTTTGGGTAAATACGTATAAGAAGATGCCCATGTCGCAGACCCATCGACTCCGTCCATTCGAAACGGCGTGTGAAGGTGAAGGCTATGAAAAATAGTTGGATTGAAATCCCTTTTAAGAGTTTGTTAAAGAAGACAAAAATGAGGAATGAGTATCTATTGGAGCCCTACACGGATCCCATTTATCACATTGATAAAAGAAAAAGGAGGATGGTTGATAGCAACCCAATCCTATCACCGTTATGATTTGGCCAGTTTGTAGACCTTTATACAATCCTATGGGCAATTACCCACATGACTATATGTAGTATTTTTACCGTTGGTGGTGGCGGGATGGTGTGAAAAGAAAGGTAATTTATTGTGGATAAACATTATTTTTTCTTATCAATCATAACTTAATTGTTAACTTATTTTGAATGTGACCTATATTATATTGACCTCAATTATTTCTCTTTGATTTCCACATCAAAAAATAAATTATCTTAGAATCTTATCGGTGAATATTGATTGTGAGGCTGAGAATCTATCAAGGATTGGGAAAACATTAAACTGCACTTTTTTTGAAAAAATTTAGATTTTAATTTTCATCACAAATAATGGCTGACAACACAATTTCGGGACCGCTTCGCAAGCTAATGGAAACTCAGGAAAAATAAATTATCTTGCTGATGAAGCAAATGCATGAAGAACGTTCTGCAGACATGTGAAAAGTATCCGTCCAGTTAGAATTACTAACCCACATTTTGAGCACTATAAATGCTCATATGGGTGAGGTGGTGCTCTCCATCTCCAAGCTCGAATCTATTCTCACCAAGCTTGGTGCACGGTTTGATGATGATGATGTGGGTCGTGCTTAGGCGGGGACGAAGAGGAAGGCTGTCGATGCTTGATTTTTTTTTTATGCATTTGTAATTTTTATTTTTATTTTTTGCATTTGTAACTTTATTGATTTTTGCTAATTGAAATAAAAATCAGTATTTTCAATTACTGTTTGCTTTTATTTATAATTAATTAGTGTGTGCTACTTAGTAGTAAGGAATAAATAAAATTTAGGCTTGTTTTGAACTTTAGGGACTAAAAATTAAAAACAAGTTCAGCTGAATGTAATTATCACAAAATCTCAATTGACTGATACACATAAATATAGAGTGTTCAACTAAAATAGTACATCCTAAGGCATTTCACTATGCATGATTACAAAATTCACTCATTGATGGCCATATCTTAATCTTATTGTCAATGGGACCTGCTGAACAATGCAGGTCCTGATAATGCAAATAATACTTAAATAAATAAGCTAAAACAATAGATGACGGGTGAATGATGGAGCTACACTTGTCTTTCGATAGTCGACTTTGGTTTGTTTAACATAATAATAAAAATAATTATTATAATTAGTTGAAATTTTTATCCCAATGTTAATTATAATATAATATGAAAACCTTGCTAACACTATATATATTTTGTCAAGAAAAAAAAACAGTAATTAATAAGCAAAACAATTATGAACAAAGATTCATGGATATATATGGAGTTTTCTGGTAAATTTAGTTTTGTTTCTTTGTTAGTTTTTTTATTGAGTGCCTAATTCAATTGTGCAGCGGTAGAGAATGGACCGAAGTGGGATGTATGGTAAATGTAATACATTTGGATATATTCAAGGGGTTTAAAGTTTTCTTAGATTTGAGGTGGAGAATAAAGCTAAGTCTGCTTCGAAAACGATTGTGTGTCCTTGTGTTGATTGAAAAATCTGAGATAATTTCGGATTACGGACCAAGTGAACAGCCATTTGGTATGTCGTGGTTTTAAAGAAGTTTATTCACGATGGATATGGCATGGTAAAACTTTGCCTCCGATTGATAATACAGCTCACTCAACAACTCCGTCTACGTATGATACTTGTGATAGTAATACAGAGACCGATGAGGTTGTAGATAGTGATCGATTAGATGAAATGTTGCATGATATAGGAGGTGATATCAATAATATTTCTACGTTTGGAAGATTATCTGTTGATGCTGGGAAATCGTTGTACCCTAAATGTACCAAATTTATAAAGTTATCGTTCATGCTTAATCTATATAACCAAAAGGCGAAGAGTGGATGGAGTGATACGAGTTTCTCGGGGTTACTAGAGCTTCTAAAAGATGTGTTTCCTGATGATAACGAGCTTCCCACTTCAACCTACAAGGCGAGAAAAATGTTGTGCCCATTGGGTCTGGAGATCGAGAGGATACATGCATGTCCAAATGACTTCATATTGTATTGTAATGAATTCAAGGATTTGCGGGAGTGCCCAAAATGCGGGGAATCGCACTATAAACAAAGAGGCAGTGATGATGGTGGGCTTGTACATAAAAAGGACCTCCGGCGAAGGTGTTGTACTATCTTCTGGTTATTCCCAGATTAAAACGGTTGTGTTCAAATGCTAAGGAAGCGAAGAATTTGCAGTGACATATTGAAGGAAGGAAGAAGGATAGAAAACTAAGACATCCGGACGATTCTCCGCAATGGAGAAACATTGATAGTAAGTTTCCTGAATTCAGTAGTGAGAAGAGAAACCTTCGACTTGGACTGTGCACGGATGGAATTAACCCACATGGAAACATGAGCAGTCGTTATAGTAATTGGCCGGTTTTGTTAACAATTTATAATCTTCCTCCTTGGCTATGCATGAAGCGCAAGTACATCATGCTGTCTTGGTTGATATCCGGACCTAAACAACCAGGGAATGACATAGATGTGTACTTGGCACCTCTTATTGAGGATTTGAAAAAATTATGGAATGAGGGTGTGACCGTCTTTGATGCTTATACTCAAACAAATTTCACCTTACGAGCCATGATTGCATGATCAATGATTTTTTCTAGCCTATGGTAACTTGTCAGGTTATTCAGATAAAGGAGCTAAGGCATGCCCCATTTGTGAAGATGAGACAAGTAGTATTTGGCTGAAAAATGGGAGAAAAAATGTGTACATGGATACCAGGGCCTTTCTCCCAAGTCAGCATCCTTATAGAAAAAAAAATGAAGATTTTCAATGGGAAAACACTGGACCGAGTTGCTAGTTCGCCATTATCCGGACGTGCAATTTACGATCGTGTTAAAGATATTGATGTTGAGTTTGGAAAACTTTCTAAAAATATATCAACGGGTGGTTGGAAGAAGAAATCCATATTTTGGGCTCTACCATACTGGGAACATCTGTTGGTTAGACATTGTATAGATGTGATGCATGTTGAAAAGAATGTATGTGATAGTGTTATTGGAACATTATTAAACAATCCGGGTAAGACGAAAGATGGTATTAACTTTAGACAAGACTTGGTAGAAATGGGGATCCGGGAGAAGTTAGCACCGGAAATAACTGACAAGCGAACTTATTACCTACATATAGCTTGTTATACCATGTCAAAACAAGAGAAAATCAGTTTTTGTGAGTGTTTGAATAAAATTAAGGTTCCTTCTAGTTATTCTTCGAATATTAAAAAGCTTGTTTCAATGAAGGACCTGAAATTGGTTGGTATGAAATCTCATGATTGTCATATCTTATTGCTGCACATACTACCGATTGCAATTCGAGGCTCATTATCAAGAGATGTGAGGCATACCATAACAAAGCTTAGTGGTTTTTTCAACACAATTTATAGTAAAATTATTGATCCTGAGATATTAGATGATTTACAGGCCAACGTTATTAAAACTTTGTGCGAGTTTGAAATATTTTTTCCTCCATCGTTTTTTGACATTATGGTGCACTTAATTGTCCACTTAGTTCAAGAGTTTAAGTTGTGTGGACCGGTTTTCTTGAGGTACATGTACTCGTTTAAGAGATACATGGGTATATTAAAAGGATTTGTGAGGAATCTTTCTCGGCCTGAAGGGAGTATCATTGAAGGTTACGCTGTCGAGGTGGTAATTAAGTTTTGTACAGAAAACTTAGCGAATTTGAAACTATTGGCATTCCTAAATCTCGCCACGAGGGAAGGCTTGCAGGAAAAGATACTATTGGGCTGAAAGCATTTTTTGCAAATTCTGAAATACGAATCTAGGCACACAAACTCGTATTGCAACACATTTCTGAGGTCCATCCATACCTCGACCGGCACATGTCCATTTTAAAACATCATAACCCTTCGAGAGATGAAATATGGGTGACCAGAGAACATAATCACACATTTTTTCTCTGGTTCAAAGAGACAGTAATGCAAGAGTTATCTAGGACACCTAATAACATCACCGAAATAGTTAAGTGGTTTACATATGGCCCTGCTTCACATGTGAGGTGTTATGAAGGTTATGAAATCAATGGGTATACGTTTTACTCAAAAAGTCAGGATGACAAAAGTGTGCTGCAGAATAGTGGTATCTGAATAGTTGCATTAACGAGCGATTATTCGAGTGCGTAAGTTAAAGGACCATTGGATGTTTCTATGCTGTTCTATGGGGTCATTGAGGACATTTGGGAACTTGACTATAAATTGTTCAATATTCCTCTTTTTTGATGTAGTTGGGTCGACAATGGACGGGGTGTGATGGTTGATGATTTGGGATCCACTTCAGTTGATATTAGTCGGTCGGGTTATCGGGATGATCCTTTTATACTTGCATCCCAAGCAAAACAAGTCTTTTATATTACTGATCCTGTCGATTCTAGGTGGTCTCTGGTCCTCCCCATCAAAAGGAGTATTGTTGGTGTTACCGATGTCGTAGATGAAGACGAGTACGACCACTTCGATGAAACCCCACCATTTTCCATTGGTATTAATGAACCTCCAAAAATCTTAGGAGATGGTTATATTCGTTCTGACCATGGAGAAGGAGAGTGGATTGGAAATCAAGATTAATGCACTTAACGTGTAAGATTATTTTTTCGGACGGTGAAATTTACTCAATCATAATTAATTATAACAGTTGTTTCGGACTCATTTTTTCTCTCAATTATAAACAGACATCCTTTTGCTTGGAAGCAGCTTCATACGGGGATATGAATTGACTCATCACTGTGTTATTCATCTCCATTGTGGTTGCTCATTATTTTATTTTGTGTGTGTAAAAAAACAACAAAAAACACACCTTTTGTTGTTGTTTCAGTATGGTTTTGTTATTGGTAGAGCTCCCTTTGTTTTGGTGGATTTGGTTCTTTTACCAAAATGCTTGTTATGAAATACACTGTGTAAATTCATATTGATAGTTTATGGAAAATTTTCAGTTTTCCTAAGATCTTGGTTCTTTTTCCATACAGCTTTTTGTTCTGGTGAATTTGGGAGTGTTTAGCAAAAATGATTGTTATGAAATCACAGTAATGGCATGTATTTGTTGGTAAAGGCATTTTTCATTAATAATATATACAACTAAATTATATTCTTTGGAATATTTGAAGGGTGTAAGTTAAATGTGGTTTTATTGAAAGCCAAAATTTCCAAGTGTGTTTTTTGTAATGATATCATGTGTAAATATGAAATTTGGAAGTGTTTGTATTATAATATAAGTTTTGGATAGGTTTATTTTATAAATATTGATTTTGGATTGGGTATAGATTTAATATTAATTATTGAGAGATGTTATTCTGTATATGTGAAATTTGGAAGTGTTTGTATTATAAATATAAGTTTTGAATAAGTTTATTTTATAAATATTAATTTTTTGGGTAGATGTATATTTACCTTATAAACCAATAGTAATCTCCTACCATTTTCTTTTCTTCCAGAACACATGCCCAATTGTCGATAACACTTTGTAATCTTATTGTCAACAAAAAACATATCAACACTTGAACATGGAAAATGGGGGAGGAAAAAACAAAACAATAACTAAATCTCTTGGTTATATGAGGCATGTTAGCTTAAGAGGTTTGACAGAATTATCAATGTGTAATATTCAAACTCGTGCCTAAATAATAAGCTTTCTTCTTGATTTTTTCCTGCCAGAATATGTCAGTAGCATTGGTTATTAACATTAGCACCGATGCTTAAAGTATGTCCATATGATCGGTTATACAGCTCACTTCAAAAACGATGCTTAAAATTTGTTAATGGAATCGGTTGGTATAAAGACAAACGATGCATTTAATATTAGCACAGCTCGGGGTTCGAACCCGAGACCTTTTTCGGCCAATAAATGCTTAAAGTATGTTCACGGCATCAGTTTTTATGTTAAATTCACAACCGATGCTTAAAGTTTGATGAATGATATAACCAATCATTTTCAAGATCACTATATTCAAAATAATTAAAGTATTCATTAATTTTGCATGCATAAATATTATTTTTTTTTAAACCTACTTATTTAAGAGCAAATAGTAAAATAGGCATTTTGAAAAAATTAATCATTACTCCCTCCTATTCTAAATATTAGACATTCAAGCATAAAAACTCACAATAGGAAACTCAAAAACATATCTATCATACCTCGTTAATACACTCATTTAACAGTCATTATTTTCTTGTTTTGTCATTTGCCTCAAAATTTTGTGAAAGAATTTTTTGATATAAAACTAGAGTGAGTTTATTGGGAAAATAAAAATAATTAATGTGCGGCCAACTAATTAAGGGCAAATTTGGAACTACAAACATAAAATCTACAAAACGTATATTTTGCATGTCTTCAATAAACACCACTAGGGAGTAATAATTTCATATAATTCGTAGGTGTCAATAGCATATACCATTTTCACGCAACATGAATTATGATGAAAGGTGGTTTAAACTCAATGTCAATTAAATGATCAATTTCACAGTGTCTTTTGAGCTACATAACCATACGAAATCAAATCCTCTCTTAAATTTTCTATTTATATACAGGCGATGGAGCACGAGACAAGCTCAACAGGCGATGGAGCAGGATACAATGAGTTTGAGCTACTACCTGAGCAGCAGCCTAAGAGCAGCACCAGTTTCAGGTACAGATGGACGCCCAGATGGCCGAGTTGTCTCATATTCAGCAGTACCCCCCGCCGCAGCATCCCCCATTTTATATTTTTAAACAAATTTAGTACTTGTAATTTTTCCAATATTTATATAATAATGGGTTTGTTTATATGTATGTTTATTAATATTTAAATATAATATAAAAAAGAAAAAAACTGAGGGGAGTATTCCCCTTGGAAAAATCGAAGGTAAGAGTTCTCTCGGATTTTTCTTTCTTTTTTAGAAATATTATTTTTAATGTTTTTCGAGGAGAAAAGTATGCCCTCGGTTTTTTCAAGGGGATATTTTCCCTCGGTTTTTTCGAGAGCTTATCAATAGATTTTTAAATACGCACCAATTAACATTTGAATGGACATTAATATTATTAACTAATATAAATCTCATCATTTATATTTCTCTTTGTCCCAATTAATAATTCTCATCTATTGAGATCTATATATAAATCACAAAAAATATAAATATTACCAAAATAAATTACACCATATTATTCCTTACGACCTAAGGAACAACACTCATACCATTATTCTCAAAATATTTATACATTTAAAAGTTCGAATTGAGGTTATTGCGAAAAACAAAATATATAAATAAATAAATATACTGCATATTTAAACTCATGTTAATGCAAATTTAAAAGTACAATTATTCATAATTAGAATGATAACGATCTTTCCGTTATATATCATGTTTCTCAAAACTAATTTCCAACGGTTTATTGCACATTTAATAGTTCGTTGATACACACTTAGAGTATCTCCAATGCAACAATGTTGAAAGTGAGAAAATTGACACATGGAACAAAAATAATTATGTGGCATATTAAAATAATTATGTAGCACATTAAATGTTTGACATTGTCAAGAGCAATGTTAAGTTTTAGACATTACTCTTGTCATTGTCTACAATTAATTTTTAATAATATCATCCAATCATGTTATTTCTCTCTCTTTATTTTTTAAAAAATAAATAAAATATATTATCACATATATAACATTAACATTAATGCATTGGAGATATTTTTTTTTATTTATAAAATGTCAATATCATTACCGAATATAATCAATTAACATTATTACATTGGAAATTCTATTAGTATTTTCAAATATATTTTTTCATTAATTTTCCCCAAATCAACTCCTTAAATTACTCCTTACAATATTCAGAACTCGCCAACTTTCGAAATTTATGGCGAATGTATTCAATTAATAATTTACCTTCGTGCTCTTGTTTTTTCTTTTTTTATGGTCAGTGGTTTATTCTATCGAGAGACATGATTTAGTAAGTTTCAAATGATTAAATCCAATATTAGATGGCCTGAGCATACCTAATAAACTTAAATTATAACACACCTGGATTGTATCAATATTTTGGTCCTCTCTTGGAAATATTTAATAAGTCCGGTTGGTAAATTAAAAAGTAGAAGACATTTAGATAGAATTTAAATTTCAAGAATATATGAAGCTAAAATACGGTTTCATCAAAATATTATTGAAGATATGTATTATATTTTTCATTAAGGTCACTTCGCAACTTATTTAATAATAATGTATTGAAAAAATTTGACCATTAGAAATATTTCATTTTTCAACTAAGGAAAATATTATAATCTTTTTAAATTATTTTTCTTAATTTTTATTTACTTGATTTCGAATCCTTATTTTCTTTTTAGTCAATTGAATATGCCCTTGATGGTTTAACGAGTAATATAATTGTAATAATTATACCAATTATATTGATCAATAATTCTACTAATTATTATATCTACAACCACAAAAACTTATAATACACACATTTAATTAATTTTATTAAATCACGCATCTATCACAAGGAAGTAATAAAATATCAAGTTGACTTATATTCCGTTTTGTAAGGTTTATAATGAGTTTGAGTTATATATGTGCGAGTAAATACTGAATTATTGAGATCCACGTCTATAGATAACTAAATAATAAAGTTCGATCTAACATTATATAATTAAGTGTTAGTATTGAACAATGTTACATATAATTTCTAAGAATTCATTTTGGTGGTAGTTTGATATGCGATGACAATAAATAAATAATTTGTTTCACATTTGACATTTTTTTGAAGAAGCTGATTTTCAATCATAACCAATTATAAGGTTTTATCAGTAGTGACTAATCGTAAGTGTTCAGAATTTATGATTTGTGATGATGAAAAAACTGTAGTAACAAAAATGTCATGTACAAATAAGTTTCTTTTTAAAATAACTTTCTAATAATGATATTTTTGTGAACTGGTTTCTTTTCATTTTAAATATAATTATATTAAGAGATAAATAATAAAATCATTTGAATATATATTACTTAACTTTAAATATTTATATAATCACTTAATTAATATACTAAATTCATTAAAAAAAATTAATATTCAAGTTACTCGTTCCGATCAAAATAAAAGTAAGAATCTATCTATGCTATTGCTATCCATGGGTAACATATACTAGTGGATAATGAAATGAAATTGGTAAAAAGTCTACGAATCTCTTCAAAATTTTTCTTACAAAAAAGTCCAGAAAGATCTTACAGAAAATTCCACATTAACCTTTATGGAATTCCAACAAATCCAATGGAATCAATAAGAATGAAGAAAAGTCCAAAAAAAGATCTCATAGTTTTTAAAAAAATATCAAAATGTTTCTAGAAGTTGTGAATAAATACAAATCCCGTGTTCAGATTCATTGTACATTATGATTGCAATATTACCTTTCGTATTTCCCATGAATTTAGAGGGGTTACGTGGATGGAAAATTGCATATCATCAAGAAAATTTGAACAAAATCACGTTTGGATATAAAAGTGATTTCATTACACTAATTGTATTTAAGATTTAATTTAATTAATTCTAGATTGCCAGCAGCCGAACAAATTATACTATGCACCCACTATATCATGCATCTGCACGCAATTTTTACTTAATATTACATGTAAAGAATATACATGTTTTGTTTGATATATATATATATATATATATATATATATATATATATATATATATATATATATATGTTTTGTGTAATAAATATGAATATTATGTATAATAAATATGATTGCATTATATTTATTTTATATTGACAAAATTGAGAATTGTGATTTATACATAATGAATATGGATATGCCACCTGATGTATATATGCATTTTGTGTGAAAAATATGGATGCTTACGTGTGAGAAATTTGCATATTTTGTATGAATATATTAATAGAGAGCGACTTGATAAATTCAGGTCGCATGGTCATATAGAGCTCAGCAACCTGAAGATGAGTACAACGCCAGGTCGTAAGATTGCTAACCATTCAAGTCATACGAAAGGTTTTCAAGAGGTCGCACAGGAATCTAGTAACGGTCTCATGAGAGATCGACCTACGCTACGTCAGATGATGATGTCGGCCCTAGTCCAGTACATCTAACCTAATACAATTGTCAGATTGTACTGTAGCATTAGTGACCACATATTTTAAGTAGACGTTGCATTATTCTAACCACATAGGGCTACATTTGTCAGACATATTGCTATAAATAGTTGTAACATTCTCTGTTGTAATCATTGAAAAAATGTTGGTTGAATATACAAAAAAGTTAACACTAGAGTTTTCATCTGTGTCAAATATGTGTTCTTTCTTTTCTTTCATGGTATCAGAGTGGGTTTTTGCCTGACTCTGAATACCTCTTCCCTTTTTATTCTTCTCTTCTTTTATTATTTCTCATGAAGGGTAGCACCACTCCATCACATGAGGCTCAAGCGAGCTCTAACTCAGTAATTCATAATAACACTCTATCTTCACAAAATCCAAACTTAGCTATTCAGCTGCAAAACCAGCTTATTTCGATCAAGTTAAATGGCTCAAATTACCTGTTTTAAAAAATGCAAGTCTACACAGCCGTCAGAGGATATGGCCTTGAAGGCTACGTCACTAGAGATATCAAACCTCCATCCCAGATCGTAGAAAGATCCGTAAATCCTGAATTCCTACTCTGGGTTAGGCAAGATCAGTTATTTGCATTCTGGCTTCTCTCTTCTCTCTCTGAAAATTTACTCACCATCATGGTTGGCCTTGCATCGTCAAGAGAGATATGGCAAACACTTGAAGACATCTTCCCCAGTCAAACTGCAATCAGAATAATGCAGTATAAGATGCAGCTCTCCTCCATCAAGAAAGGAACCATGAGCATTAAAGATTATGTAAACAAAGTAAAAATACTTGCTGTGACATGCTAGCTTCTGCTGGCCAACCAATCTCTTAAGATGACCAAGCAGTGCATGTTCTCACTGGGCCAGAAGGAGATTTTGACCCAGTGGTGGTAGCAGCTACTGTTAGGAGTGACTCACTCACTCTCAGAAACACCCCACCCATG
>BMAC01000316.1:937532-987763 GCA_014905375.1 Phtheirospermum japonicum
TAGTTCGACCGTGAGGAAGCTGCTGTTCGATGGTGATGGGATTGATTCCACCTCTTCGAGAACATCAAGGGTTCTATCCAAGAATGGGAAATCAGTGGGTAAGGAAGTCCTTTCCTTCGAAGAATGCTGTGACGCAGAGGTTGATGAGGAGGATGAACCAAGAATTGGTGGAGTTGTTCATGATGATGAGGATTAAAACGTTTATTATCTATTTATTATACTATTTTTTTAAGTTTTGTTTATTATGAAGTTGGATTAGTTTTGGAATTTGATTTTGATATTTGGTTTATTTTGAGGATTGATGAGAAGACAATATATGATTTGACGTTATTTATTATTTATGTGACTTAAAAATCTGATATTTTTTGGATTTTTAATTACTTAATAAAGTCATTCTATTGTTATTAACTTTTGTGTTTAGATAGATTACAAATACTATATAAATTCACGTGAATGTGTATGTTGTTTCGTCTTTTATAAGGGTAGTTTAAAAGATGGATGCCTGATGAATAAGAGCTTTTTTGGGTATTTTAAAAGATGGTTACCTAGCGTGTAAGGGTTTTTGTGTGTTCGATTTTGGGGTAGTGTGTTTATTACATATGACATGAATTATTTATCTAGAGAATAAATCAAATAGAACAATCATATAAATAAAAAACGTAACTAATATACACACACACATTCGCATAAATTAAAGAGAGTAAACCAGAGAAAGTAACATAGCACTATTTATTGGAAAATCTATATTTAACGCATACTGTGATAATTGACGATAATCATAATCAATTACTTGATTGGTGTATATGTTTTATTAAGACTTTAGTAGCTACCGTGTTTCTTATTGTATAAGTATTTTTAAAAAATAGAATATTAATTTAGTTAAAAAATTTATTAAATATATTAAAATTTTGAAAGGTTGTATATCACACGATTTCCTTGATATCCTTGTAAAAGCTTTCGATATTGGGTATTCAAAAAATAAATGAATATTTCATATTTTGCGGTGCAATAGTTAGAAATTTTTCCTATTTAATAGAATCATGATCACCGAAAATTCTATTTAAAATATAACTTATATGTTTAAAGATAAGTTATATGTTTATCTCCTAACTATAAAATATAAAGATTTAATTCGTATCTTACTAATTTTTAAAAGATTTGTATTTTCTATTTTTGAGAATCCTAATAACCGAAGATTCTATTTAGAAGATAAGTATTATGGTTATCTTAAAACTATTAACTATAAAAATATAGATACGTATCTTACTTATTTATAAAAGGATTTTGTTCTAAATATCTCTCCGCGTGCCTATAAGATTATGTATAACTAACCCTAATATCATGAATTTATGACTACGCAGTCGACAACTCAATTGGGTTTACACCATTATTAAAAGAACAGACACGCATACATACATCTGAAAATAAACACATAAATAAATCTGAAAACAAACACACACAAAGGATAATAATATATTTGGAGCAGCGCATTGGTAGTAAACATAATGGGGAGGAAGGCCGATACCATACGAAAAAGAGCACAAACAGACGGAACAATGACAAGTAATTTTTTTTTTTTGCTGTAAGTTTAATATCATCATGAATCAGACGTACCTGTTTTCCTGTAAACCCTCTTGATCTGCAGTTAGTAAATTACAGAAATTAGTAACATATTTAAATTGTTATTAATATGTTATTAGGTTTTTTTGAAAAACTTAAAGGAACCATGTGAATAAATTTTTTTTACCTGTTTAGCAGCAGTCCTATGAGTTGTGTCTCCTGGGATTGTGTCTTTGCCAGTTTTCCTGAATCTGTGAGGCTGCAATACACAGTTAGTATTAAATTATAATTTATTAAATATATAATCTATTTTATACTGTTAAGATGGACAATGTGGTACTTATCTTTTTTCTTGTTGTGTTTCCTATCCAGTCTATGTTCCCTTACCTGCATAAAACATCAGATATATACAAATTAATATTGCACTGTAAATATAAAATAGTAGATTATATGGTTCAATGCTCAAATGTTAGTTTGATAAAAGATATGTCTTTATTTGTGGCGTTGTTACACCTACTTAGACCCTGTACTCCATTCAGAGGCATTATCATACTACGATAGGTCATGTCAGGTTTCCAGCCGATAAACTTTGACATATCTTTAAAAAAAAATTCAAGTTCTGAAAGTATGAATTGAATTGTGTGCAGAAAGTTTCTTTGTGTACTTATCTTTGTTCCTGGATCTGTTGAATGCTATTGCTTGCCTCCTCTCTTTCATGAGTAGCTTTGTCCAATATGAAAGTGAATTATGTTAAGCTTCATTAACTTAAGTAAATGAAAAGGCAATGACAGCTTTGAACATAACACACTCAATAGAGAAATGTTAACTCTGTAGACCTACTAAAACAGAATAGAAAAGTTTACTATTTGCTGAACATAAATTGTTTTATGTAAATACATTGCTTTATAGAAACAACCCATACAATCAACAGATAACAGATTAGGGTTACATGTAGTTACATAAAAAATCTTGCCATGTGGATCAAACAACATGCATTACACTGTATTAAAAAAAACCCCATATAAATTAACAAGCAATCATCTTTGTTTACAGATTTAAAACTTCTCAAAAATGTACTGCTCAACCAATCATTGAAGGAAAAACACCAAACATTAGCAATCATACTCAAATAGAATAACAAAGTTTATTGTGTGCTGAACATAGATTGTTTGGTATGATACATTGTTTTATAAATCAAACTCATATATCAACATATAACCCATAGATCAAACAACATGCATAATACTATAAGACAACACACTACATATGACTTAAGAAGCAATCATCTATGTTTAAATGTAAAAGACTTCTCATGAGTGTTTTGCTCAGTTAATCATTAAAGAAAAAACACCAACAATAGTTTCAAACAAAGTTGAACATGYAATTACAGTAAATAAGAAGAYATTTAATCCCAGTAAATAAGGATTTATCACACATTCTTATAAAAAACAGAACACATTTCAGTATGCCTCATAGTTTATTCTGTTCAGTTCTTAAACTAATCAAACAGCAAGCAGACAAAGACTCATGTCTGCATAATTTTTAAATAAAACAAATAATTATACATGCAACATCCTGACAATTTATTTATTACTTTTACAATTTAAAAAAAATGATAATTTAATGAAAATGATAATAGCAGTAGCAATTTTTAAATAAACAAAGATGTAATGTATGAAAATGTTTTGCATGCGTTTGTTTTTCTTTTATTTAATTTGTATATCAGTCAAGATTTTCATACATAATTGCATGTAAATGAAATCAGTTTTTAAATTGATGCTTCTACCTGTGTATGATGGAAATCTGTCTGAATCCAGCTTTATATTTTTTGGGCGCATCATTTGAGATTAGATTGTTTGACTGGATGGAGCTGCCGGCAACCCTTCTTTCGTAAATATAACCTCGGCCGAAATTAAAATATAAAAACATAGAAAAACATTAGATTACATTAAATAATTACACTAGATCTAATATTTTATCACACTGGATCGAAAAATGTTTTATTACACTAGATCGAAACATATATGTAGTAGATCTAACACTAGAGACTGACTTTGAACCATTTAATAATATTTTTGTAATAGATATAACCCGATATACTTATTTTGGATCAGATCTGTAGAAATCTTGAATAGATCTAATAATATTGACTGATTTTGACCCGTATCGAAAATCAAAAATTGTTTTGAAAAATTAATTAATGACTGATTTTTCACATATCAAAAATATTTTGAAAATTAATTAAACAAATGAGTGATTTTGTTCAAGATCGGTGAAAAATGATTAGTGAATTGTACTCGAAAAAAATGAAAATAGTTCAAGAACTTGTATCTTATGTATTAGCCTTGGAAAGTTTTGAGTTTTTGTGTTTGAGTGGCGGAGTGAAGCAGGCCGCCGGGATGAGCAGCGGAGTGGAACAAAAAGTATTTCTGGACATGAGCGGTGGAGCATTTCTGGTGAGAAAACGAAGACAGATGAGATGGTGAAGTAGTGGCGTAGATGGATTACGGTGTTGAGTGTTTGCGGTGTGGCGAGGGATCGGAGCGGTGGTTTTTGGTTTTGGTTTGTTCAGAGCGGCGGAGAGGATTTCAGAGAGTATCAGCGGAGCGRAGGKTAGGGTTAGGGTTTGGCGAACGATGCAAATGAGGCTGKGGCCGAAAAATTAGGGTTAGCACCCTTTTATACCTAGGTTTAATCACGCTGGGCAGATGATGACCGTTCGATTCGTGTCAATCGATCCTGACCGTCCAGTTTTATGGGTTGGGTTATGGGCTGGATCCGGTTTTACTAATGGGCCAATTTGAATTCTTTTACGGGCTCATATACTGGGCTTCAGAGTTAACAATTTGGACTCCAATTAAATTAATGTTTGGGATAAGATTTAATTATTTAAATGGATTGAATTATTAATTCAAGTCCATAAAATATTTATAAATTAATTTTAAAATTATTTTAAATTTATAGGAATTTTAAAGTTATATTATGATGTTATTAAATAAAATTTARTTGTCTTTAGATTAAATTAATTAATTATGCATTAACGGATTTATTTTAATTTTTAATTTCAAATTTCATGCACGTATATTAAATCGATTTTGTTTTTATCTTTGATTATCTATTATGATGTTAGATATTTTATTTATGCGTATTTAATTAATTATTATATACATGATATAATATACGTGAATGATTTATTTTGACATCATTCTTTATTAATGTAGATCGATCTAATTTAATCTTTTTATTTTAATAATAACAAATATAAATATAATATCGGGTTGTTTGTAAATTTAGATATTTATTCATATTAGGATTACTTTCGTTGAACTATGTTATTATTCAATGAAGATTGAATTTATTTTTTGGTTGTAATTGTAAAGATTCAAGTAGGTAAGTAAATATAAATTTAGTTATTTTAAATTTATATAAAATTTAAAATTATATTATGATGTTTTCCAATAAATTTTAATGGTCAATTTTAAAATAAAAGAATTATGCATTATTATATAGATTTCAATTTTGAATTTCGAAATGCATGTGTATGTGTAGTATATATATAATTTATTAATTCTTAATTGACATAAGATATTAGAATAATAATTTTGTATATTTCTTATGATTTATTTTACATAATTTAGAATTGAAGTAAGGTATTGGAATAATATATGTATTCATTTTTTATGCATATACAGAAAGGGTGTATGTGTATTTGTGTATTTGTATACATTTTTTTTAATTTTGAACTTAAAAAAAGATATTAGAATAATGTCTTATTATAATATTATGTTAGTTTGGATTGCACTATAATATCAGAATATTGGGCTTATGTGGATTTAAATTTGGACTCAAATTAAATTATTCTTGGTTTGGATTTAATCATTTAAAATGTACTGAATTATTAATTAAAGCTTAAAATAATATTTTATTTTATTTTATTTATTTATATAAATTTTAAAATAATATTATGATGTTTTTAAATATATTCTAGCTATTATCTTGGTCAAATTTAAATTAATTCTCGTTAATGCATATATTTTGATATTTAATTTCGAATTCCATTGCAAGTAGATTAATTTAATTTTGTTTGTAGACTTGATTATTTATTATCTATTAACTATTAATATATTTCTTCTTTATTTAATTTGGTCAGGTTATTATTTTATTTTATCTTCTTTATATTGAAAATCAATTTCTAAAGTATATTCGAGAATGTATAAATTTAAGTTTATAAGTTCAAGGTTTATTATTTTTATTAATTTAGCTTAACCTTTTTTATCTTTGTATTCATTTCCTTATGTATTTATGATTTGTTGGTCAAATTTCTACTATTCAAAAATTATGATTTAATTTACTTAAATATTTATAATTTGTTCTCTAACTGTATGATTGTCACAGGCAGTGTGAATTTGTCTGAGAATACAGGCCCGTGCATGACCTCAAGAGTGCTATCAAGCGCGAGCGCAATTGCAAATACGACTCATTTAATGGATTTGAGGCGAAATTGCTCGCACGATTGTAAATATCTCGACACATTGAATTCAATGTTTTATATGTAGTTGTGTTAATGTACGCCTAAAACCGATGTTTGTCTTATTTTATTTATCGGAACTAATGGCTATCCGACAATTCTTATAGGCTCCTCTGTACCAAATGAGAGTGTAACTATCGAGTCGAAAAGACACAAGACTCGTGATAGAATTTTACATTTTCAACGCTCAGCCTTTAGTGATGTCACTAATGGTATATTTTTTAATTTCGCTCCAATGATTAATTAAAATGATTTACGGTTGAATTGGTAAATCTGACGTCAATGTCTGTGACTTATGAAAATCGTAGTTATTGATTCGAGGCGGCTGTCTGGACCCCACAATGAACATTCAAATAATGGTTGTGATGGTTCTAACTCAAGAATATTCATTGACCTCACAATTGATGATCCATCCGACAGTGTAATTGTTGATGATAGTACCTTTGAGAGGAATTTAGTCCCGAATATTGACGATCCGATACATGTCAATCAGATATCGTCTAATTTGAGCACTGGTCAGTTAATTTTCAAGACTAAAAAAAATAAAACGTACATTTGGAATTTATTTATAAGTTTCGTAGTTAAAATTGATTTATTGCTTTGAATTATTTCGTTTATAGCCCCGGTTAAGAGAAGACCCTACACAAGGAGGAAGAACGTACATCCAAATCTTCCTGGTGTTGCGATCATGGAGATGGACAAATCGTCTAATGGCCGAAAGAAAACAACCTCTACCAGTGCTGGTCAGCCGTGATTTAATGAATTTTTGAATCGTGTTTTGATTAGATATTATTAAAATTATTCGTTACCAAGAGCTTTTTCTATTTTGAGCTGCAGCTCCGATAAATAGACGACCGTACGCGCGTAGGAAGAATATTGGTAGAGGGATCGGTAGCTCAAGCAATGTAATTGATCTCATGGACAAACCGATCAGCAACAACACATTGCCATCGGGTACWTKTTTGTTTTATTGTGCTTCTGATATCACTCCTATGAATATTACCATCGTTGTCAACATCGGTCTTTCAGTATGATATATTTAATTAATTCGCAGAGTATTGGGATATTGGAGATGCGAGCTATCATTGTAGGTTTTGTGGTGCAATGTTTTGGTACGAGGAGAGGTCGAGGTCCCAGGGTAACGCGGCGAATCCAGACTACAATGGTTGTAGTAGTCACGGCATCATTGACCTCCCTCAATTGATGGAGCCGCCTGCGTTTCTTCGTGAACTGTTGCATGGAACCAACAGTGCAAGCAAACACTTTCAGGATAACATTAGATCGTACAACAGTATGTTCTGTTTTACGTCCATGGGGGGGAAGATTGACAACGATGTAAATAAAGGAGGTGGTCCTCCCATTTTCAGAATACACGGTCAGAACTAACACCTGATTGGTGGTCTATTGCCGGAAAATGGTGGAACCCCTAAGTTTGCATAGCTTTATGTGTATGATACGAAACATGAAGTTTCTCACCGGGTGAATTCAGTGAGGTTTGTTGCGTCAATAATAATTATAATAATTTTCTAATTGTGAAGGTCTTGATATTGTTTACAACATGGCTTATATTTAATGAAACGTCTTTTGTGCCAATCGTGTTGTGACGTAGGCAAGTAGGATTGGCTAATAACCTACGTGAAGAGATTGTCGACGGGCTGAAGTAAATGTTGGACGACCATAATGAACTTGTGAAGACGTTCAGAATGGCAAAGGATAAAATACAGGAGTGTGGTCATACCGATGTTCGGGTGCGTCTCATTGGCAAGAGGACCAATAACAGGGACGAACGTACACGCAATCTGCCCACTTGCGATGAAGTTGCCGTGTTGGTTGTTGGTGAGTTTGATTCAGCTCTGGGGGATAGGGACATAGTGGTTGAATCCCGTAGTGGGTCCTTGCGCAGGATAAATGAGCTGAATGGATCGTATTTGGCCTTGCAGTATCCTCTGTTGTTACCTTATGGGGAGGAGGGTTACACAGAGAAGATTTCATTTACGGAGAGAAAGAAGAAAACCGAGAAGGGACGGAAGTATATCAGCGCCCGTGAATACTTTGCATTCAGGCTTCACGAGAGGGGGGAAGGGCCCTCTACTATTCTTTCGTTCAGACAATTATTTAAGCAATTTGTCGTGGATGCGTACACCATGGTCGAGACGGCTAGATTAAAGTATATTCGATTTAATCAGAAGAAATTTCGGTGTGAGATGTACAGAGGTTTGGCTGATGCTGTCATGCGCGGTGATGCTGACCCGTCTGGACGGGGCAAGCGTATTATATTGCCATCTAGCTTTACCGGTGGAGCCCGCTTCATGATACAAAACTATCAAGATGCGATGGCCATATGCCGCAAGTATGGTTATCCGGATTTATTCGTAACGTTCACGTGCAACCCAAGTTGGCCCGAGATTGTTCGTTTCTTAGATGCACGTAATCTTAGAACCGAGGATAAGCCGGACATCGTCTGTAGAATTTTTAAGGCGAAGTTGGACGAGCTGATAGAAGATCTTCGCAAGAATCAAATATTCGGGCAGGCCGTTGCAAGTGACTAGAAGATTATCTTTGTCTGTTACCGTGTTGTTTATTAATATATATCCGTGTTTTTCTTTAAACTGTCCATTATAAATATGTATTTATTTTTCTTTAAAATGCGTGCGGTTGTGTACACGATAGAGTTTTAGAAGCGTGGGTTGCCGCATGCTCACATATTGTTGTTCCTGGTGAAAGAAGCCAAGTATCTGACTCCTGTGGATATAGATAGGATAATTTCGGCCGAAATACCCGATGAGGCATCCAAACCCATGTACTATGAAGCCGTGAAAAAACACATGATGCACGGACCGTGCGGTGTTGTAAAGAAAAACTCCCTGTGCATGGTTGAGGGGCGGTGCACGAAGCATTTCCCGAAGCAGTACGTGGAGGCTACGTTGATTGACGATGAGGGTTATCCATGTTACAGGTGTAGGGATAATGGGAGAACGCTGGAGAAGGGTGGTGTCCCCCTGGACAACAGATATGTTGTCCCTCATAATCGTCGACTGTTGATGAAATACGGTGCACACATCAATGTGGAGTGGTGCAACCAATCGAGGTCTATCAAGTATCTGTTCAAGTGTGTCAACAAGGGACACGATCGTGTGACCGCAGATTTCTATCAGTGAACTGACTATGGTGATTCTGACGAACCCATTGACGAAATGAACATGTACTACGACTGCAGTTATTTTTCTTCGTGTGAGGCGTCCTGGAGGTTGTTGGGTTTCGAACTGCAGTATAAGTACCCTCCGGTCACGCGTCTCAGCTTCCATCTGGAGAACGAACAGAGCATTGTTTATGAAGAGGACGAGGATATTGAGGATGTGCTGAATAAAAAAACAGTGAAGGAGAGCATGTTCCTTGAATGGATGGAGGCGAATAAGAAATATCCTCAGGCGAGACTACTGACGTATGCAGAGGCACCCTCCGAGTTTGTATGGGACAGGTCTGCGAGGAAGTGGAGGCCCAGGAAACAAGTTCTGTGTGTTGGTAGGTTGTATTACGTTCCCCCAGGCYGTGGGGATAATTACTACCTGAGGTGCTTGCTTACTGTTGTCCGCGGAGCTACTTGCTATGCAGACTATAAGAAGCACGATGGTGTTCAGCATGCGTCGTACCGTGAGGCATGTTATGCACGTGGTTTGTTGGAGGACGATAGGGAGTACGTTGATGGCATCGCCGAAGCAAGTGAGTGGGCCTCCGCTCAATCTCTCAGGCGTCTTTTTGTGTCGTTGTTGTCGGCTGATACTCTTGCTAGGCCCGAGGAAGTTTGGGACAAGAGTTGGCAGTTTCTTTCGGAGGATGTGCTCCATAGGCAACGTCGAATTTTTCGGAATCCAGGTATGTGCACGTGGTGCAACGTAATGAATCGTGATTATAATTAACTAAATGTGCTCTATTAGTTATGGTTTTTGTGTTTGAGTGTGTTATGACCTAAACGTGTGTTGTTACTTGGCAGAACTGAATTTGAGTGAGTCTCAAGTAAAAGATTTAGCCTTGGTAGAGATTGAGAAATTACTGAGACGTCAGGGGAAGAGCCTGCGCGATTATGATTCCATGCCATTTCCGGAGAACGATGGTAGCAGTGTTGGTCACAGTAGATTGATCCAGGATGAGCTGAACTATGATCCTAAGGCGTTGTTCGCTGAGCATGCCGAACTTCTCTCGAAAATGACGAGTGAGCAGAAGGGTGTGTACTCCAAGATAATGAGTGGGGTCGAGTCCGATGGTGGTGCTATGTTCTTCGTGTATGGCTATGGAGGTATATGAAAAACGTACCTGTGGATAACTTTGTCCGCTAGGCTGAGGTCTGAGGGTCATATCGTGTTGAATGTGGCATCGAGCGGCATAGCTTCTCTGCTTTTGCCTAGTGGAAGGACCGCGCACTCCCGGTTTGGTATCCCTCTGAATCCGCACGAAGGTTCGGATTGTAATATTAAGAAAGGCACCCCGCTTGCGGAGTTGGTGATTCGTTGCAAACTCATAATATGGGACGAGGTTCCGATGATGCACAAGCATTGCTTCGAGGTTGTTGAGAAGAGCTTGCAGGATATAATGGAGGATGTAGATTCAGCCAACAGGCACAGGCCATTTGGTGGGAAGACCGTTGTGTTTGGTGGAGACTTTCGTCAGATATTGCCCGTTGTCCCCAAGGGCCGCCGGCAGGACATAGTCAATGCGGCTATCAATGCGTCCAGCATGTGGAGGCACTGCACTGTGTTGAGACTTACTCAGAACATGAGGCTCCGGAGTCTTGGTGATGGACAAGAACGTGCTGAGTTGGAGGAGTTCTCCGGTTGGATTGCCAGCATTGGAGATGGAAAGATAGGAGGACCGAATGACGGTTGTGCTGCAATAGAAATTCCCGATGATATCCTCCTCCGATATTCGGGCGACCCCATTCCGGCTATTGTTGAGGATACATATCCGATATTTAGGGACTCTATTGATGACCTGATGTTCCTGAAGGATAGGGCCATATTGGCCCCGACTCTCGATGTTGTGGACTCTGTCAACGAGTACATGAACACTTTGAACTCGAGCGAGGGGTACACCTATTTGAGT
The DNA here is from genome assembly GCA_014905375.1 of Phtheirospermum japonicum. NCBI lineage: Eukaryota > Viridiplantae > Streptophyta > Magnoliopsida > Lamiales > Orobanchaceae > Phtheirospermum > Phtheirospermum japonicum. The sequence goes on from BMAC01000316.1 coordinate 948,718, forward strand.
TCAGACAGTGCCTGCAAATTCGACGGTGGGAGTGATTTCTTGAGTGATTTGCACACGTCCGAATTCTTGAATGGTATAAAGTGTTTTGGGGTGCCCAATCACGAGCTGCATCTGAAGGTGGAGACGACTGTTATATTGTTGAGGAACATAGACCACTCAATGGGATTGTGCAATGGGACCAGATTGGTTGTTACGAGACTTTCCACTCACGTTCTTGAATGCAAAATTCTAACCGGTGCAAAGGCGGGAGAAAAAGTGTTGCTTCCCCGCATGAGTCTAACGCCTCCCGACGTTAGGATACCTTTCAAGTTTCAAAGAAGGCAATTCCCGCTCATGATTTCATATGCGATGACGATAAATAAGAGTCAGGGTCAATCGCTCTCGAACGTCGGCCTTTATCTGAAGAATCCCGTGTTCAGCCATGGCCAGTTATATGTTGCCATGTAGCGTGTCACTCATCGAAAGGGATTGAAGATATTGATTTGTGGTGATGACGATTCGGGATCGAACGTGACCAATAATGTGGTGTATAAAAAAGTATTCACGAACGTGTGAACTTAACGTTCATGTACGTAGTGTGGATTCGATATATAATTTATCAAGTGTGGATCTTTTAGTTATTTCTCTCAATCTCTATTTCTCTATTTAATTATTTTTTCACATATTAAATAATAATAAAATAATATTAACACAACTTGCATTTCTATATTTAACTTTCTGTCCCGTGCATCGCACGGGTGAAAAAAAAAAATAGTATAACACGAAAAACAAAGAATTGCCTTAATGTGTATTTAAAGAATCTCGCAAAGCACCGTCCATACAATTAACCTTCACCCACAAAACAAGTGGATTATCCAATTAATTTCCTATAAAATCGGGCCACAAGATTACCAACAATGAACGCGTTTTTAGCTTATAAATAAATTGCACAGACTTCCAATTTTTACAGTACAAAGTCCACGAGGCGTTTAATCCAACATGTGGGTTGTGGATCTCCAAAAATATATATATATATATATATATATATATTATATATAAAACAAAAAATAAAGTGACAAGTAACATGAGTTGAAATATCGAGTCCTACCCAACTCCCTTTCCCCAAACGAAGTCTAAAGTGCAAATTAAAGATGAGCACAGTTGGAGCAGCCCACAACGTCCAAGTCCTCGGCTGCGGCGAGACCACGGTTGTCCTCGGCCATGGCTACGGCACCGATCAGTCCGTCTGGAAACACTTGGTCCCACACCTTGTCAACCAGTACAGAGTCGTACTCTATGATAACATGGGCGCCGGCACAACCAACCCGGACTACTTCGATTTCGACCGTTATGCGACGTTAGAAGGCTATGCCTACGACTTGCTCGCTATTCTAGAGGAATTTAGTGTCGGAAAATGTATATACGTCGGCCACTCTATGTCCGCCATGGCTGCAACCATGGCCTCGATTTTCCGACCGGATCTGTTTCATAAAATCATCATGATTTGCACTACCCCGAGGTAAATCTGAACTTCTTCCACTGTTTGTTATTTTTGCCCCAAGAGGATTTCAAAATAGTTTGGAATACTTTATATATTCATGTAGAGTATATATAATAACACACGAAACAAGGGTAATTAAAACATTTGGTTAGTTTAAATTGATCATATTTATTTCTTTATTTTTGAAATATATATAATATTATAGGTCTTGAATCCAAGAGCTCGATAAGATCAGGCTTTAATGTGACAAATGATACACTAAAAAAGAAGTAATTATATGATAATACGAAGTTTCAATATATTACAATGAAACTATCTAGGTTTGCGTAAGCTCTTTCTCTCTCTCATCCTCATTCCGGTTCACAACTAGTAAGAGTTTATTAATATTAAATTTTAACCGAATATTTATTTGTTTGTTTTTAATGTTCATCATTTCTTTTAAAATGAGATTAGTGTGTATTACTTGAGGTTCATTACTATTTACAAGAGAAACATTATTTTTTAACTTAATGTTCGTTTAGTTTATTAGATAATAGAGTACCTTATTTTGTATATCACGGTGTACCTAATAATTTACCCAAAACAATTTAAAAAAAAGAGATTTTTGTGCCAATAAGTTGGTAATTATTTCGTTTTTTCTAAACTTAAGGGCCTATTTTCACTATTTACACTTCAAAGTTAATTATAATTTTCAAAAAGTGATGGAGTATTTTATATTTAATTGTTATTCGATTAGGATGGCTAACTCGGTCGATTACTACGGAGGATTCGAGCAGAAAGACCTCGATGAGCTCATGGTAGCGATGGAAACAAACTACAAGTCATTAGTGATGGGATTCGCGCCGCTGGTGCTTGGCTGCGACCTGGACTCGGTGCCCATGCAGGAATTCAGCCGGACGCTGTTCAACGTGCGGCCCGACATAGCCCTGAGCGTGGTCCATACAGTACACACTTTCGATATGAGACCCTTTCTACCTCAAGTGACCGTGCCGTGCCATATTATTCAGAGCTCCAAGGACACATTTGTGCCGGTGTCGGTTGCAGAGTATCTCCACCAGAACCTTGGCGGGAAGTCAATCGTGGAGGTGATGTCCACCGAAGGCCACCTGCCGCATCTCAGCGCGCCGGAGGTCACGATTCCGGTGCTGCTTCGACATATCCATCAAGATATTGCTGATGCTTGAGAAACTGTTGCGGTCGCAAGGCAAGAGTAATTAACAATTGGTAATTGGTAATGATGTTTTTAGTCTCTTTGACCTTTTCGTTCCGTGTTAAGTATGTAGGTTTAACATGAATCTGGTTATTTAATGAACTCTTTTATGTAAATTCTGGAGGCTATGAAATTGTTGCCCCGTTTAGTGTTAGTTTTCTATGATGATTGAAATTTTCGTTTTATTTTCAATAATAACTAATATACTTTTGAGCCTTGCGCGCAATAACATATAAAAACATATAAATTACGTTAGTCAAATAAAAAAGCAGAAGATTATCCTTGAATGTGTGTTTCATGACTAGGGGGTACAATATTTAATTTTTATTTCATAGATACTTACATTAAACAATAGGTTTTGTTTTATGACTAGGCGGTACAATATTTAATTTTTATTTCATAGATACTTACATTAAACAATAGGTTTTGTTTCATGATAATTTAATAACCATAATTATTTGTAATTGTTTGGAAGGGCCGACTAGGTTAGAGAAAGCGCCGAGAGAGTAGCAGTTTTGCAACATATGAAGTTTAAAAATTATTTTCGTGTTTGATACGCAGGGTTTTTTGGAGGTATATATTGTACATTGTGCGGGGACCGAGTCTCTAGTTAGTTAACAAAAGGGGGACCTATTCACGTCGTCCGCTTTTTTTTTTTTTTTTTTTTTTTTTTAAGGGGAATATGAGACGTGTAAGCGTTTTTGTGAATTAATTATTAATCTCATTCTTATCGTGTGTATAAGTCTTCCATGACTAAGAGTATAAAAAACGAGTGTTGATTGATATATTAAATGATAAATAATTAGAATAACTTTGTTAACTTTATTTTGCCTTGAAGTTTCATATTTTTTAAAGGAGAAAACCAAAAGGATGTCTTTGGTGAGACTGTTCACATACTAAAAGACCATTTTTTACTAGATTAGATTTATTAATTGATTCACCCAATTCATCTGACATGTCATAACCCATCCATTTAATAAATAAAAAAAATATTAATTTTCTATCACAAACAAGCACACGCACAATAAGTATGCTCTCCCCACCTCCGGACTTCGGCCGTCACTTCCGATCGCCGACCGCCACCCGCCGCCGTCGGCCGCCACCTTCATTATTTACCAGCGATATTTTTTTACAAATCTTACATCGTTGTAATCGTCTCGTCTCCCTCCTTCCAAATTCGCAATTGGATTTATAATTTAATGCTCCATTCACCGTAGATTTGAGGTCAAAGTCACAAATTCATCAATTTTAACCTCCAATTTACAGCGATTCACCGAACGGAATTCTGATTAAACAAAACGTATCACATAATCGAGTAATTGTCTCGATCCACTCTACAAGACTGCAAATTCAATAAAAAAAATATCGCCGAAAAAAATAAATAGAATCTGCCCAGTTTGATGTATTACAAAAGTAGTTAAAAGTATCACAGATTCAAGTAAAAGTAACACAAAATCGACACATGTTATATTTTATATTTTTACATCTTTTTTTTTTTTTACAAAAATTAAACTATCATAAAAATGTTGTTTACAAAATATAATTAAAATATTACATATTCTATAATTTTATTTATTTTACTTATTTATTACATATGTGCCTATTACATTTAAATAATTAAAATTATTAAAAAATATTGATCGCGTATCACTAAATATATTAAAAGTATCGCATATTTTCTAATACTTGTACATTATACTACATTTTGTAATAAGTATATTCTGTGATACTTTTAATATATTTTCTAATACTTTTAATATATTTTGTGATATTTGACCAAATATTGTAAAAAGTCATACTACTTTTGTGATACACAAATAAGTGTGTTATGTAATACTTTTAATATCTTTTTTGATACTTTTAATATATTTTGTGATACTTGATCAGATATTGTAAAAATTCATACTACTTTTGTGATACACAAATAAGTGTGTTTTGTGATACTTTTAATATCTTTTTTGATACTTTTAATATATTTTGTGATACTTGATCAGATATTGTAAAAATTCATACTATTTCTGTAATACAAAAATAAGTGTGTTCTTTGATACTTTTAATTTCTTTTCTGATACTTTTAATATATTTTGTGATACTTGATCAGATATTGTAAAAATTCATACTATTTATGCGATACAATAATAAGTGTGTTTTGTGATACTTTTAATATATTTTATGATACTTGATCAGATATTGTAAAAATTCATACTACTTTTGTGATACAAAAATAAGTGTATTTTGTGATACGTTTAATATCTTTTCTTATTCTTTTAATATATTTTTTGATACTTGATCAGATATTGTGAAAATCCATACTACTTCTGTGATAAAAACAAATAAGTGTGTTTTGTGATACTTTTAATACCTTTTCTAATACTTTTACATTACAAAAAAATCTAATTATTCTGACGGCCAAATCCGTCAGTATATTGAATACTGACGGCCTCCTGACGGATATTGGCCGTCAGCATTATCGTGGTCAGGATTGTGGTACCCTGACGGGAAAATTTTCCCGACAGAACTGCCACTACAAGAAATTTGATGTTCGATGACGATTTTTTTTCCACCCATAGAATTTTGTCATAATATGTTTATCAATAGTGACGAATTTTAGTTTTGTCATGGAAAAATACATTTTGACGACAATATTTATTTTTGTCATCATCGATTTAGTTTTTCGTCACTAATTTGCATATTTGATGACGATTAAATAGAATTTATCACAATAATGGAATGACGAAAAAAAATGGTTAGGAGAGAACCTTTCAGCGACAAACTTATAATCAATGGTGACGAGATTTGGTGTCACAATAAGTTTTTATTCGTGACAACACTATATTTTGTAATTATTTTTTCCATGAAAAATGGTGACGACATCTAGTGTCACGATAAGTTTCTTTTCATGACAACACCATATTTTGTCACTGCTTCAAGAAAAATAGTGACAACATTACTTTGACACTAAAGTCTTATTTAGTGATGATAAATATGAATTTTTCATTCACATCAAGATTTAGGATTCGACTTTTTCAATAATAACTTGATAATAATTGGTGATGACATTTAGTATCACTATATTTTTTTTTATGTAAGTATTATTCAACTTATTATTCATCATTAAATATTTATTTTTCTATGTTTATTTAACTAACTTTATAGTTTTTAACGACTATATTATTATTATATAATATTTCTTAAGTTTCTTATTTTTAAAATTGATTAAATATGTTTAAAATTTTAAATAATAGATTATTATTTTTTCTTCAGATTCTAAGTTTTTAAATTTATTTATTATCGTATTATAATATTTTATATTTGTGTGCAAAAGTTCTCAATTAATCTCTTTACCCAAAATCTCTTTTTCTAAACATGTCTTTTTGTGAACTCCTTTTTTTTGTGTGTGAAATATTTATTTAGAAGTTAATCATATTTTTATTGTATTCTTATCTAATTATTTTGATATTTATTTTATAGTATTTCAATTATATTTTTCATTTTTAAAATATATCAAGTAATTATTTATGATTAAATATTTATTTAACTTGCTTTATAATTTTTAACGACTTATATTATTATTATAGATTATTTTTAAGTTATTTATTTTACAAATTTATCTTATAAATATATAAATTTAAAATACTTTTTGGTATATTTCTTTTCCTGATTTTAATTTTGAGGTTATTTATTATTATATTATAACATTTTATATTTTAGTTTTGATTTCTTTTTAATTTTTTATTTATTAAATAGTTATTTATAATTTATTTTATATTTATTAGAAGTATTAAATTTTGTATTAATCTTAAAAATGAATTTATGGTAAGTTATGTAGGGTTAAAAGAAATATTAAACTTATTTTTGAATGTATATTTTTGGGTGTTTCTAACTGCAGACACCCCGTTGTACCTGACTATTTGTAGTCACACCTTCTCCACCACTAGATTCTGTTACTATTCAATCTCATCCACCCATCTTGAGTACAACGTGGTACAAAGAGGTGTTTCAGTTGTACTATGCAGTACTTTTTTAATTTTATGATTAAAAATATTTTTTTCTAATATATTACCAAATTAACCCTCTTAAAATAATAATATTAAAAAGGTAAAATTATATTTAGTTATTATTATAAAGTTATTTAATTTATAACCTAACCCTTCAACTTGACCAAATTTCATTTCGTCCTTCATCTTTATCTAATTCATAACATAAACCCTTGAACCTTAGATTTTATTAAAAAATATCCCTAAAATTTTATAATTTTATATTACTGAATATATGAATTAAATAGAAAAAAAAATTAAAGTCTCGTGAACTTGTTCTTCCTCAACCGGACGTGGAAGGTTTCTCCGGCGATTGGGTCGGCGTCGATTGGGATGCCAACGGCGAGGGCAAGCACAACGGGTCCCACAATGGTGCCAGCTTCACGGCCAGGGGTCCCAATACGTCAATTTTGTCCCTTTTTATACCGAACTAGGTAATTTTAAAGGAACTCACCTGCAAATCCAGCCATCGGCCGATTTCTCTCGACGGCGGCTCCAAAAGCCGTGATAAGGCGGTGAAATTCCGGTGATCTCATCACACAACGACGGTGCAGCCAAAACAATAGCGACCGTAGCGACGGAGATGCATAATTCAACGAAATTAATCTGTATAATTATTCATCACTGACCGTGCTCCATTCTTTGGATCAAATTACAGGTATTTGGGGCTATTCCATGTGTAATATATGCGTCCTCGTCGTTGAAATTATATAGAGTAGTCGATGGGTCGAGAAGTGTATACCAAAGTCAATCATTTGTTGAGTTACCCAAAACTGTTTGATAAAATGTCTGAACCAACCGTGTCGATAAATTGTTCGATGTAACACGAAGAAGACCATATAAATTGTTCGATGAGAATCTCATGATGTTGATTTTTGCTCCACTCGCTCTCATTTGTTGACTCTAAGCCAGTAAAAAGCTTAACGGCTGATCATTTAAATGTTGTTTTATTTGAATAATGGATGATTGGGCATGTAGATTCCCTGTTCGAAGCCGTATCATACTATATGAATGGTGTTTCGAAATTCCATTATTGTTTTAATTTTGTTGGATGCTTTATATTACATTTTCACATTAAATTTTATATTTTCTGTGACATTGTACTACTTTTGTGGTTTTAATGACCTGAGTTTAGTTTTTTGTTGGGTTGAGTTTATTAATAACACCGGAATAAATTCTTGGCCTGTCAAAATTTTGAATCCGTAGTTTTGTGTTCGGTACCCGTTTTCCTCGTATCGACTGAATATTGTACCGTAAGTCGGCAGTAGTGCATAAGAATATTGTCAATTTATGCTTGTAATTTGCAGAATATTTCAGACAAGTTTCTCCACTTTTTCCCACAAATTCTTTACAATTTGAGCTAGTTGGTGCTGTGCTGGAATATTACACTAATTAATTTGACCAATTATTTTGTACAAGTTGTGGCCAATGAGTGCCGATCATGAAACTAAAAATTGTATCTTGTGTTATTTTGTGCTTAATCATTTTATTTGTTCAATTCTCAGTTAAGACACATCCTGTCGGTGAATAGAGAAAGTATCATTGAGCATCTGAAGATGGACAATTTTCACATCTGACGCCGTCTACTAATCAGGCATATTACTGAGAGTGTGGGGGTGCATGACACCGATTATTATGTCCATTTATGTTTCGAGTTCTTGTGTTATAGTTTGCATTTTTTACCGCTTATCACACATTGTTTTTATAAAACTGTTATTTCATTAGTGTAATTTGTTGTTTGAAATTACCCTCACACTCTGAAATATTATTTTGGATCTTTTTATGGTGCAGCTTTGTCGTTTCGGTTTATGGTAATATTTATTTACTCTGGTTTAGTAGTTTCCACTTCCTCGTTTTATGTTACAGTATACTCAGATCGTCTTAAAGATCGAGGTAATAATAACGACTTCACACATGCATGCAGTCATCTCAACACATAATCTATCAAATTCTAAATAAAATAATTTTTGTAATATTGGTTTCGTGATAACGCGCTAACCGTTGTTTTAATTTTTCACCCTGCAATTTTATAAACTAGTAAATCAAATCAATGTCAAGCTACCCTCATAAATGTCTCTCATATGTTTCCAAATTATTGTGCACGTTTCCTATTTTTGTACAATTTTAATGGTGCGCGTAAAACAATTTAATAACTTTATAAATGTTTACAATTGATGTCCAAGATAAGATAGTTGCACATGAAATATATGAAACGATAATTACCAAAACCGTAATGTAAAAAATAAAAAATTAGCAAACAATTATCATCTATATGATTTTTCAAATGTCTTTATTCATCTCTCTGTAATACACTACCGTCACACAGACTAACCAAACCTCACACTCTATCTTAGCATGTCGTCTTTCTTCTTCGATGGTCCGTTCATTTTTTTGTTGGATTCTGGGAGTTGAGTGGAATATAATCCTCATCGCTTAATGTACCATTTTTGGCATTTGCAGTGTCAGGAAGTTCGGTCTTCTTTTTGCAAGTAGTTGATTTATGGCCTGGTTTACTGTAAAAGAAAAACAACACAGTAGTTTTTTTAATTTCAACCATAACATTTTAACTTTTGAGTATTGACATTTAATTTAAAATATGGCGTACCCACACAATCTGCAATTTTGCTTTTTGGCTTTAGGAGCCCCTCTTGCCCAAACCTTCTACGGATCATGAATAGATGCATTTGGTTGTGAAATTCTATCGGGGTCATGCATCCCGCCCGGATGCTCGAGATTAGAATTTTATGTTGGCATTGAATCAGAAAGTATTTCCTCCGCCTTTTTTGTCGCGCTTCGAACCCTCTTAATAGACTTGACGGTTGCCGACTCGGTCTGTGAAGCTTTAAGACACAAATCACTGCATTCTTGGTGAAGCACCATAAACCTCTTCAGTTGTGGATCCACTGTTAGAAAAGGTAGGTTCTCTTGCAACTGCCTCCCAGCCTCTTTGGTCCATCTTTCACGTACGCACTCAGCAGGTATAGCTTGAAGTCTCATATTCTTGAATGCAATGAATAGATGACTACATGGAAACCCATCCGACTCTAGCATCTTGCAGTCGCATAGATATGTACCTTTTGTGACATCAACCTTCACCGACCACTGTTTTTTATATTCCAAACCATATTCTTCCAAAGTGAATGTGTGTAGGCCGTCGTCATCTACAATATTTTCAACAACTATCAGACCTTGCTCCCTCATTATTTCTCTTTCGACATCCTCGAATACGTCTCTGGTATAAATACTTGCAGCGTGATGAAGGAGGTCGTGAAGCACAGCAGTAGTTCGTATCGTTGGTGGCATGGCAGCAGATTCAGTTTGTTTTTTTAAAAATGTAGTTCTCATTGAGACGAGTACCTTATGGAAATGACGTAGGAACTCGGTAATTGTGCTTTCGGATTTGCCTAGGCTCTTGAATAGAGAGTTTAAAGATTCTGCTCGTTGTGTTGTCCTAGTCATTCCCATGAATTGACCTCGTAGGTACGCCTCGCTCCAATTTTCTCTTCTATCATAGGTCTCCTTAATCCAACTGCTATTTGCAACCCCATGTTTCTCGATCTCTCTTTTCCACTCACGCTCAAAACTTTGAACAGACCATCTCGCCATCATTAACCTGGGAAATACGGTGAGAAATTCATGTACCTTCACCTTCTGAGCAAAATTTCTATTCAGATGCCAACCACATAGTCTGTGCACTGCATTAGGGAAAATCGCTTTTATGGCGTGATGCATTGATTCATCTTGATCTGTGACAACTGAAAATGGGGATTTCCCGTCCATAGCTGCAAGGAATGCCTTAAGCAATCAGACATAGGATTCAGCCGTCTCGTTATACATCAATGCAGCTCCGAAGATAATATTATTCTTGTGGTTATCAATTCCCGATAAAATGATCAACGGAAAGTTATAGGCATTTATTTTGTAAGTACTATCCATAATGAGCACGTCGCCAAACTTACCATATGCTGCCCGAGAGAAACCATCACACCAAAATAACATGCTTAGTGATGAATCGTCGATGCATGTTTTCTCGATAAACAAGTTTGGGTCATTCAGCTGCATCCCTTCGAATAGGGAAAGCGCAGTTTGGATGTCCCCGTTCCGAACAGTGTCACTTCGTTGCTTCCCTAAGAAATTATATCCTGCCTTCTTGTCGAACGTAGTATTGCATGGACCACCATCAACCTGTTGCAGATAATTGAAACTATGGCATGGGCGGTGCCTAGCAAACTCAACATCGCCTTTTGAGGTGTCGATATGTGTCTGCAAATATTCTTATTCATTTTAGTTTGCTTAATAAAAATTCAATACAATGAACACATATTCAGAGAACTCTATGGACACGGTGAATATCATACATGCATTTTTTTACAAATAAATTTTAGCGATAATTTTTTTTTGAATTGGTCACCCGACCCGACGACATGTGATGATGATAATTGTGTATGTTGGTATTGTGGAAAAAAATAATTAAATTAACCCAATTTCACTCATGGCGACAACATTATGTTTCATAAATATGAAGTGAATTTAACATCACATGCCTGTTACACTTGAGACGGTTTGCTGTTTCCGGCGTTTCTAGAGCGTGGTTGTGAGCAGGTTGGAAATCGGAAACCTTGTACGACCCAGTTGCAACGTCGTGTACAATGTGGAGTCTAGCAGGGAAATTGCATTTCTTGTTTACTCTCTCTTTTCGAAGTCGTTTACACTCTCGAATTGTTTCATTCCTTAGCCCCGCACAAACGCACTCAAATATCATGTTTTTCAGAACACCCTTTTTGAACTATGAGTGGCTTCTCCGAACATCGGAACCCATTTGACTCCCATAGTCAACATAAAATAATTCTGCCTCCTCGCCAGAACCAAAAACCATATCCCTAACTGTTGCCTCGTCTGGGGTTGTTTCTCTTTGATTTTCCTTGTTGATAGCAGGTTGTGCATTACCTGGAGAAAAACCCTCCTCGTCCTGTGAGTTTTCCAGTTTAACTTCCGACTCTGACATCCGTTGAAGGAGACTGAACCCTAAAACATATTAAAAAAAATTAAAACAAGGCACTATATTCAATCGAACATAAAGGAGGATGAATGAAAACACAAAAAATTGATCATAAGCGCGCAGTATATCATAATTATACCGAAAGCAACCGTTTTATTATCTACACTATCGATAAATAGAAAACGGTATAACGTCAAACTAATCGGATGAGGAGACCAGTTAATTGGTATTTTCTCAACAACGCTCCCCACACTCTTGCTAAAAAAACAATGTATCTCTTGATTTATTTTTTAGAGTAATATGTCGTATTAGATTTCAAACTCTTATGTTGTGCGGACTGCGTCAGAGATATGCTCCCGGACGTGTGTATATACGTGCAATCGTGTGAAGGATTAGGTTACTATGCATATATTTGACACTGGTGATGCAAATTGTGATTAGGGTTGCTAGAACAATAATTTTAGTGCATAATTGGCCCAGGATGTGCTACTGGATTGTGGTCTATTTATTCATGGAAATATTAACGCTTTACACTAATTTAAGCTTATAATAAAAGCCGAATTGGAAAAATAAATTAGAGTTTTATCTTGTATATTAAAAAATAAAATTAGAGTTTTATTTAAAAGCTTTCTACTAATTTTAGCTCATAATATCAGATGGAATTGAATTATATATGCTTTCTATTAATTTTGTATGTAGACGAGTTTGACAACGGCTATTACAATCGCTAAATGCCGGTATCAACCAAATCGGCGGCTTCAAATCCTACCCGAAATCGGATCCATTTTTATCCGATTCGCGCAAACAACAATGCTATGTTTGTGATTGGGTTTGTAATTTTAGATTCAAAATATGAATGTCAACGTTCATTGGTTTCAAAATTCCAAATTACGATTCACACAAAACAATTTCTGTCATTATTTGACATTTATGGTCAAAATTGCTTCAATGTTGTTATTTAACATATAATTAGTTTAACTAAATAATGTATAATAATACAATATTATAAATTTTCACCCGTTCAAATAAGAATTGACATATTAGTTCATGATTGAACATGTACAAAATTGGATGCGTTTATTAGTTCATGATTGAACGTGTACAAAATCAAAACCACAAGCTTAATTCAATGCACAGAAAAGATGAGTTGAATATATATACTAGATTTAAAATTACACACAACCACTGATAACCAATATTTTGAATTGCAAATTTACAGTCTTAGAAATATGCCACAAATGAACGAAATTCAAATAGTGTCCGTGTCATAGTCAAACTCGAAATAATATAAAAACTAGATTGGTTATTCAACCAATTCAATCTCAATGTTAGAGGAATTCATATGACACCGGCACACAAGATAACGCTGCCTTACAATAGCATACGGCCAACACTTCCAATTCCATCTCCTCCCCTAAAAATGTTGGTGAATGCAACACTAATCGCCATCACAATAAGCACATTGATCATAAGTTTTTGTTGTTTCTCAAATTTTTGATTTCCAATCTTGGCAGCGTCAAACTTCGACTATATATCAGCACTCAGAGTGGCTTGATTATCTAATTCTTTCAACCTTCTTGTTTGATCCTCTTGCATTCTATGCAGTTCAGCCTCCTTATAATGAATCCTATCGGAAAGTAATTTTTCCGTCACATCCTTTCGTTTCAATTATTCTTGTAGGACGTCTTTTTGGGCCTTCATTTTCACGAAACAACTCCTTTGGAATGGTGACAGGGGCGGATCAATCCAGACAAAGTACCCACAGTCCTTATTGATCTACGACAGAAAATAATAATCATATGAGTCAATGGACAGCATTCTGTAATGTTAATCTGTACCCAATCTGACACAGAAGTAAATAATAACACAAATACATGCACACTAATACAGAAAAAAAATGAAATAGCGACGATATGTCAATGAAAAAATTGGACATCAAACTTGAATAATCATGATGGTCAGGATTATATCAACATGACACCATTTTTAGACTGCATTTGCAGAACCTCATCGCTGGGTGATCATCTGACATGGATGTGAGAACATCTGCTTCAGTTAATTCTGACTCATAAGATCTCATATTTTCAGTAATTGTCGAATCACTTGTCATTATGTAACACTCTTGAAAATGAGGTGTATTGAAATTTTGTATGGATAAATATTTCCAATTAGGCTGATCTATCGTCTCCTCTCTACCACGAGACAGCGGCCGGGATATTCTTTTAGTGGCGATTAGGGTTTTATTGTCGATAAATCAACTAAGATTAGGGTTTGTACTCCAGGAAAAATCTTTTATAAGAGTGGCGAAGATCGTCCGTGTCTGTGCACACTTTTCCTTATTAAACCCTGTCCCATATCGGCTTGGTGTGAAGGAATTATTACACCTTAAAATACCGAACATTACTTGGGACTCTTGGAATCAACCCCTGGGCGGGGGAATCACTATTGGGCCTAATTGGGCTACGAATTACACTGCTTGATGGACATGACGCGGACCGGGCTTCGATCTTCAATTGGATTGGCTAGGGCTTGCGTGGAGCCCGTCTGAGCAAAATTTTTTTAATATACGTTTAACGTAATTCTGTACATTTACATGTAATTACTTATTTTTTATCATTAAATATGTTTATATATTCAATAATTATCACACTTTTTTGTGTCTATTTGAATATATAGTTTTTAATAGAATTGTTTTGTTGTAAATTCTAGTAAATAAAGAGATGGATTGTTTTCATGCTAGAGCGATTGAATGGATTCAAGACTATTATACATTAACTATTGTTTTGATGTAATGATTATTTATATTTAAGACTAGCAAAATTAATTAAAATTGGTCTTCGGAATTTGTCATTCTATTTATACTTTTAATTGGCTATAAATCAAACAAGAAAATCAAGTGCCAATTTTGTTGATTTTATTTAAAAGCATGTAAGAAAAGACCAATTTTGTGGATGGATTCCATAATGGTAAATTGACCATCAATCAGCTAGGCCATTCTTGGTTGATCTCATTTATTGTTTTGAGAGCTGATAATTGATATTTGGTGCATGATAACTGATGAACTGATATCTGATAGTTGGTATCTGATTTTCATATTACATATTACACGAGTCTTACATATGATGGGTCTCCTTTTAATAATATTGAATTTAATAAATATCTTACGACTAATTTTGTGATAAGCTATCTGGTAGTTGATAAGCTAGCTGATAACTGCTAAATAATTAGAGATCACATGTGTTATAGTTGACGATTGGTAATTGAAAATGCTAGTTGACACAAATGTACATCAGAGCGTTTGAATAATGTAGCTGATAACTCTGTCTCGTTAATACCAAATTACACAAATGTACTTCTTTAAAAGTACATTTTTTTGTATTTATTAGTATATGTTATTAGGATTGTTGATTTATTAAATATTGTTTCCATTACCTATTTAATGCTATTTATAAATTTCAATAGTTGCACTTCAAATTTGCAAACGCACTTGAAAATTTTCAAATATTCAATAGTTGTACCAGTTTAATTGTATTTTTAAAATTACTCATCATGTACTAGTACATTAAAAGCTTTTTTAATATTACAAAGAAAAGAAATTATGAGGATAAAAGGACCAAAATAGATAGTATAATATAATATGATTTTCATGAATAAGATTATCTTACAAGGACGAATGCAATTTTCTTTATCCTTCATTTTTCCGACAATTCAGTATTATGCATTGACTTTTTTATATCACATTTAATAATCATGTAATATAGGGGAGAAATGAAAATTATAACAAGAAACAGAAACGAATTCTACCATGAAACAACATTACATATAATTCACGACCATATTAAATTTACCGTGTTAATGTTTTTCTTATAAGCCTTTATTTGAGGATGATAAGAGTTTTATGACTTAATGTTTCCTTTACCAATTTAACTCTATATATAATTTTCAATATTTGCACTACAATCCTATAAACTCATCCTAACTAAATTTGAAATTTAATATAGAATTTAAGTTCAAAACTGAAATCAATCTAATCTGAATTTTATAAGGTTTGAGTAGCTGCAAAAAATATTTGATTCAATGTGTGAAGGGAAACGTTAAATCATTTAATGTCTCCATATTGGGCATGAAATTTGGATAACTTTCACGATAAAGGACGGGTTGCATTTACTTTGCACCTATATTTGACAAGATTACCCAAACTGGCCTCGATTAATCTTTATTAATTACACCATAACCATTTAAAGTTTACTCAAAATGATGACCGTATTCATTTTCAAAATATGGTGAGAGAAGCAATACGTAATAAACCACTTAGTATACTGTACTGAGAAATAAATTTACCCTGCAGCATTAATCATTTCAAATATTTAATACACATCTTTAATTAATAATCATAATCACGTAAAAAATATTGTGATGCACCTTGTCAAGTCCAAGACAATGCTCTTAATACGCCTCACACAACACGTACGATTCTTCTGGGCTTACGAACCAATGACTTTTCACATCCGCTATCAAACTTTTATTTAAGGCTGCTCTCATTGTCATGCCTCACTTTCCTTCTCATCTGATTTTCTCCTTAAGTTTATCATCTTCAATGTCTAGCTCTGACAGCAGTGACTCCGATCACTGTCCTAGTCATGTTGAACAACTGGAGGTTGAAAATTTCCGCCTGAAAAAGGACTTTATCGATCAAATGTTCAGCATCATGGACAGAATTGCGGAGATGGACGCTTACAAGGAGGAGAGGGATCAGCTGCTTGTTGAGAACGCCGGCCTGCGCGAGAAATTAAAGGAGTTCGAGGAGAAGGAAGAAAAGCATGTGTAATCTCATATGAATTAAGTTATATTTCGTATTTTAGTGATGATTTTGTAAAATCCTATTTTTTTTCCAGTTTCAGTTTTTTTATACCCGTAACTAATTACTCATTAATGAACCTCATAGAAAAACATATTTGGACAACTATTAATCATTTCTTAAAGTATGAGACTTGTGCACCGACAAAGATTATGATCCGACGAAGTTTGCATGTAGTTGCATATGGGTGTGTTTTTTTAGTCTCGGTTCTTATAATAAGAATAATCGTGTATTTAAAGGAAGGAGATGAATTTTGGTAGTGATCCATTTTTGGATGGTAAGAGCAACTTAAGGACAAAGCGTGGTGTTATATCAAGAGATGAATTTTGGGTGTGAGCCGTTAAATATATATTATTCTAATATATATTTATAAAGCAATATTTTTAATCTGCAAATTAAAATGAACGCATAATCTCACTTTAATTGCAGAACTATAAACAATGAAGACGTAATATATGTTTTACGATGAAAAAATAAGATAACGCTTTTTAAGTGGAGATCACTTAAGTCTTATATATACAATATTTTAATTAAAATTATTGTAAATGTCATTATTTTATAACTTTTGTTCGTTCTTTCTTATTAAATAATTATTTATAATTCATAATATTTAAAGAAAAATTTAAATTTATTTATGGTTAATTTTATATTACATATAATATATATGACTTTTGTGACTTCATTGATTTTTAATTCAAATAATATATTTATAATATCAATACTAATTTTGTATTTATTAAGCTAAATAAATTATGTCTACAGTAAAACATACAACATAATACGACTAAGGTATAATAAGATTATTCAGTTTTACTTAAGTTGTGCTCATACAAATACTGATCGGGCAATTAATCATCTCAGGTGGATGATTGAAATGGTAATATACCAATACAGTGTTGAATTCAGTTCAAATAAGATGTAATTCATACAAAGGGACTATACAATAAAATGAAAAGGTGATTTGTTAATTTATGAAAAGTTTCATGACGCAATTATTCAAAAATTTAAAATAAATAATAACGAATAATAATTGATTAAATAATTTTTGCATGCTTATTTATGTTATTGATTTTTTTTTTCTTCCCGACATAATTAAAATATACAATTGAAATATTGCTAATTAAAAAAACAAATTAATGGAATAACATATTTGTCCTTTTATTCCTTATTAATGAGCTAAGAAAAATAAAAATAAAATAGGATATATAGAATAAACACAATTGCGATGCAAAATGTGGATATTATTATTAATTTATTTCAAAACGCGTTCACTAGATTCTCATTTCAGATCTCATAAAAGCAATTTTATCGATTGATTTAGGCCCTGCTTGGTTGAGATGATTCAAACAACTAATAGCTGATAACTGATAGCTGATAGCTGATGACTGATAAGCTCTTCCAGACTGCTAGGTAAGAACAAATAATAAGCTCGTGAAATCATATTAATCTTACTTAAAAATCATGTTCACAAGCCGCTTTTTTTAGTAATAATTAATGTTTTATTTGTGACTATAATTATTTATTTTAAATAATCATATGTATATTCATTTATTTTTTTGTATTTTTCCATCTTTGATCTAAATTAGTTTATATTTTTTTTTTTGCATGAAGTCCATACTGGTAAATTGACAATCAATCATCTAGGCCCTTCTTGGTTGAGATGATTTAATGTTCTGAGAGCTGATGGTTTATGGATGGTGGATGATAACCGATGAGTTGATATCTGATAGCTGGTAGCTGTTTTCAATTACTGTTTGGTGAATTATTTGCTTAGAGTGCCTAATTGATGGGTAATTGTCAATACAATGCACTGATAAACACACTACATGTGTGCATGGGCAAATTAATGTCGTCCGCGGAAAATTATATCAATAAACGAAAACGAATTGAACCATAATTTTCCATTACATATTACACGAGTCTTACATATGATTGGTCTCCTTTTAATCATATTGAATTTAATAAATAACTACTGAGTAATTCGGGATCACATGAGTTATAGTTGACTACCGGGGAATCAATGATGGCTAGTTGATATAAAACAAAACGTTTGGTTTAATGCAGCTGATGACTTTGTCTCGTTATTGCCAAATTACAATCATGTACATGTTTAAATTACATATTCTTAATTTATTTCTATATGTTATTAGGATTGTTCTTTTACTAATCATTTTCTCAATTACCTATTTAAATCTATTTAAAAATTGGGAAAAAGATTGTAACCATCCTGTACTATACACGTTTTTTGGGTTTCCATCCTAACGTTTTTTTTGTAATTTAATGCATCCTGTACTATACAAAATTTTGAAAGTGCATCCTGTACTATACAAAATTTTGAAAGTGCATCCTGTACTATACAAAATTTAGAAAAAACTAGTTTTATTAAATAAAAAACTAGAATTTATTAAATAAATATGCAAACCATATTTTATCCTAACGTTTACCGGAACTAGTTTTATTAAATAAATAAAATTTATTATTTATTAAATAATAAATTYGGTGAGTTTGCATATTTAATAAAATATACCGGAACTAGTTTTAAATAAATAATAAATTCACCGGAACTCACCTAAAGTATACGAGTTTGAAAATATGCAATGTCACTCGCGAGATTAGGTGAGTTTCGGCGAGTTGGGGCGACTTGGCTTGTCGGAGGATGCACTTTCAGATTTTTTTGAAGTACAGGATGCATTAAATTACAAAAAAAATGTTAGGATTCAAACTCAAAAAACGTGTATAGTACAGGATGGTTACAATCTTTTTCCCTTAAAAATTTATAGAGTTGCACTACAAATTTTCAAAACCCGATTGGGGGAGGTATTTTTCTTATGCAGACGATAAGATTAAGGCAATACATGTATTAAAATAATTCCTCGTGTTAAATTTGAGAATTAATAAAAAATCTAATACAAATTTGAAATCAACATAACTTGACAATTAAGGAACAAATAAAACACTTAGTTCTTAAAGTAATGCTGAATGACCAAAAGGAAATATAATAGAAATTAGTGCTTATCTCACTAACCATCAAAAAATAAAAGCATATCACTAATTTATAACATTCCCGTTATTACATCAGTTGGGGTAGTTGAAACAATATTTGTTGCGATTTTTGAGGGAAAAGGTCAAATCAACTCAATTATCCATTTTGGACGCCTATATTGGATAACTTTACAAAATAAAGATGGCATGCAGTTAGCAGGCTCCTATATTTGACAACATTTTCAATATATGCCTTAATTAATATTTATTAATTACTGAATTATAATTTATACTTTAGCCAAAATAACAAGAAGTATTCATTTTCGTTTTCGGAGATAAGCTACACTGTTTGTGTTGATCATTTTTGGTGTTCAGAAAAAATTACCAACGATGTACTAGTATTTTAAAATTTTTTTAATATTATTTAATTGAGTATTTCATTTAATTTAAGAAACCCTACCCATCTATTTTATAGATGGGGTATATCTCGCCAAGATAGATAAAAGTATCTATTATGATCCAGATTCGAAATCAATACGTATCTCGCTTCATATCAATTCATTTATTAATAGTTCGTATAATATAATATAACTTTCATGAACAAGATATTTTTAACAGGACGAATGCATTTTTCTTTATAATGCATTTTTCGGACCTATCAGTGTTATGATGGGCAGGAAATAAAAAAACTGGTGCTACAAATAATTAAGGAGGCACCACTAATTCTAAAATGTAATCATTCCAAATAATGAAAACCTAACGTGTACTAGTACACCAAATGCTGAAAAAATATTCTGCAATCTTTCCAATTCCAAGACAATCAATAATCTTCTCTCACACAGCCAGACGTGCTTTTTGGCCTGCACGCAATTGTGAATCTTCACATCCGCACCGCACTATAATTATTATTTAAAGCTGCTATAACACGGTCAAGACTCTTATTTCTTCTTCCTTTAATTTCTCCATTCAAGATTATTACCATCTACAATGTCGAGCACGGAGAACAGCGATGATGAGCATATTCCAAACATTGTTGAGGAGTTGGAGGCAGAAATTGTTCGTTTTAAGAAGGATTACGTTGATCAGATGTTCCATATCATTGATATTCTGCTAGAGAGCGAGGCGTACAAGGAGGAGCATGACCACCTGCAGGTTGAGAACACTCGTCTGCAGAAGAGACTGAAGGAATTCGAAGAGAAGGAAAAAAAAACCTATGTAATAGTGGCGGAAGTAATGCTGTCCTTGTTTGTTATTTTTCTTTAATGTCTGTACCGTCTTTTTAATGAATTTTCATACTTTGTGATCTTATTATCTACACATGTGTTTTAATAATCACTTGTCATTATTTTTCAGTTAGAAATAATTAATAAATACAGAATCTCGAAACATCATATATCTGTCTTAAACCATGAAAATGAAAATACACAAAAAATGATCTTAACCCGGCCTCATGTCCTTCAGATTGTGTTCCTGGAAAAAATTAATCAAAGGGTTAAATAAGAGCATTACCATATGAGTTTTCATGTACTTAAAGCTTGGGTTGATTCTGAGTTCAGTTTATTCATATCACATGTTTATTCGTGTAATATTTGGGGGCCAATGAGATCTGGAAGTGCTCTATTTAATCATGGTAACAATCGGACGGAGGCAGCCGCGGATCCAGCACATGGCGGGGTTGGACGGCCGCCCTAGCTGGATCCGCCGTATTCTTAGCCACTGGACTAATTTTATATATACTATACTTTGTTTACAAAAACATATTGTTCATGCATGTAATGTACAACAAAAGAGCAGCGACGCAGTGGTTAAGAACCTCTCCGTGTAATGTTGAGGTCCGGGGTTCAATCCCATGCAATGTCCATTTTCTTCAGGTTTTATTTTCGTTTGGAGGTTGTTCGAAAAAGGAAAAATTGGCAACCATTTAATATTCAAAAAAACCTTTGGTCGAAATAAGATATAATTAGAAAAAAAATATAAAAATCTACATTTTTGGTACATCACCAAAATTGTCCAAAAATCTATTATTATCATAATAGATTTATATTAAATTTAAGTTCACCACTATAATTTGAAAATTACAAATCAACATTCACACATGAAGTCCACATACGACGAAAGAAATATGCCGACTCATGAGCATGCTTTCGAGCAAGGATAATGAAATTCATTATTATGATTTTTAATTTTTATTCATTTTTCCCCATTGTTATTCATTTTTTTTTTTTTGTCGTCAGTATTAATACACTGTTCTGACAATGTCTACATTGGTAAAATGACAACCAACCAGCAACTTTAATCAGCTAGACCCTTATCGGTAGACCTGATTCAGACATCTATTAGCTGATTATTGATAACTGATAATAGCTAGCTGATTGTTTATATTTGATTTAGAATTACTACTCCACCAAATAATTGCTTAAAGAGACAGATTGAATATTAAAAAACAAGTATAGTGCTGATTTAAGATAATATAAAATGTAATACATAGGAATAGAAGGATAATGTTCACATTAATATATGTATACATAGTCCTCATGTGCCATGTAGTTTGAGCGGGAGTCATGAGGAGGAGATGGAAAGTCAATTTTACCCCTCATATGCAGAGACGGATACAGAAAAATTCATTTGGTGGGGCACTGGGTCAACGATGTAAACAACGCAAATATACAATATAGAGAAGAAATTAAAAAAATTTGTTAAAGTTATAATAAAGAAATCACATTACACAAAGTACACAATCTAAAATAATAATTAAATAAAAACTATAAAAATTATTCTCGTTGAGTTTTTATATTTTACAATAAACCTACAGACGTACCAATATTAACATTTAAAAATGAATCGTTCTCCGGATACGTAACCAAATAATTGTTCAAAAAAACATTGGCGGGAATAAAAGCAAGACATACAAATTAGTAATCTTTACTTACCTCACAAAACCGATTTTCGTGGGACAATTAAACCACAACATTTGAAAATTAAATAAAATAATCTCCCACAAATCAATTTAAGTCTCAAAACCATTTGAACAATTCAAAACCCAAAGTTATTTTATTTTACACCGGCTAACAATTCCCCCAACAAAACTCTTAGAAAACTCGGGTCACAATTACTTAATACAAGGGAGAGTTCAAATTTTCTACTTCAGTCGAATGTATCATTGGAAACTATTTCATACATAACTTTAAATTCCTGATTCTAAAAAATTTAGATTAGGTTTTTAAAATTTAAAGGGTCATTTTCCTTCATTATTTTTTATTTTCTGCAGTCTTCTTTGTTTTCTAGACTAGTCATAATTTTTCTCTTTTTTAATTAATTGGATTTGGGTCAATACCACAACATGACTTGTATAGTTGAGAATTACATTTCACTTCTTTGGACTAACTGACCATTCAATTTGGATAAAACCACATTCTACGAATTGTGTGTTTGGTGGGGTACTTTATTAGAATTGTTGTATTTTTTATTCTTTTAAATTTCTAATCTATAATTAATTACAGAAATTAATAATTTTGGTGGGGCCTGTGCCACCCAGGCCCCATTATAGATCCGCCTCTGCTCATATGTAAGCGTGCATGTCACACGAGTGAGATCCGACTAAAATTTCACTGAAAAATGGGAGTTCATGATGTTAGGTAAAATATTTTCTTCATGAACTAATTACAAAACTTTTATTGAATTTTTTTAATATTATTTGAAAAATTAATATTGATCGTATTTTTTTGGCAATTACTTTTCGTTAAAGAGGACAAGCAGAAGTTACGAAAGTAGAATTATTATAGAATTTATCTATTAATTTTCCCACATCTAATAGGGAATATAATATACACAAGTAGACAGTCCCCTTCATACGCTTGCTTCTCTTTTGAGAAAATCATAATGTATTATCATGATTCCTTTTTATTTTCAAAATACTATAATCATCATGTGAGCATATCAAATCATATATTCTATTGTGTGGATTTTAACGGGGAATTTACCATATTCCGTAGCGGGGCCTAAAATTCTGCGTACATCCCTTCTACTTTGCGGGACGAAAAAACTGCTCATAAACACAGTGGGACTATAACTTCACAAGCTCTATAACACGAAATAATTAATCGAGGTGCCGATTAGACATCAAGGTAAATCTAATACTGGTCTTTGTAGTTATGTGAATCTCTTGATTTTGGCCGATTTTGGGAACGTTATGTTTTTTGTTTATAGTACCGAGAAAATGATATCAATTGGGTTCATCTCAAATTACAAACCCCTTGTAAATTAGAATTTGAAAAATATTGTTCTAAATTGTGTTATTTGGAAAATCATATTTTCGGAATCTTGTTGGAAGATGGCTGCATATCAGGTATGTGTTCTCCATTGTCTAACTTATATCTACAGGGATGAATTTGGAAAAAACCCCTGGCAGTAGAAAATGACATCCGTCGACCGATACGGGCAGTGTGAAGCGACATTTTGGAACAGCGACCACACGCACAATGTATAACATGTCACCGCCATCTAAATCGGGTGGGGTGAAGAGTGGCGATAGACAGGACACCCATATTTTCCAACATCGTACGAAGTTTAAGATCTTGTACGACATACATCAGAGATTGTCGGTCGAACAACGTGTTCAAATAAATTCCTTAGGGTTTGGGTCATTTCCCCACATGAAGATAATAAAACTGGACCGTAAGCTAGTCAGTTCCCTAGTGACAAGTTTCGACACTAATTCTAGGACACTTGAAATGAATGGGACGTCTATGAAGTTTAATGCGGAAATAGTGCAGGCTGTATTTGGTCTATCGTGTGAAGGAAGAAAGACACCAGCGAAATTGGACGAAGGACAAGACCTGCGGAAAAAATTATTTATGGATACCAAAGGTGACACAATTGGCTGAACACAATTATTAAAGAGAGTCCCGGGTTTTCAAGGGACCGACTTTTCTGATCTTATATTTAATGGAGCTTTTTTCGGCAGTTTTATTTCCTAAAGCCAATGAAGTTTTGGAATTAGAATGGTTAGATTATATTGTTTATTCGATGTCCGTGCAAGCCTACAACTGGTCGGAGATGATATTGGATAGACTAATCACCGGCATAACGAATGCAAAAAATAAACAAACTACGTAAGTTGCAGGATGTATCCTTCTGTTGGAGGTAACCAACATTGTTCGATCGATTTGCGTTCTTCACGTGTGTATGCACCATTATTTATTCGCGACGGCCTACATTGCTCATATTTATATTGCATGGTGTAACCACCTAATATTCTTGTTTTTGGTTTTTTTTTTCTTATTATTTTTGATGTCAGGTTGTTTTTCTCAACCATCTGGCTGTACAATTACCAATGATGGGAAAGAAATTATGTCCACAAATTTGGACAATTGAGCAATGGGCACAAACGGAAGTGACTAGGGCCTTCTTATCATCTCATGAAATCAAAATCGAAAATGACCATGTACGTACCATCATAAATCGTATACATTAATTATTATCATATATATATCACATAAATTTATAGTCAAACTCACCATCTTGCGTGTCACAGCAAAATTCAGACCCAAACGCAGATGAAAAAAACAGTCCCACCAGTAACATACCACCCAGCTTGGGCGTGGGTATAATGGAGCAACTGACGGTGTTAAATAAGAGCGTCTTAACTGCAATCGGCATTATGCGCATGATGATGAAGAAGGTGGAGCAACGGGATATAATCTTGAATGAAACAGATGCGAAAAATGTTGATGTTCATTCTCCTACTCCCAACCACATCTAAAGGAACACACTGATAAACGAAAGTTATGAAAAGGACAACGTTGATGAAGACAGCGATGGATGTCCTTTACCAGCTAGCGATTACTTATATAAAACTACACCAACAGCTCAGTATTTAGAAAAAAAAAACGTATTGAATGGAGACATCGACAATAGTCCTCCACCTTCTCCCCAACAACCCCACCGGACTACACCAATCACTGAGTGTTTTAAAGCAAAAAAATTATTTCAAGACAGTGTTGACATTCTCCCACCTACAACACACGAAAATCCTTCGTACAAGCAAGCGAGAGGTTTATGACTCATTGGTTCATGAATTTTGTTATTTATTTCTATATTATTATTCTTAGTCCGTAGATATGGCATGAAATTCCGATAGTTAAAGATAAAAAATAATTAATTGATCCATTTGTAGGAGCAGTAGTCGATATCTTCAATTCCATCCGCGAATATTGAGATCACGACAAAGGAGTAGTGGCACATGTGTTCGACAAAAAATTAAATGCAGAGTAAGCATTCTAGTTTATAATATTTATCTTCGATGTTTATTTAAATCACTGGAAAGTCACTATAAGAGCACGCTTTTTATAATAGTTTATTTGCGTCCCATGGATACGCTGATTAAATATAAAGAATGGTACTTGACTTGTGCTGACATGAGAACCATAAAATATCCATCGTGGTTCAAGACGGGGGTAAATATGAACTAACCTATAACTCCGCTTTACGTGACGAAGCAAATATTGGACACTTTATATTATATGCCGTGGTTATAGGTAATAGATTTTGTTGCGATTCAAGTGTGGCACGATAGTCAAAGCATGGGATTTGCAAACGTGGATTGGGTCTTCCCAGCGTCTTTCAGCGTAAGGTTTTTTTACAAGGGTAAAATAGTTGCTTGCGACCATAAATTACAATGACATTATGTGATATATTGTAGAACCTATGTCTGGGACAGTATGAAGACGCTACCATTCAGAAATATATCTTCGCAATCCCAGGGATTTTTAAAGGTTTGAAGAGCAAATGCAGGAGTATCACAATTCCACTCTATGATGGTCATCATTGGTTCTTGTGCATCGTACAATTCTTGCAAGGAAGGTGATGATCGCCGACACGCAAAGGGATCACTCCCAAATTACACGTAGAATGGATCTAGCAAAGATCGTGGTAATGTTCTTTCTGTTTCCTAGTGATTCATGCTGACCGTTTGTTAAATTTTTTTTTATTTGGGAACTAATTTATACGGCGCGTTCATTAAGGTGAGTCGGATGGAGACGCTTGCACGTGTGTGGGAAGGAGGGGCTTTTATTCATGAAGATGTTACAAAATCATTTGAGTGGTGTACTGACAACACAATCCCACAACAACAGAATAGGTAATGTGTCGAACTCAATATTATAGTCAATAATGACATGTATATTTAATTTAATGTCCATGTATTATTTCAGCCACGACTGCGGTTTATGTGTTTGTTTGCAAATGGTTTTTCCGGAGAACTTAATCGTGTTCTGATGGAGGTTAGCATTATTTTTTAATTTTATGCAAAGGTAATGATAAGATTTCACTCCAGCCGATTGTCGATCTTAATCGGTTATAAAATTGCAGCATGAATTGAAAGAGGCGCGCGAAAGGCTGGCAACAATAATATACACCAAACCAAACGAAGCTCATCGTGGGTAGGTCGATAGCATAAATATCATTTATAAAACTTTTCACGATTCATATTTATGTATTCTTATTGGACCATAGGGAACCAATACAATTCAGGATTCTTATTAACTCGAGCGAAGTCGTCACACCACCCATCCAGAGAATTTCCATTCAATATAACACAATATATGCAAAACTGGCGACATATGCATCACGACATCGAACTATAGGTTTGACCCCTAAATACTTCGGCAAAGAAACTAATAAAGCCCAATATGAAATATATTTAGATGATCTTGCAGCTCTTCAACATTATGTAAATTCATACATCGAATATGGCAGCTCCCTCGTAGAAATCTTGATGAAGTTTGAGTAGCGATTGGATATAAGGGATCACTACATTTACTTTTATATTTGTTAGCACTTCAGAATCAAGAAATATAATCACGTGCCTTGAAAAAGTAGTTCCACTTTGGTGTCTTCGGGATGTTGTCTGTTTTCAGATGAATGGTTTTCTGAATTTGAGTTCGTAAATATGGTTCATTTTTTCCTCTTCGAATTTAGATTATGCTTAACATTGTATAATTTCATATTTGGCATGTGACCACTTGTGATATAATGTATTGTTGGATTGATCCAAATATATATTTACACTATACACGGGTTGAGGCGAATTACTAATAAAACAAGAAACCCTTTTGTCGATTTTTAACATACCAACCACTTTGAACAACGGTTGCATAGTCGTCTTTTTTGTCAGAACAATCGAACCACAAACGAATTACCGTCGTTTTGGGAGAACGGCTACATGCTGTGATAATAAATAAATAAATTTACCAGAACAATTCATGCCAAGAAAAATAAATGGAGCAGATTCAGAATATTGAACTGTGCAAAGACAAAGTAAATTTATAGAAGAAGCCAGATGATCATCCCTCCCGCCATTGTTTTTCCAAATCTAATAATGCGCAACATGTTTTAAAAAATCCACATTCATATTACCGAAGAAAATATATATAATCAACTCAAGGATCAAAATGACGTCCAAAGCACTCTGCAGCCAACTTCCTTCTCCAGTCCTTCATGTACTTTTATTTAACAAGGCCAACATCTTTGCCAGCGAGTAAAAACTCAATGTACTTCAAGGTAAACATGCCACAATCAAACATAATACGAAATATGTACACATAATCAGCCAACAATATTATTATATATAGATAAATCTAAATATAGTTTCAAAAGACTAACCCATTCTCTTGCATAGGGCATGTTCGCTTCTCGTGCCTAAATTCGGCAGGATCATAACTCTCGTCTACAAGCACACGCATCAACAGAGGGATTAAAATAGAAAGGGGCACTATGACCTGCATCATAATTCCATGCCTGATGTGGCGAGGCATGCTGTCATATATTTCAATACACCGCTTTTCCGAGTCAACCCTGATCACAAACCAATGACTATCCACACAATGAGGCGCATACAAGAATCGGCACCCTTTCCAGGATTTACCCAGTAGCGGCAATTGCCCCTCGACATACCGGCACAACAACGAGCCTATTATACCATTATCGGGTTCTTTAATTAGCGCTTCTAGGTCAGCCATGTGGTTCACTTTTTCCCCTTTCCCATGGTTTGGTATTCGGCGGTAGGCTGTAATCAGTTGGTTCACAAATCCACAATCCAAAACGCATGAAGACTGATTAAAAAGGTGGGTGTACTCTGCTGCACGCTCTTGCATGTGGAATAGCGCAGTATCGACATGCTAAAAAAAGATAATCATTAAAAGGTCCAGAAAACTACTTCATGTTATGATATAACATGTCAGAATATTAACTTACATCATCCATGAACCACCTGTCCATCAAGATATCGTCGAAAAATTTCCTAGAAACATCACACGTTGCTAATTGTAGCCAATCGCTGACAAGAAAAAATCAAAAAAAAAATAAAAAATTACCAAGTGATTTAATTATTTGACATAATAAGATAACATGGTTAAAGTAAGCTCGTAGGATACAAAGTCTTTTTTAAACCCTAATTTGTAGGGTTGAAAATTAATTGTAATAACTTATTATAATGATTGCTCTAAACATTCATGTATTGACTATATGAAGTTCAAAAACCAGCTTCCTCAAACATATGTTTACCTTTGTGTGGCCTTCGCAAGCCATCGATGAAGGTCATCAACCTTGGCCTCATCTACCTTCTTGTTTGGATCAAACAATGTAATGCTCTTAATTTTATGCCTTTTTTCTGGATTTAGAATGGGAGAGCATTGCGAGTCTGTTCGCCTTTTCATTCCACCCCCAAGTAACAACTCAACATCGACAAGATCGCCTTCGCACATTGCTGAAATAAATTAATAAACGATAGATATTAATTTATTAAAACTAGTGAAATGTATGGAATTACAGGAGTAGAAAATCACCTGCTTCTTGATCATTCGCCATTTCTCTAACGCCACCAACACCTGGTTCATTATCAAAGGTCTTTTGAAATTCTAAAACACTCGTGCCGCACGACAAGCGACAACCTTCATCTGCATTTTGACTGAAAGTTAATCGAACTGAACAGTGGATCTTCGGACAAGTTTTTAAATAAACATTTTAACATGGACCAACGATTCAAAGAATTCCCTGTAATGGCTTCTTTCGAGTACCGACATTTATAATCTTCAAAATTTTCATGTATGACATCTTCTTGGTCAACAGGAGGGCTCTCTTTTTTTCCCTCCATCATTTTTATCAGATAATCAAGATTCTTATCAATTACATCCAACTTAGGCTGCAGCATCTCCATAACAGCTTGTTTAAAAACACCCAATCGTCGGTCCATCATCATGCCCATGCAACAGTATGGGATTTCATTAATCCCACTATCACCTCCAAACACACAGAACTCACATTCAGGAATGGGAGTAGCTGTCTTGCACCCTGGCTCATCGTCACCGTTGCCGTCGCCAAGATCTGATTCCACTGCGCCATAAAATTTAGCCATCCCCTGCCAAAATGGAGCAGATATTTCTGTTGTTGTCGGCTCCAATATGCGTTTTACATTCAACTGCACATGATTAGCTTTGTTTTAAAACTTTTGTGCCGCGAAATGTATATACTCAAAAACAATATGTGGGTACAATTTGTTACCTTTCCTGACTCTAAAAGAATGTGAACATCATTTGCCAATACATTGTCGTGGACGGACCACTTGATCATTCCGGGGACTGCTTCACCACAAAATTTGGCAAAACTCTTACCGAGTCCAGAAAGCGCTTCGAAAGCCCAAACCTGCATAAAAAAACAGAAATAATCAAAAATTTATCAATTTAATTTTTAGGTTAAAAGAAGTCAAAATACAGGTTTAACTAAAATGGCTCACCATTATAGCAAGTGGAAACCCCATCAATTTTACACCACCTCTCTTCGTTGAGTTATCAGATTTCTCTTCCTCCTCTTTCTTCCCATTAAGCAATCTTTTCCTAAAATTTTTAATGGTACAGAAAAATGACTTCCTCCCCCATGGATATCTATTAAACCTATCCATGCCATTAGCTATGTGAAATAACCATAAGTTCAGCCATTTTCCCTCCTCAGCCCCTAACAGAACCCAGACCAAGCAGACGAGGAGACCAAGCTTGAGTTTATCTTCTTGATCCTGGCAATTATCGAAGGCTGTCAATAGTATTCTTCGATTGATACCTCTTCTCTTGCATCGGGGGAAATACTTTGTCAACAAATTTGATTTGTCACCTTTCTTCACGCTCTCCTCTCCCAACGGCCCAGCATTCAAACCGGTGATAAGGGTGAACTCCTGCAAATCGAATCGAGCACGTGACCCTCTAAAATCGAACCATACATCGTCGGTCTCACTACCGGTCACTCCTCTGATAGATAATTGGTGAATTAGTTGAGGAGATATTGTTTTCTTCTTCAGATATAGAAGGTGTCCGAAACAGGACGTCTCGAATAATGATCTACCGTGATCGTCCAGCTGGTCGAATACATACTGGATCTTCCCCAAATTATTACGACTACTTACTTGTGCATTTACGACAGCATTGACATCCTTTTTCCGAATAATATGCGACCTGGATTCAGATTTGCATTGATTAGAAGAAATATACATAAAACATACATGAGAATAAAATTATAATCTGCACTAAAGTAAAATAAGTTATTAAAATCATCAACATTACTATTACTATTACTATTACTATTGCTATAACTATTACAATTATTATTATTATTATTATTATTATTATTATTATTATTATTATTATTATTATTATTATTATTATTATTATTATTATTACTACTACTACTATTACTATCAGTATTATTATTAATATTATTATTATTATTATAAAATTAATAATAATAAAAATATTGTTGTTATTATTATTAATATTTTTATTATTATTATATTTTTTTTTATTTTAATTTTTTAATACATGTATGCAGATTGTATCTGCCTTACTTTCATGGAAATTTAAGTCAAACCCAACACTTTCACGAACGGCGACAACGTTATGCTGCGCAAATATATATTTAAAAGTATAAAGTGAAATTATTATCACATGCCTGTTACACTTGAGACGGTATGCGGTTTTTGGCGTTTCTAGGGTGTGGTTGTGAGCAGGTTGGAAATTGGAAACCTTGTACGAGCCGGTTGCAACGTCGTGTACAATGCGGAGTCTAGCAGGACAATTGCATTTCTTGTTTACCGTCTCTTTTCGAAGTTGTTTACCCTCTGGAATTGTTTCCTTCCTTAGCCCTGCACAAACGCACTCCCATATCATGTTTTTCAGAACACCCTTACTGGTTTGAGAATGGCTTTTTCTAACATCAAAGCCCATTTGCCTACCATATTTAGTGTAAAATAAATGGGCCTCTTCGCCGATGGCAAAAACCATTCCCCTAACTATTGCCGCGTCCGGGGGTGCTTGTGTTCGATGTTCCTCATTGATAGAAGTTTGAGCATCACCCGAAGAAAGTCCCTCCTCACCGCGTGAGTTATCCATTTCAAAAACCGATTACTGCACATCAATAATATTTTTATTATAATTATTATTATACATCGAAGTGGAAAAACAATTTTGATCCACAGAATTAAACATCAAATGTTGACATTATTTTGTATTCAGCTTTTTCAAAACATCCCAGGTACGCGAAAAGATAAGCGAAAGTTCAATAAGATCCAAACTACATCAATTGGATAGTTAGGCAAAATAAAATCTAATCAAACATCCCATATTTCACCAGCATATGTCATATTATACCAAATTCATATAATATACATAACATTATAATGGATTAATGAGAGTTTAACGCAAGAACAAGTAACATGAAAACCGAAAATAATTATTACAAAAAAAATTGCCCTAGTTTGTAATCGATAAAATACTAACCTTTAGAATAAATTACGGTCAGAACTCCAATTGATGCGGCGATTATTATCGTCTGCTTTCAAGTATCAGGCGGGAGGAGAAGGATGCAAGGATGTTGATAGTTGCGGCGGGAGATGGTGGAGGGGCGGCAGTGGAAAACGTTTGATGAAAAGGCCTGAACAGATATAAGGTGCTCCGAATATCTTCTGAAATTGAGAATGGGTTCCACAAAAGAGCTGAATTACGGTTGGATTTGGTAAATTGGTTCTGTTAATTAGGGTTTTAAGAATTATTGGGATTTGGGGTTTTCTCACGGGGGTTAGGGTTCTTGTTCTGTATTGAATTTTAATGATTAGTTATGTTTTATGATTTTGGGTTTAATAATTTATTAAATTTTATGATTTGGGGTTTTATATTAGTTAGGGTTTTTTTAAAAAATAAATTTTTGCTTTAATAGGTATTTTGTGAATAGTAAATTTTTGAAGTATTTTACAATAAATTAAAAATATTTATTTATTTTCTATAATAAAATAAACATACAAAAGGAAATTCTAGACAATCACAAATTAATATAAATATTTTAATTAATAAGAATATAATAAGATATGACACGGGCATGCATAGAAGGTGTGACTACAAATAGTCAGGTACAACGGGGTGTCTGCAGTTAGAAAAACCCATGTTTCTTTGTTTATAAAATATAACAGAAGGACCATGTGGTGGAGTGGTTGGGGCTAGGTATCAATATTAAACATTGTGGGTTCAAATACCTTGCCTCTCAAAGATTATGTGTTGGCTCTCGAACCTTTGTGTAATTTAATTATAATAGAAACATATGTAAATATTGAAGCAATGTCAATAAAAAAGTAAAATCGCAAAACAAAACCAATGAGATTTGAACCCACAACGTATAGCACCAATTGATAACAAGGTATGAATCAAACCTTTTAACCAACTACTATTTGATGTTAATTTTATATACTATTTGATGTTAATTTGTCCAAATAATATATAATTGTACGTTTGTCTGATCACAATTACTATTAACCTAAGTTGCACCGACACGGATCGGACTCGGGATACGACACGATACGGACACAAAGACACGCTTGTTTTTAAAAACATAGGATACGATACGGCTCGCACACGTTTATAATATAAATAATTATTAATATATTTTATTTCCTACAAATATTAAATGGTAATAATTTTTATTTTCAATTAATCATCTAAAATAATTACAAAGTCATTCACAATATTTGATAAAATCCCAAGTAAAATGAAAAATGATAATAATAATAAAAAATTAAAAAGAAATTTGAAAACAATAAAACAAATTGAAAAAATGCGGCGGAGACGTGTCCGGGCCATGTCCACGTATGTCGCGCCGTGTCCTATGCGTGTCAGAGCTGTGTCTCTTGTCAACAATTCAAAAAAAAAAAAAAAATAGAACACGCGTCCGACACGTGTCGGAGGCGTGTTCGCGTCCACGGAGTGTCTGAGTCGCTCCCGGGGTCAAAAATTGAGTGTTTGTGCATCATAGTTCTTACCCTTATATAAATCAAAACTACTACATAATCTTTACATAAATATATATAAAAATTTTTTAAATAACTATTTAGTAAATTATAATACACAAGAAAAAAAGCAAATTATAAAAGTTATAATATAATACTAAACAAAATTCAAAACTTGAATTCATAATGAATATATAAAATAATATTTTTAAATTTTATATAATTATTTAATAAAATTGAAAAAAATTAAAATAACAATATAATTCATTTTAGTTTTATAATTTAGGTTAAATAAATATTTATTCATGAATAATTAATATATTTAAAAAAAAAACATGACTTATATTTTATTAATATTATAAACTAAATCTGAAAATAATTTTAAAATAAATAAAAAATAAATTGTGATTAACTCAGAAATAATTATGATATATTTTACTTATTTGATTTTATAATTTCTTTTAGTATTATATTTTTTTTAAACAACTTTTTAAAGAAATGAATATATTTTCCATAATTTAATATAATATCAAAATCTTTTATTGTTTCTTATTTTTCATGAACTAAAAATACTTATTTAATCTTTAAGTTTATTAATTAACTATTCTAAATTTAAATTTATATATTTTCTTTCTTAATTATACATTTAAACTAGTACCTGCAAATATCTTGAAATTAAATAAAAATATAATTAATATCTTGAAATTAAGTAAAAATATAATTTAATTATACATAAATTCTAAATAATTATTTTTAGAAAATTAAAAAATATATATTAAAAATTATTATATAAATCGCTAATTATTATAAATTAAATTATTTAAATATATTCTAGAAAGTTATTTAAATATTTAAAAATGAAAATGAAAAAATTCAAAAATTCAAAGAAACTGAAATCAATAAAATTATATTTAATTAAAATTAAAATTGAATTAATTGTTCCTAAATCTGAAAAATGGTAGAATACATAAATATTTAAAAAAAGTTTAAAAAAAAAAGATCATTAGCTAAGTGATGTATATAACCTAATCGAGGGGTATAGTTTTGTGTGGTTTTAAAATATTTCATGATATATATATATATATATTTTTCTTAGATTTATTTTTATTTTCTAGAATTCAATTTTAGTATTTATTAGTTAATTTAACTTCTTCTATGAGTTTTCTATTTAATTTA
Source organism: Phtheirospermum japonicum (assembly GCA_014905375.1). Lineage (NCBI taxonomy): Eukaryota > Viridiplantae > Streptophyta > Magnoliopsida > Lamiales > Orobanchaceae > Phtheirospermum > Phtheirospermum japonicum. The sequence goes on from BMAC01000316.1 coordinate 983,774, forward strand.
GAATAATCTTGATTTTTATTTTGTTTAGAATATATTATAATATAATATTTGATAAATCTAAAAACTTAAAATTATGAAAAATTGTATAATAAAATATTGTTTAAATAATAAAATTATTTAATCAATTTTAAGAATAAAAGAAACTTAAGAATATATATAATAACAATTGAAGTCCTAAATTTATAAAGTAGATTAAATAAATATGAATAAATAAATAAATAATTTTATAAATCTCAAACTTGCTTTATATTTTTGGTATTTTTTATGATTTTTTAATATTCAAATCAGAAAATATATAATAAAATATATTTTATATTTTATTCTAATGTATTATTGATTTTAATACTTTTTTTATTTTTTAGATTTATCTATAGTTCAATATGTAAAAATAAATAAATAACTATTCTATATTACTATTATTCTATAAAAATATAATAATGTGTTATTAACTACTAAATAAACAAAAATAAAAAAGTATTAAGAAAATGAGATGTGGAGGCACAAAATTAATTGAGGACTTGTGTTACAAATTATAAAATATTATAATATAATACTAATTATAGCTCAAAGATTGAGATAAGGCAAATGATTAATAAACCATCGTTTAAACAAAAAATTACACACAATTATTCAAGGTCTACAGAATAAAATATAAATTACACACAACAATCGTGCATTTTTGAAAATTTAGAAAATCTCGTCAAAACAAAAAATCACATGCAAAAAATAATTTATATAAAAAATAATCGTAAGTTTATTTCATTTATAATTCATGACTAAAAAATAAAATACAAATAATGAGAAAGAGTACCATTTGCCTCTGCAAAAGGTTGAACAATCATTAAAACTCGTTTCGATAGCTTATAAAACACCACTTGACATCCCAGTTCAATCATACACACAAATCGATCATGAATTAAGAATTATAATTAGAAATCAAGTCCAAAGTTCAAATATGGGGATATTTAAGACTGAATAGAAGAATGATAAGAAATTATTTTTAAGAAGATAAACAATATAGATATTAGTATAGGTAAAAACCAGTATTTTAAAACGCGTATCACTCAGCGTTACTTATTGATCTCAACATCGCTTAGCGTAAATAGCGTTAATATTAAAAATAATTATATAATTTTTGTGAGTTATTTCTAATATAAAATAATTATTTTTTCTCTAAATATAACTTAAAATACAATAGAAAACAAAAATTAATATAGAACTTTATGATGATATATAATAAAATGTTAAAATTTTGTAAGAATATCTAGAAAGAAGTTGCCAAATTGATCAGTATCTATAGATGAAATAATATAAATGAAAAAAATATCAAAGAATTAGTTAATAGGTGGATGGTTTCTATTTATATGAAAAAAAATTATTTTCTATTTATATGGAAACACCGATCAAAACAGGTCAATAACATAATATAAATAAAAAAACTATTTTCTATTTATATGGAAACACCAATCAAAATAGGTCGATAACATAATATAAATAAAAAAAATTGGTGTAAAGAATTATTTAAACACACTCTTATAATATTGAATGTGTATGGATGGGTAAGTTTAAGTTTTAAATAAATAAAACTTGTGATACAAAACATAGGAGAAAACAAATATAGGTGGGCAAATTAAAATTTTAACTAAATAAAGTTGTGATAAGAAAATAGATAGAGAGAAAATGAGAGACAGCTTGAAAATATAGAACGGAGTGAGAAATATAAGGATAAATAAATAAATACCATAGATATAGATATATAGAAATTATAGTCGTCCAAAACTTCAGTAGGAAATTTATTAATTGTGTTATGTGATTATTGGTCCATAATTGATTCTGAATATCAAATTTAAGAATTTATTATTGATGAGAGAATTAGATATATACTTTTGCACCCATAATGATATTTATTCGGGATAAATATTTTATTATTAATTTTGATTTTATTTTTAGGATGGGAATCGACAATAGGTAGGGGAGTGTTTTAATCAAATAAATCTTTATTAACTCTGTTTTTGTGTCGTGAATGAGAGAGATGAAGGAAAATTTTATATTTATTTATTATTTATTTCTAATATAATTTATTTAGAATGAATATTTTTAATTCTATTACGGTTGGAAATAACTTTAACCGTCGTTAAAATAATGTTTGATTCTATTCAGTAAAGTCGAATGATTGAGGCCATGAAAAAATATTATTATTTTATTGTATTTTTTGTGTTTTTGATTAAAAAAGTGATAAATAAAATAATGTGAACATCAAAAGGAAATAAAAACCTTACAAATAAATAAGAATTAAAAACTTGTACAAAAAATGTTTATTGAAAGAATTGAATTTCTTTATATTTTTAAATATATTTTTCAAATTAATTAAATTTTGTTTCTTTAATAACAAAATATAAAATAAATAAATTATGCCTCTATTATATTTTTTTCTATTTTTATAAATTGTTTAGTTTTTATGTTTTTGAATTTAATTAATTTGTATTTTATTTCCTGAATTACAAATTTATATATTTTCTATTTTTTAATTTACATCTCTTTCCTTTTTTTTTTGAATTTTGAAAAAAATAATCGATTTATTTATATTTTTGATTATTTCTTGAATTTAATTATTTTATTTTATTTTATTAAATACAAAATTAAATCTTCAATTTTTTATTTATTCATTTTGGATTTTCAAATATTTCTTTGATTATTTTATGAATTAAATTAAGTATTTTTCTCCAAATTTGATGTTCCTATTAAATTTAACGGAAAATTTAACCACGGGTATGAAAAGTGAAAAATTAAACTTGGGGTACTAATTTTAATATTTTGCAAACAGGGAAACTGAAACTGAGATCTCACCATATTTTGGTTACCAATAGTGAGATTTACCATATATTTAATAACGAAAAGCATAACACAAGATTTTATAAAGTATTACAAATCAAATGTCAAAATACTTTTAAATGAGATAAAGATTTAATAAATGTGATTAACTTCAAAATAGTTATAGATTTTTGTATTTATTTATATGATTTTGTAATTTCCTTCTGTATTATATTATATCATTTTATAATTGTAACGCCCCGATTTCACTTTAGTAAAAAAATGATTTATATTTTTAAAATAATTAAATATAAGAAATCTTGGCGTCACAATAAATGTCAAATTTCGTAATTTTAATATAAAAGATCAAAAGAAAATAGAAGATTTTCTTTAGGTTCAAAATTACGCAGCGGAAAATAACATTCATAATATAAATATCTAAAACTCCACCAATGGAAAATAATTTAAAAACACGCACTTATATCTAATTCGACTTGTAATCAAAACAATAAAATAATTTAAGAACATAAATTCAGTGTCAAAGTTTTATTTATTTCCTCGTCTCCCATTCACTCGATATCGTCGTTGGTACCTGAAAAAAATATCGTTGATTTGGGATGAGCTCAACGTACTCAATAGTTACACCGACATTTCCATGCAAAATCATACAACTCAAATATAGCACAATTAACCATAGAATTCGCAAATTTTAACGTCGAAAAGCAGTTGACTGCAGCTAAAACGCGGCGAGTTTCCTCGATGACACTTTAGGTCATAGGCACATAAGGCCCCTGGTTTTAATCAATAGGTATAGCACGCCRGGATGAACCCGATGAYAACTTTTGGTCACAGACAACTTTGGGTCTACGTCTATATTAGATTTTATAAACATCGAACTTCATGATACACATAGCACGTAGATTTAAGCATGTAAAATTGAACATAGATAAGTCGGTGGTCCCTACCTCGTAAATATGTCGTGGAAAATCGAGTGAATGCACGTAGTTGAAATCCTAAATCCCCTTAATGCTCGTCACCTAATAAATTAGAAGATGCATTTAATTAGTATTTTCATATTTAATATTCATATATACTAATAATAATAATAATAATAATAATAGAAAAGATAATAATAATAATAATAGTAATAATAATAATAATAGTAGTATTAATGATAAT
>BMAC01000316.1:1013482-1029320 GCA_014905375.1 Phtheirospermum japonicum
AATTTTGTGATACTTTTTCTATAATTTGTGATTCACTACATAGAATATAATATACAATATTTATACATAATTATAATACTTTTAACTCAAAAAAAAAAAACACGATGGCCTATATAGTGTCATAATTACCAATTGTGCAAAAGCAGAAGGCTAAAACTTTTTTCATCAGTATTGTAATGAGCGATCCAAGTCACGAATCACAGTTAAAACAAGAAATAAAGAATTCACACACACACACACACAAAAAAGGTCTGATACAGAAAAGATGCAGAAACTAGATTAAGGAGTATTCATAATATTAGAAACCAAGTCTGGGTTACAATAGGATATTGACACAAATTCAAATGGATGAACTAAATTAATGCAGTAATGTATATTAATTTATACTATGGCCATCCCCAACGAGTTATCCGACGATTCGTAGAGTTGAGAAAGTGCTGACACGATTGTCCCTGCTATCGGTTTGATCTCACCTTGAAGCCTCTGATAACTGGAACAATCCACGACTCTGTTTTTATACGTCGCCTCAAAAACTGAGTTATATTGCCTCATCTGCTCATATAAAGACAACAATCATGTTATCATATTTGAAGGATTTCACGAAAGTCTATGAAATTTATGCTATATATGGAGTTCTTGTTTTGGTTGCATCTATCGTGTTTTGTTTGTGTACGTGGTCCTAAATCCATCAAAATCCATTGCAGCAAAGCAAAGCAAGAAAAAGAACTAATCAATATTTCAAGTTGGTTAAAAAACAAGAAATTAATCATTAAGACATTTTCACAAACAGATTCAATGCACCAACTAAATTAAATGTGATCATATATGAAATACCCTCAATATAATCATCACCACCATCATCATCAAAATTCATCAGAAAAACACAACATAAAAATATTGAAATAATTAGAGAACCTTTTTTTTTTCTTTCAATCTCAAGACATCAAACCTGAAACACATGACCGATTGCAAAACCCGCACATCAAAAGCCAAAATTGTAACCAAGTTCCTTCGTTTGCTTCAACCCAATTTGTCCCACCTCGCGCCTCTCGCTTCCCCGCGCCGTTCACCATGTGTGAGAGTTGGTGTTGGTGGTATGTGTGATCGGGAAATTAAAAGGATAGATCTAATTTTCAATTGGGGAAATTGATCTATGGCAGCAACGGTGGCTTGTTTTGGTGAGAGAGAGAGAAATAAAAGGTGGCATTATCGATTGTTCTGTTTATTTCTTAATAAAAATTGGGGCAACACTCTTTTTTGGCACAGATCATCCGTTAGGCCAAAATTTTATATCAATTATAGTGCAAAAACCAATACATTATAATAAAAAAATCAATACATCATAGTACAAAAATATTATAGTACAAAACCAATACATCATAGCACGGGTCAGAGATTTATGAAAAACTAATATTTTACAAAAACCAATACAATATAATAAAAAAACCAATACATCATAGTACAAAAATATTACAGTACAAAACCAATACATCATAGCACGGGTCAGAGATTTATGAAAACCTAATATTTTACAGTGTAAAAATCAATACATCACAGTACAAAACTAATACATTATAGTATCGGGTCAGATGGCCTAACATGTCACGACCCGTTAATCTGGCCTAACACAAGTGTTTGCTTAAATATTGCGAACGAGTTGGTGGGTGGGTAGGTCTATTAGATGGGTGGTTCAAATTCATGGGTATGATAAAAAATGGTCTTTTTATATGAGACCGGTCTCACAAGTATTTGCCCATGTTTGGGTTGTTTGACAAACTAATGACTTTTAATAATACACACATATATGTCTAGTAAGGGAATAAATCACGATTTGATTTAGTCAAATCGTATCATATCTTGCAAATTATTTTGTAGATATTTTTTGATTTTTTCCTTATAGCTCTACTGTAGTTCCTTTATTTAATAGAACGACAAACATCACTAGTATTCAAGGTGATAGGCATATGGTATCAGCAGGATACACCGTGAAATTCTAAAATTTTTCTCTTTCTCCTGATCTTCTCCTTTCTCCCTCCATCTCCACCAATCTTATGTCATCAAAATCCAAGCCTCTTGCAACTGCATCATCATCAATTTTCCTGCTTCATCATCCACTCTTAGTGGAGATTTAGTCCTGCTCAATACCTTGATCCACATGGTAAAACTGACCTCGGCTAACCACCTTCTCTGGCACAATCAGATTATCTCTATGTTAATGTGTGCCGATCTCTATTCTTTTATTGAAGACACTACTATTGCGTTGCCTCGCACCATCCCCGACGAAAACTCTAGTGCAACCCCAAATTCGACATTTGCTATTTGGGAAAACTTCATGAATGCGTTCATTCTCTCCTTTTTATGACTCTTACAGAGGAGTCGATGTCGAATGCTGTTAGTATCTCCTCCACACATGACGTTTGCCTCGCACCCGAGGTTGCGTTGACACTCGTCGGGAAAATTAATTTTTTAGTTCATTATATTGTCCACTTTAAAAAAAAAAAGACCATGATATTGTCCAGTCACTAGTGCATAAAATATATTCTAGAACAGTCAATCTAGAACGCCTCAGAAAAAGACGATCTGGAATATAAGCCGGTGGAATTTTCGTAATAAAAGTGTTATACACCAGATCGCCTTTTTTAACGGCGTTCTGCTATATCAATATACCAGATCGTCGTTAAAAAAGGCGATCTGGTATATCGATATACCAGATCATCGTTAAAAAAGGCGATCTGGTATATCGATATACCAGAACGTCGTTAAAAAGGCGTTCTGGTAAATCATATATTTAGAACGTCGTTATAAAAGGGCGAACTGGTATATTTGATATACCAGATCGCCCTTTCTTATGGATGTTGTGGTATATTCGATATACCAGATCGCCCTTTTTTAAATATCTAGAACGTCTTAAAAAGGCGATATGGTATATAGTATTATTTATTAACACTTTACCTACCTTTTCTGGAAACCCTAAAACAGATTCTCCTCTCCTCTCCGCTCCGCTCCTTTCCTCTCCCCTGCACCTCCGATTTAACCACCGCCATTTCCAAACCACCGACGGCCATCATCTTGCAATCACCACCACCAACTACAATAATCAACCGATTCGAAGCTATGGTGTAACCAAAAGACCTAATTCTACCCCAATTTAAACCCCCACCATTCCCAACAACCACAATCGTCACCGCAACCTGCAATTAGCAACCGGCGGACCCGACGACTGGGAATCGGCTGCATCGTACAGGCGCGGTGATGGCATCTGTGAGGCGGCTTGTTGGGGGTTGCTGGGAGGCATTTCGCGGCGGTGCACAAGGTGTTTGGAGCCAGCAACGTGTTGAAGCTGCTGCTCCACATCCCGCCGATCAAGGGACTGGACGCGGTGGTCACGATTTGCTACGAGGCTCAGGCGAGGCTCCGGGACCCGATTTACGGTTGTGTGGCTCACATCTTTGCTCTTCAACAACAAGTATTTAATTAATTATTTATTTATTACAAACCAGATCAGATTTCCAGATTTCCTCCCCTTATCTTCTTCTTCCTTTTCTGTCTCTAATCTCCCATTTCATGCATCCCTAAAAAAAGTTCTACCATAGAACTAACTGCTTGAGAGAGTCAGTCAACGAGTATCAATTTTTTAGAGGAGTGGCAAAAAATATAAATGGCGTGCATTTATAGAAGCTCAGTTTCATCAATCTCTGCAAAATTGAATTTTGCCCCTCTCTCTAATCATAACCCAGATTCGTTTGCTCTCTCAGAGGTAATATTTTTCCCCCCTTGTTGAAAGGAAGAAATTAATTTTGCTTTGATTGATTTTAATTAATTTCTGGTAGTTAAATGATCGATATCTTTTATTTCTTCGCGAATTACTTGCACATAGGCATGTCAAAGTTGACGATTTGATTTTAATGGGAAATGTATTGGTGAGTGGTAAAGCTATGGGTGACAAACCTCATGTCGATGAACCGTTTGTTGATATGTCTTGGATTGAACTTATTGTTTAGTTAGTCTGGGGTTGAATTTCATCTAATCCCTTTTGAGACACATAACTTGTTAGTCTTGTATGCTTCGTTCTAAATAGTTATAGTTAATAAACGAGCTGGCCGTTTGCAAAATCTGTGCTTCGTGTTGCAGGGGCTGTTGCGGAGCCAAAAGCTGTAAATGCTACCGAGCCTTTGTTACTTAACGCCGCACGGCGGCAAAGAAGTAGAGAGACCCCCGGTGTGGATTATGAGATAAGTAGGGAGGTACATGAAGGCAGGTTTATTTCAACTCATTTTTTTAATAATAAATAAAATCAATAATTTGAGTTATATGTCAAAGTACAAAATACTTGTGATTATTTAACTTGATTACAAAACTTATTTATTGCATCTAAAATTATGTTAGTTCAATTTGTTTATATTATTTATATAAAATAATAATAATAATAATAAATTATTTTATTATTCATACTGAGCCTGCATTTGTTTTAACTGCTTTCGACAGAGTTACCAAAAAGATCGGAAAATGTTGATCTTGTGGTGGAAATTTCACTTCAGCCGTGGAAAGTGTTTAAACCCGATGGCGTAAGATATATATATATATGTGTTTTATTTTATAACCTTAAGTAATTCATTCCACTTTAAGTGATCTGGTTAATTTAATTGCAAAATTTTAATATTTCAGGTCATCTTGTTCTCTGATATTCTTACCCCTTTGTCCGGTATGAACATACCTTTCGACATTGTCAAAGGTAAGGGCCCCATCATATTCGATCCGATTCGGACAGCTGGCGATGTTGAGAAAGTGAGAGAATTCACTCCCGACGAGTCGGTTCTGTATGTTGGTGAAGCTTTAACGATCTTGCGCAAAGAGGTCCCACCTTATATTGTTCTGCTGTTATTTTCATTTTTATTTATTTAAGCGAGAATGTGTTGAAGATTGCAGTGGAAGTGCACAAGAGGAGTTGAGAGAAAAAGCCTCAGATCATGATGGCGGACTTAAGGCTGTCAAAATTGAATCTGTTGACGTCCTTGTTGCTGCTGAGAAGTGCACATCTTCTGAAAATGACTCTGGTTCTTGTCAGGGGTAAGTAGACTTATATCTATGTCTATATTTATACTACTACTAAAAGTTTGAACAGATCGATAGGTTCTTTTTAATACTTTTAGTTTGAAATAACAATCCTTTTGACATAGTAAGTGTTGAATTTTGTTTACTTTTCTTTCTTTTTTTGTTTGTAAGAAAATTGATACTCATTTCTCTTTATTACTGACTGCTTCAGATTTACCCTGCAGTGTCAGACTTTGAAATCCTTTAGCTTTAGCTTTTGATGTATTGTATTACTACCTGTCAGCTCGTATTGATCAGCAAGCATAGCAGTATTTTAATCTTCTTTTATATATTAATTATTTATTCTACTCAATATTTTAGGAAGAGTAGTGGCTTTTCAAGGGGAGCATCCATGTATCGTGGTGTGACAAGGTGATCTTGATTAATTTCTATTAATTAGTTAGCGATTTTTGAAATTGAAATATAATAATTAGTTTTTATTTCTTCTTAATTAAATTCAAATACATTGAATCAGGCATCATCAGCAAGGAAGGTGTCAAGCGATAATCGGACGAGTTGCTGGAAACAAAGATCTGTACTTGGGCACTTTTAGTAAGCAACTAATATCAAATAACATCCCAATTAATTTAATGCAATGTATCAAACTAATAAATTAATTAAATAATCGCAGGCATGGAAGAGGAAGCAACCGAAGCCTACTGACTCAAACTTTTATGCACCCCTTTTTAATAAATTAATTTAAAACACGTCAGTTTGCTCGCAAGTGTACGAGGTAACTGTAGGGTGATGAGTTTGACTCGAGTCGTATCTCTCGAGGAAACAACTGTTCGGTCTTTCGGATGTTTTTCTCAATTTACGACTCGAGTCAAACTCATCACAAGGAAACAACTGTTCGGTCTTTCGGATGTTTTTCTCAGTTACGAATAACATACATATACATTTGGGGTTTTAAATGGATTGAATTGATCATTATAACTAAAGCAATAATTAAACTAAAACTAATTAAACTAATCACTTTAACTAGATTATCAACTACGAACTAAGCAGTAAACTAAAGCTGATTAAACTAATTATTCTAAATTATCAACTAAGAGGAATAACTAAATTACCAATTTTATGCTATGAAGGCTAGAACTAAGTTACTATATCTAAAAGCATGAATTTAAGAGATTATCGCTAGCAATTGAATCATACGAATCCAAGAACCAATAACTAAGTATAAACTAAATCGCATAAATAAACTAAATTAACAATATCCAATATCMAAGCATAAGAAACAATTAAACTAATTAAAACTAGAATTAACTAAGAATTTATYTAGAYAATTAACTAGAAGATTATCTAAGAGTTTAGGAATACTTATTGAAACTAGGAAAGCAATGAAAAGCTCCAGCTATTCCGGAGTTTGAACGCTGATCTTGGGCGAAGATGGATTCTCGAGCGCGAAATCGGTGTTTCGGACGCGTAGAACTTCGATCCTTGATCCGCGTCCCAAATCATGTTATAAGACGTGGATTTCTTGTTATTGAATGCTAAAGTACCCTAGGATAATGTTGAGTCTTCGTGTATATGCCCAAAACATGAAATATGGTGGGTTTTTATAAAGATTACAAGTCTTGCCGCACAAGAAACCCTAATTTCCGACTTCTGGGCCGTCGCGTCGACGGAGCATCGACTGACGCGAGCAGGTGCTCGGCAGGACTCGGCAGACTTGGTCGGCAGTGCTCGGCAGGTGTGATAAGCAGGTGCGCACGTCGGCTAGCAGGAGCGTCGACGGGGTGCGTCGACATCGACACTTCAGCAGCTAGCGTCGACGTTGCGTCGACCTTGGTGCGTCGACATCGACGCTTCAGCAACTAGCGTCGACGTTGCGTCGACCTTGGTGCGTCGACATCGACGCTTCAGAATGTAGCATCGGCAGTGCGTCGACTGAGCATCGACTGACGCGGTCATGACTCGCTGACACGGCTCGCGTCGACTGTGCGTCGACGGTCGCGTCAGTCGACGCGACTGAGCGTCGGTCTCCGTTTCTCGATCGTTTGCTACTCATTTCACCAGAAAGCTTGTTCTTCTATTCTCGAACATCGAACTTCATCTTTTACGTGCTAAACTCTTCTGGTTACTTAGCTGTAAGGTGAACAACAACGAAACATCACCTAATTGCATCAATTAAGATCAAAATGCGGTAAAATAAGCTGGAATTATAAAATTATGGAATTATGCTTAAATCATCCAACTTATACCAAAAACAAATAGAAAAACGAACTAAAAAGCTAATAAAAATAAGGACAAATCTACTCTAATCAACTACCCCACGCTTTATTGGTTTGTTCGTCCTCGAACAAACGATAATTTCGAAGTATAACTAGAATGAAAATAAGTTTAAGCAAAGAGTCGTGCTATGCTACATACGTAATTTTGAAAATAAAGGTACAAGTCATGCAACGTCAAACACTTGACCATTATCACATTGTCGCTTCAAAATAAAATCATGCTTCCTCACAAAGGATAATATATATAAGTACGCTCAAAAGCACTCAAGTATTTTCTGCATGGGACGTGTATACACTCAAATCATACAATTTACAAGCACAATAAATAAGCACAGAAAATCAATCTCTTTTCAATCGCGAATTAAGTGTGCTGTCTAAACTAAGAATCAGAAAAGGTCTTTACGGGTTGTAGTGTAAGGCTCTTTGGACGGGTGTGGAATATATAAGTCGTGTGGCTAACTCATGATCAAACATGATCAATAACTCACTTAACCTAACCTAATCGAGAAGCAAATTGCTTCACCTCGCTCAAAAATAAAAACCTCACTTAACTCTCATAACGTAGCCTTAAAAATATGGGTTATTTCTCAACTCGTAAACCGTAAAACTGACTGAAAGCTCAAACCACTTAATCACAACTCTTTTACCTTTTAAACATAAGGCTTCATAAAATAAACAATTAAACTCAAGCCTTAACAAGCACGTAGGCAATTAATGACACAAGACCCACCATCTTTCTTTTTCTTTTCTTTTTTTGTATTTCTTCCCCGTTTATTCTTTTTATGGGATTTCTCTCTTTTTATTATTATTATTATTTGTTTTTTTCGAATGGTGGTCCTTAATTACAAAAATAATAAATTCCTAATAAAAAATTCCCAAGACTCAAATAACCAATAAAAATACGAACTCCTACCCCACGCTTTTAAGGGGTTGTAGGGTCGTCTCAAAAACACTCATGGCTAAAGAAAATGGATTATTTGGCTATGATTGGCTCATTCGGAATGTATAGTGGCTAAAATTTATGGATATGGCCGGAATTAAGGTTTTATATGCGCCTTAACTTCATTTTCAAAGTCGACTACACAGCGGTTTCAAAGAGATATCAAAACTGAAACTTATTCACGTACATGCAATGATGATAAACACTCAGGCTACTCACTGGCTTTTTGCATGAAAAATTTGAATTGACGCTGTTTTTAAGGTTTTGCGAAATCGATTGCGTCCAAGTACCATTTTACAATATATAATAATAAAAGTTTGAAAAATTATGCACTTATGCACGCTCAAAGAACTAGAACAAATAATCACACTTAGTCAACTTCGACAGGCATGCCAAACAAATACAATTAAGCGTAGAAATAGTAATTAATCACGTTTAAGCATATAGTTATTACAGGCCAAGTACATAAAATTACACAATTAATCCATACAAATCATACTCGACCCCCCCCTAAAAATTCGGGCAATCTCCGGATTGCCACAAATACATCCAAAATCAAAAAGAGGAAGGAAAAAGAAAACATCCCTGAAATAATAGTAGTCGAGCCTGTAGTCGTGAATTGTGTAATTGGCCACTTCTTCAACGTACGTGATATAAATTGTCCTAAAAGAAAAATAAAACACACAAAAACAAAGAAAATAACAATATTTTTGGATTTTATATTTTTCATTTTTTTTATAAAGAAAGCATAAATAATAAAAATAAAGATAGAACGAGTTTAGAACTCGTGGAACTCATCATCCTCGTTGTGGTTCTCGTCGACGTCCATGCTCGGTGTGGGGTATGCCGCCTCAAATTCCTCCTCGAGCTTCGAAATGCGAGCTCGCATCTTCTTCAAGCTCCGACGGTTTTGGTCGTGGTTCGCATCAATCTTCTCGTCGATAATTTGGAGCTTATCGAACATCTTCACTTGAAATGCTCGGTTCTCCTCGAAAAATTGCCCCCAATCGGGATTCGGGCCCGAAGTAGAACGGCGGGCTTGCTCCATGTCCTCGTCGCCATCATCCTCTTCGTCGTGTAGTCGAGACGAAGATCCTCCTCTAGTCGACGACCTCACTCGGGGTACCGGCGCACGCGCGAGTGGTAGTGAAGAGGTCCCAAGCGGGCTAAGTCCGCTTCCGGCCGGATCGAACCCGAAGTGACGGGCGAGTCCGGTAATGTAAGGCGCAAATGAGAGAAGTGGCGACTTGCTTCCCGGAGTACCCTTGGTGACATTGTAGAGTCCTAGCAAAATAAGCGGGTACAACCGGACTTAACGACCATCAACGAGGCATTGAAGAACATAAAGCTCGGCTTTAGTCGCGTAAGTGGCCTTATTCTTGCATAGAATGATGTGCATGAGAATCTTGTAGGCGACATAGAGGCCGTCGTCTCGAATCCTCGAGCAAGGGAATCTCTTACAATCCCCCGTGTTTCCCCCGGTAATACTCCCCCAAAAAGAGGCTAAATCGAAGCCTTGAACTCCAACCGGGTAGTCCCCTACGGTCGAGAAACTGAAAATGTTGCCAAAAATCTCCTCGTCGACAACCACATCATTCCCTCCTAGCCGACAAGAGAACGTCTCGTCGTTCCGAATCGCCAAAGTTGAGAAAAACTCGAGCATGAGTTCTCGAAAACCGGGCAAGTGCATTTGGGCAAAGTACTCACACCCGAGGCCATCTACATAACGCGAAAGGTCGGTGTGGTGCTCCGACCCATTCGAGGCCTCATCCGCAATCCCTTGGACGTTCAAAGTCTGGTGCGTAGCAAATCCCGATTTCCGAATGTTCTTGAACATGTCCCCTTCCTTCTTGTCGAAAATCGGGAACGGTGCTCCATACTTCCCCGAGATATCTTTACGTTTACCCGCTCGAGACATTATCACACAATACGAAATTGAACGGGGGTGAAAAACCTTGAAAAATAAGACTCTTTGCTCTTTGGAGAATTTTGTCGAACACTTGGCGTGCGTGTTCAACCAACTAAGAACTTGAGTAATCTAGCACCAAAGACTTCCCAACACAACCGAACAACAATAAGAATATGGTTCCAAGATAGTTTCAAGTGAATTACCTCGTTATTGATGGCTGAATTTGCTTGTTGACCGGAAAATTGCTCCAAACTCTAAGTAGCTTGAATAAAAAAAATAGTTCGAATCTTGCCCCAAAACTGGCCTTGCTAGCGGAATTGAGATATGTAATTCCTGTTTTCAGCTTGATGTGAAGTGAATTATAGCAATAAATTGTTAATATGGTAAGAAGGTTTAAAATTTTAAAGTTAGAAAAGAAACAAAAGTGAGAAAAAGGGGATAAAAATCTGTATTTAAGCAGGTTTTCTGGATTTCCCTCGGGTCAAGGCTCTCATGGGTCGGGTCATGGGCCAAAAATCCGGTTTTTAAACGTTTCTGGGCCGATCCGCGGGTCGCGTCGACGCTGCGTCGACGCCGCGTCAGTCAACGCAACAGAATGTAATTCTTCGGCATTTTGCGTCGACGCCGCGTCGACCGACGCGAGCATTCTCGGCGTCGACGCGGGCGGAATCCTAGGTGTATTCTTCCTTCGCTCGTTCGATCAATTCTCCCCGTCCGAGTTCTTCCATCTGTTCTAAACAACTAAAAACCAAAATAAAACAATAAATAAATAAAAATAAAATACAAAAGGATACATAACGCTCGGGTTGCCTCCAGAGAAGCGCAAAATTTTAACGTCGCTTGCTCGACGCTGTCTTGCTCGTTTATCTCCCCATGTACGGTGGATCTCCAAACTCCACCATCTTGCGATTGCCATTTTTAACTCGTCCGTCATGATAAGGCTTCAATCTATGCTTGTGAGCTTGAAAGGATGATTTGCAAATCTCATCGTACAACGTGGCTACGCCGTACTCATCAACTTCTTTAATCGAGAATAATCCGCTCCATGAAGCTCCAAAATCGGGTGGGTCGTACTTACGTTCGTTATTATATAAGATTAATTCTCCAACCTCAAATTGCAAGTTCTTGACTTCACTTGTTCGAACCTTTCTTGATTTATTTATCTCCTTCGCCCAATCGTCTAAACACTCCTCGCCCGTGTTCTTTTTGAAAGTGAAATTTTCGCTGTGGTCGAGGAAATCGTGCCTTGAACGATTTATCGGTGGTCTCGACTCCACCTCTTGCTCGAATTTGTGCGAACACTCCTCATCAAAATTGCTTCCAAATTCTGCTACGACGTCACGTGTGTCAATTCCCAACAACTCGATCAATTCTTCTCCACTTAAATGCATATGATCATAGGACTCGTGATCTTTACACGAATTGACTTGCTCGTCCCTTCCCTTGACAGAAACTCCGGCGTCGTATCTGTCGCCTAACTTACTCAAAGTCGCGATTTCTCGTAATTCATTCACGCACGATGCAATGGGGTCATCGAACGAATCTTCTTCTTGCATAATAGGAGAGGGAGTGTTGTGAATATCTTTCAGAGAAAAGGTCACTGTTTCGGCCAAAACAGTCATCGTCATTCTCCCTTTATGAACATCAAAAGAGTATGGGAAGTTACCATGAATGGGCGCCCTAATAAAATGGTGTGCTGGTTGTCCTCAGTCGGAACTTCACCAATGTCCATAACCACAAAATCAACCGGAATTACGAGCTCTCCAACTTGCACTAAAACATCTTCGACTACTCCCAAGGGTCGTCGGGTCAAGCGATCAGCCAACTGTAGGCGCATGGTTGTCGGCTTGAGGGGTCTAAGATCAAAATCATGATAAAGCGAATACGGCATTAGATTCACGCCTGCTCCGAGGTCCAACATACCTACTTCCTTCTTCCCATTAGCTAGTGAAATCGTTATGCAAAAACTGCCAGGATCACGTTCCTTAGGTGGTAATGGTTTCTTGAAAATTGCGCTAACTTCTTCGGTAACGGAACGTATTGACTTGTCGCCAAACGTCTCTCTCTCGAGGCAAGTTCCTTAAAAAACTTGACGTAGGCGGGTATCGTCTTGATTACTTCTAAAAGTGGCAGGTTTATATTCACATTCTTCAAGAGATTGCACAACTCCATAAACTTTTTGTTCTCCTTTGCTGGACGTAATCGGTTTGGAAAAGGAACATCATCCTTATACCGTATTGTTGTTTGCTTCGGTTTCGGCGGTTCATCTTTGCCAGAAGTGTCGCTCGGAATTTTCCCTTGAATAGAATCAGGAACATATCTATTGGCGGATTTATGTAGCTTGTCCACTGGATTAGGAACAAGCTCCTCATCTTGGTTCTTTATGCCATTGTCGATCTTCTTCCCACTACGAAGAACGTGAACTGCCGACGCTTGCTCCGGTTGGCTTGGTAGCTTGTCTTTCTCCTTATTTGATCTAGCAATATCATTTTCTATTTGTCCCATAGTTCTCTCCATTCTCTCCATGTTTTTATCTAGATCATGCACAATGCCGRAAAGTTGGTCTATTCCGCTCACCTTCTTTGAAAGTTCGTCTATCTTTGCATTCACCTTTGTAAGCTATTCTCTATTACTGATCGTCTCAGCCACTTGATTCTACTGCCAAACCAACAGCTGATCATTTGGTTGAGTTGCACTTGACGTCTGCCCTTGTGTATGAAAGTAATTTTGTACCGGTGGGACTGGTACTTGAGAATAATGTGGTGGGGGAAATTGCGGATCAGGCGGCATATGATTTGGATTGCCCGGACCCCACTTGAAAAGAGGATTGTCACGTTGTGGCGTGTACTTCTTTTGGTTTGAATAGCTTTGGATCGCATTTACCTCCTCTTGATGCTCACTGTTGTTAGGACATGCGTCTGCTAAATGCTGGAGGGATCCACACTGGTTGCAATTCGCAGCCATTTTCTGTGCAGCGGCCTTGCTAGCTCGCTCGGCTTTCCAAGCAGCTAATTTCTCGTCGAAAATCTCCTCACATTTCGCCTTGACTAACTTGCCATCATCTAAATCGGGATCAGGAATGGAAACTTCGTTAACTCTCATCTTACGAGGCCGAGAATTGGTTTGTCTAGACTTTTTGCTCTGCTTCTCCAACACTTGTCTTGCCTCGTGTGCTGTCAAATCTCCAAAATCTCCTCCCGCTGCTATCTCTACCTCTCATTTCCCATGGTCCAATAAACCATAGAAAAAAAACTGGTTAGTCATCTCTGGAGAATAGTTGTGGTGGGGGCAAGCTTGCAAAAGTGTTTTGTAGCGCTCCCACGTTTCGTGAAATAGCTCTCCTTCTAACTGCTCGAAAGTAGCAATTTGCCTTCGAAGATGCCCCGTCGTTTGGGCTGAATAATATTGGTTTAGAAACTTCTCGCTAATCATATCCCAGTCGGTTAACGAACCAGGCTCTAAGGATAGTAGCCATGACTTCGCCTTGTCCTTCAAGCTGTACGGGAAACAAATCATCTGCAGTTCTTCTTGATGAAGGCCATGAACTACAAATCGGCCAACTTCATCAACGAAATAATTTAAAAATGCCAAAGGGTCTTCATGCGCATTCCCATGAAAGTTTGGGAGTAGGTTGAGTTGATGCGGTTTGATCTCGACTGCCCTTGCGGTAGGTCCAAGAACAATGGCGGACCTAAAGGGTACAACCTTTGGACGTGCCAAGTCGCGCTGTCTAAGTGCTCGATCTCCCCTTGGTTCTCGAACTTGGTCATATGCTTTCTCGTAGAGGTCGTTATGCGCGTAATGGTGCTCGCGCTCGTATCTCCTGCCGAAATTGTTTTGCTCGTAACCATGATCTTGATTTTCCAACCACTCGTTCACGTGCCTTTGATTGTTAACATAGACGTTTCGCTGCAAAACATCCTCATTCCTAAATGCCACGTTCTCGACGTTGTGCTGACGTATGACATTATCGTTCATCTCTTCGTTTTGCCTCAAATTCTCCATGTTGAGCGGGTGATTGACTATGTTGTGCTGCTGGTTAACTCTTTCGTTTCTCCTTTTATCGCGTCTAATAGAGTGTGACTTGTTTGGTTCACTACCATACCCAGCTCGAATGGGACGTGGGGGTGATCTCGGTGGTGAATCGCCCTTTCGAACTGAATGTCCTCCTAACATGATGCTGGGAACTTGATCGCAAGCAAAATCGGTTGCTGTCGAGGAATTGTCCTCGGGAATAAGAACGGTTCTTGGTCTTGGCGGATTTGAACGGTGAATGTTGTCGATGAATGGCACAAGGTCGCGTTGAAGTGATCGCCTTCCTTGCATAAACTCAACAACACGTCAACGCACCAAATGGCAAAAACCAAGTAAAAGCAAATAAAATAAAAAATTAAACAGAAAATAAAACGAAAAACATCTTTAATTCCTACTCGTTGCTTCCCCAGCAACGGCGCCAAATTTTTGACTCAAACTTTTGTGCACACCTTTTTAATAAATTAATTTAAAACACGTTAGTTTGCTCGCAAGTGTACGAGGTAACTGTAGGGTGATGAGTTTGACTCGAGTCGTATCTCTCGAGGAAACAACTGTTCGGTCTTTCGGATGTTTATAAATTTGGAAGTTTTGGTGTCAATTGGATAAAAAGGGGAAAAGTCTGGGGGTTTAATTGCAAATTTTGAAAACTTGGGGTATTAGAAAGGGATTAAGCCCTAAATCCCTTCACAACCCGTCAGCCCTTCTCCGTTTCTTTCTCCCCCAAATCAGACTTGGCCGTCCCTTCTTCTCTGGCCCAAAACGGCGCAGCACTTCGCTCCTCCTTCGGTCGTCGGCGGAGGCGGTGGACGCACAGCAGCAACAACGGAGCTCCGACTGGGCTAAACCCTCCTCCTTCTCCAATTGCAGAAATTGGAGAATTGGAAGTCGACCGGCCACGCAGCACCGGCAACTCCACAGCGGGCGACGGTGGAACGGGTGGTTGTGTCCCCGCTCTGCTCTGTCCGGAAAGTGGGGCGACGGTGGCCAACGACGGCGTACTCCTCGAATGACTGTACGTAGGCGACCCCAATTCTCCTCTCCTCCTCCTTCGAACGTTCGGCGGCTGTGTGGGACGACTCGAAATGGAAATGGCGTGGCGGAAGCACCTCCACTGTGGGTTAGTGGCAGAGGTTTCGACTGAGGAGGGCGGCTGTTGGGTGGCAGTTAGAAAGGCCGTGGTGGAGGTTTTGGCTGCGGTGGTTTGTGGTTTCGGACGGCCAGGTGCGACGCATTTGGTGGTTTGAGTCGGGCCGTCGTTTGTGAGCAGCAAGGAGGTGGTTGGGCTGGAGTCAAGGTTGTCCAGATGGGCTCCATGGTGGGGGTACAGCGGCGGAGGCGACTCGGCACGGATTCTTTGGCTCCGTCGATTAGCGATTCGGTGCCAGTGCATCGTCGGCAGCATGGCGGAGTCGGGAGGGCTCGTGGTGGTGATGGTTGGACAGAAAATGTGGCTTTGGTCGAAAATTAGCCGAGATTAGGCTGGCGTACGAGTTTTTGAAACTGGTACTTGGGTGTGGCTGTTTACAGGATGGTTTGGGGCTGTTGTGTCGGCCTAAATGGTGGTTCGTTCAGCAATGGCGGAGATGGTGGGTATGTCGGCCAGAAGTTGTTTGTTGCTGAGGGTTTTGG
>BMAC01000316.1:1047062-1092472 GCA_014905375.1 Phtheirospermum japonicum
TACGAAAATAAATAAGAAAACGTACAAAACTAAGAAAATCTAGAATACGAAAAACGGCCAATCCGACTCCTAAAATAACAAAAAGCAAGCGAAAAACACGCAACGTGAAACAAAAACGAGATGAAAATATGTACAAAAGATGCAAATCAATTACAATAAGACGTTCTGGAAAATGATATTCTAGAACGTCATTTAGAACAGAACATTCTAAAAATAAACATTTTCCAGAACGTCATTTAGAAAAGACGTTCTAGAATATACATTTTCCAGAACGTCAATATTGAAAGCGATCTAGAATATACATTTTTCACAACGCCTTTTTCGAAAGAGACGTTCTAGAATATACATTTTCCAGAACGTCATTATGGAAAGTGATCTAGAATATACATTTTCCACAACGCCTTTTCGAAAAAGACGTTCTAGAATATACATTTTCTAGAACGTCTTTTAGAAAGACGTTCTAGAAAATAACTTTCTAGAACGTCTTTACGAAAGAGACGTTCTAGAATATATATTTTCCAGAACGTCTTTCTGAAAAAGACGTTCTAGAATATACATTTTCTAGAACGCCTTTAAGAAAGACGTTCTAGATTTGATAGCTTTGGAATTCCAGAATTTTTTTTAGATCTGTTCATACCTCATAAATCAAATTTTAATACCTATTTAAATCACAATTTTTTCACAAAATACCTGTTATTTATATAATCCAAATAACAATCCAAAAATCATTCATTAATCACAATAATACACAATCACCAAAAGATGTACGAAAATAAATAAGAAAACGTACAAAACTAAGAAAATCTAGAATACGAAAAACGGCCAATCCGACTCCTAAAATAACAAAAAGCAAGCGAAAAACACGCAACGTGAAACAAAAACGAGATGAAAATATGTACAAAAGATGCAAATCAATTACAATAAGACGTTCTGGAAAATGATATTCTAGAACGTCATTTAGAACAGAACATTCTAAAAATAAACATTTTCCAGAACGTCATTTAGAAAAGACGTTCTAGAATATACATTTTCCAGAACGTCAATATTGAAAGCGATCTAGAATATACATTTTTCACAACGCCTTTTTCGAAAGAGACGTTCTAGAATATACATTTTCCAGAACGTCATTATGGAAAGTGATCTAGAATATACATTTTCCACAACGCCTTTTCGAAAAAGACGTTCTAGAATATACATTTTCTAGAACGTCTTTTAGAAAGACGTTCTAGAAAATAACTTTCTAGAACGTCTTTACGAAAGAGACGTTCTAGAATATATATTTTCCAGAACGTCTTTCTGAAAAAGACGTTCTAGAATATACATTTTCTAGAACGCCTTTAAGAAAGACGTTCTAGATTTGATAGCTTTGGAATTCCAGAATTTTTTTTAGATCTGTTCATACCTCATAAATCAAATTTTAATACCTATTTAAATCACAATTTTTTCACAAAATACCTGTTATTTATATAATCCAAATAACAATCCAAAAATCATTCATTAATCACAATAATACACAATCACCAAAAGATGGTTTCAAATTTAAACCTTAGCTATAAAACCGAACAATGATTATCGCTTTCTTAGGATAAATTAGTTTTAGAAAAACCGACGATAAGAACGATAAAGAAAACCGATAGCCGATCACATCCATCCTCGAGAGACACGACTCGGGACAACTCACCGCATCTACAGTCGACTCCGTACTATTGCGAAGACGATTTCTAGAGCGTGGAGAAATCTTCGATCACTAATCGATCGGGAATGTTATTTTATGGAACATATTCACCGGAAAAACTGTTTTCTAGAACGGGTAAATTGTTTTTCTAGAACGTCTCAAATAACCGTTCTAGAATATCGGATATTCTAGAACGCCTCAGAAAGCTGATCTGGAAAATCTGATATTCTAGAACAGCTCTAGTCAGAACGCCTGGGCAGGACGATCTAGAATAACTGAAACAGGGCGTTCTAGAAAACTGTTTCTGCACTAGTAAGTATCAATACACACACAATAAGTTGTCAAAATTATCAAAAAAGGTACAAAATTATCACTTTTGGGCCAATATGCTGACGTGGCATGATATGTATTTACTAATCATTGTTTATTTAATTTTTTATATCAATTTCATTTTTCTCATTTTTTTCTTTTTTTTTTTAATTTTTGTTTTTATTTATTTATTTTCATTTTAATTCCACCCCACCCCAAGCACGACTTTCTGTAGAAGGAGGTAGTTGCTTACTTATATTTTCTCAATTCCAACTCAACAACCCAACCCGACCACACGTCTTTGCATAATTTCCGAAAGATGCATATCACATCATGCCAAAAAATAACAAAATCTGATTTTCAGGAATCGAAGTTTAAAAGGCAAACAAAATGTGAGTTTTGGTGAAAGATCTTTGATAACTTCACGAATTTAGGTTTAGCAATGTTGGAGATTATTTTTCAATTAGGGATTTGGTTCTTTCTTTTTGGATTTGTGTGTGTTAGTGTATTTTGTGTAGGTATAGGTGGTGGATGGAGCGATTGATGACCGACGATTTGAGAAGATGGAGGTGGTAATGGATGGTAGAAAGTTGAGGGGTAGAACTGAAAGGCTTTAAAAGTTGAAGGGTGTATTTTTTAGAATTAGATATACTTTAGGGACCTAATAATAATTTTCTATAGTTTTCAAATTAGACCAAATGAGAGGTAAAATAGAGAAATAATAATTATGTCACCTTCTTAATATTTATAATAAAAGAAAATTGATAAGAAAATAATTAATTATTTAAAATTAAATAACAAATGATTAGTAAATACATAATCATGCCACATCAGTATATTAGCCCGAAAGTGATAATTTTGTACATTTTCTGATATTTTTGACAACTTAGTGTAGGTGTATTGATAACGAACAATATCATGGTCTTTTTTTGAAAAGTAGACAATATAATGGATTAAAAAAGTAATTTTCCCGCCACTCGTCCTCATCTCATGTCCATCAGTTAAGGGATGAACTACAACTTCTTCATCGCAGACCCAAGTCGGTAGTCGAGTTTCATAAAAAATTCAAGCTCCTCTATGATCAACTCGCTGATATATGAAATCTCGTCTCTGAATTATTATTAGATCGGAAAAAAATTCTGAAACAAGGGAAGTACATCCAGACCAATTATAAGCTCCGCATGCTGGAGCTCCTTGCCTAACTAGCGATTATCATTGGATCAGAAAAAGTTCGAAAAACATGGAGCATATCGAGCTAAGCCATAAGTTGCGCAAGTTATACCCCCTTGACTGATTTGGAATTATCATTAAATTAGAAAGAGTTTAGAAATAAGGGAGAAAATCTAACATAGTCATAAGCTAAGGTTTATTTAGTTTTTTTAGGGGACTTAGCCCTCATTTTTTGGCATTTGTTGATGTTCGCTTGGCACTCACTCCAACGCCATATCAGCATGAACTCGTGCATCATGCTTATAATTACGAGCTCCATGACAAGGCCACGGAAGCCTCATCACCTAATTAGGCTTCCACCACCATTTTTGCTACCAGTAGAACCTCCTTTTCATCGGCCGAATGTTTCCATAATAAGATCAGGCTTGGCTCTTCACCTAAGCTTTGATGTGGCTCTCATCCAAGAAATGGTGCATCATTCTTTTAGGTCCACTAGTGGATTGTTATCATCGAGTAAGAAGTCATACAAACCTAAATGCCAAATATGCAGGCAATTTAATCAATATGCCAATAATTGCCTCAAAGGCTACTCTCAGGACTCGACAACACCAGTTTTTCATCTTGCTTAGGCTTTGGTGCCTAATGAAATGTTTCGACCTCTCAACAGCCGGATTGGTTCATTGATACGGGATGCTCGTCTTACATGACCTTGTTTACCTCTCATCTCAACACTTTTTAACCCTACACTAGAAATGGTAAAGTTATAATAAGGGGTCCTCTAATTTGGAGACTTTGTTTTAGTATATTTTCTTCAGGTATCGAGGATTTACCAAAGGGTTATCGTGGGAATATTACGTCATTAGTGCAGAGACATTCCATAACGGATAAAAAGGACATTCTAGAATGGATATTGCTGAGTTATAGATACATTCGTTCTAGAAAGTCTGACTTTCTAGAACAGATATTCACCCATTCTAGAAAGTTTATTACCCGTTTTAGAAAGTCGTCTTTCCAGTCCTTTACTCATCAAACCCGTTCTAGGAACAACTTTCTAGAATAAATTTTAAAATTCCGTTCCAAAAACTCTATTTTCCAGAACAGATTTCAAAACATACGTTCTAAATGGTCTATTTCCTAGAACGGATTAAAAATCCGTTCCAAAAAGTCAAATTTCTAGAACAGATTTCAAAACATACCTTCTAAAAAGTCTATTTCCAGAACAAGTTTTAAAAGTCCGTTCCAAAGTGTTTATTTTCCAAAACTGATTTCAAAACTTACCTTCTGGAAAGTCTATTTTCCAGAACGGATTTTAAAAACTCATTCTAAAATGTTTCTCTTCCAAAACGGATATAGAAAAATACCTTCTTGGAGTATGGTTTCTAGAACGAGTGTACAAAAGTTACCTTCTAGAAAATTTTAAAAAAAATAAAAAATAAAATGAAAGCAGGAATACACAAAAATCACTAATAATAAATATTGTGAACATGTTAATTATATCACCAAAATTCAATAAGAGTAAGACATCACTAATGAAAAATAATTATAGCTAAATATGTAAATTCATAACTATTTATCGCTTGGATAGTACATCCTCTACACAATGTGAAGTCAGCACGGCTGCAAACATATATATAATACCTCTCTTACTGGAAATATGATTTAAAAGGAAATATGAAACAATTTTTCACTTTAATCAAGCAAATTTACATGGAAACACACTTCATATTCACTCTATGACTGGACCACCAAGTGAGTTCAAGGAATCGAGCCACCTACCTCATCTCCAGACATAAACTACACAAATGAAATGTACTTAGAGTTTGAAAAGGCATATATCCCCATGGAGAAGAAGGAAATACTAGTTTTATACTAGTATACCACAACAAATTTCTCGAATTCTACTACTTTAAACAGAGCCACCAACAAGAGAGCTATGTGCTAAAAAGAGATCATTGCTCTTGGAACAAATAAACAAACATAATGAAATCTTTAAATAATAATAATAATAATAATATTATTATTATTATTATTATTATTAATAAAATAATGAAGTAAACATAACATAAAACTATCAAACAAACAATGCCACATGGATAATTTTCAGGTGGATAAATTAAAATTCCAACAGATATTTAGGGGTGCCCAAATTAATTCGGTGAAGGAAAGGGGAATCACATAAACTAACCACGCGTGTATCTCACAAGAATATGCTTTAGACATTGTTGTTGATGGCAAAATTGTTTACGGGTGTCCGAATGAAGTTCATATTTGTTCAATGTAAGAACAGGTGGGAAGATTCAACCTATGGAATTAAAACAACTTGAATGAGAGAATCAATGAACGACGCAAATGTGAACCCATCTAATGACTTAAAAATTTTTCCCGTGGTTTGCTACATGTAGGTCCAATGATTATCAAAATACTATTTATTTGATAAAAAAACAGTACCTATTATCAACAAGATAGTCATAAAATCTATAATAAAAGAGAAAAAAACCCTTAAAATCTAGCATATCTTTATTATTGAAATGCACTGTTCTAGTTAAAATAGTATTAGTATATAAGACCATTCAAAAGCCATTATTATCATAAAAAATAGCTCTAGTGACAATTTTCAGAAAAGCCTTTAATAGAATCTGGGAAACTGGTCAAAAAAAATCTAAAATTGGTTAAAACATGAAAGATTTATATAGTAATAGAAAAAACATACAAATTTTGGGCATATCAGTAGAAAGTATAATGCTTAATTAATCGGAATGCTAATATCCAATGCTCTTGGTCAAAACTCGATAATTACCAATAAAAGTGATCAACATGGCTATGAGCAACATTCATCCGTTTCCATAGGCATACTGCATGAAATAAGCTGTTCAAAATAATATCAATAAGCTTGAGTTACTCCCAGAATTGAATTTATGCCCAAAATTATGTTAATCATCATAAATGCATTAGTACAATTATCAATCATAGTAGCCATAGATATTAAAATCCAACAATTGCAGCTCACACATCGTAAATGCAGAACATGACTCATGCAATCATGAGGTGAATATGAAGAGTGAATTGCAAACATTTAACCAAAGCCTAAGCTTTAAAAAAATTGAATGAATATACACAATGTTATGCTATCGCCTGTTGTAAACTATTTAAGATCAGATGAATAATTGAAACATTAATCTATATGCATGCAGAGGCGGATACATAAAATGTCTTTTGGTGGGGCACTGAATTACCAATGTAAACAACTCAATAATATATAATATAGAAAAGAAATAAAAAAAATTGTTAAAATTATAAAGAAGATATCACATTACACAACAAGTACACAATCTAAAATAATAATTAAATAAGAAATTATAAAAATTGTTCTCGTTGAGTTTTTATATTTTGCAATACGTACAAAAGTATCAATATTAACATTGATAAATGAATCATTCTCTAGATACGTATCCAAATAATTGTTCAAAAAAATAAAAAATCAACACTTGAAAATTCACATGGATAGAACTCAACAAAGCGAATTAATTTTGTTATGTAAAAATTAAAAAATCATTGGCGGAAATAAAAGGATGACATACAAAATAGTAATCTTTACTTACCTCGCGAAACCGATTTTCAAGTTCTTGCACTTGTAAATCAATATCATCTTAAAAGACTTGACTCGAGAATTAATGAAAAATTTTCAATTGTAGCGTGCCACCACAAAATTCTCGTATTCGTGGGACAATTAAACCACAACATTTGAAGATAAAATAAAATAATCTCCCAGAAATCAAGTTATGTCACAACCATTTGAACAATTCAAAACCAAAAGTTATTCATTTTACACCGACTAACAAATCCCCCAACAAACTCTTAGAAAAATCGGGACACAATTACTTAATACAAGAGAGAGTTCAAATTTTCTACTTCAGTCAAATGTATCATTGGAAACTATTTCATACATAACTTTAAATTTTCTAATTCTAAGTAATTTAAATAGGTTTACAAAATTTAAAGGTTTATTTTCCTTCGCTATTTT
Source organism: Phtheirospermum japonicum (assembly GCA_014905375.1). Lineage (NCBI taxonomy): Eukaryota > Viridiplantae > Streptophyta > Magnoliopsida > Lamiales > Orobanchaceae > Phtheirospermum > Phtheirospermum japonicum. Next base: position 1,054,238 of record BMAC01000316.1, read on the forward strand.
TTATTTTCAGCAGTCTTGTTTGTTTTCTTTACTAGTCATATTTTTTTTTCTTTTTCTAATTAATTAGATTTGGGGTTTGATAATTGAGAATTGTCTTTCTCTTGGGCTAATTGTCCATTCAATTTGGATAAGGCCACATTTCACGAAATGTGTGTTTGGTGGGCACTTTATTTAATTTATTGTATTTTTTATTCTTTTAAATTTCTAATGCATAATTAATTAAGAAAATTAAAATTTTAGGTGGGGCCTGTGCCACCTAGGCCTCACTATAGATCCGCCTTTGTATGCATGTATAATAAAGATGAAATTAATACCTTCTTCATCTTGAAATGCCTCTTCTTTATTCTTCGGTGAGACTCCCCCTTGTTGGCAGTTGTATTTATTGTGCACATGTTATTTTCTGCCTCTTCATTTGGAGGCATTGACGACTCACTAGAAGTAAAAAAGAATGATACATTAGGAAGCAAAATTAAAATACAAAACATCATAAGGCAAAATGCTTAGGATTATTACAAATCGTAAAAACTAAATCTTAATCTCTTCAAACAAGAAATATGGAAGCCTAAAGAAAATAAATTTTCACAAGGAAATTAGGGTTTCGATTTCACAAGGAAATTGAAGACCAAACACAACCATAAAAGAAAATAAAATAAAATAAAAAATGAGAAAGAAAAAAGAAAGAAAGAAAGAAAAACAGAAGTCTTAAAAAGGATTGAGTTACCATCCCGCCAACTTTCATCCCCTCAGTAAATGTGTGCATAACATTCGGAGTTTTTGGTGCAGCCCGTGCTGAGAACAAACCGTTCGAATTGTCTACGAAATCACGTTTTCGTTCTTTTCCAGGTATTTCTTCAACTTGAAACTCGTAAGGCTACTTATATTAAAAGATAAAATAAGTCTTTATATGTCCATTTTATAGGGTTTAATTACAAATACACTTAGAAGGAGAGATTTGTTATAAAAGGAGGGATTTGTTAGGTAAAATGATAATTATATTATTTTATTTTTTTGTAACTAGAGTGAACATAGGTCATGGGTAGGTTTTGTAATTAGTTCTTAAATAAATGAAAAAATGTGCTAAAATTAAGTAAACCTGGGCAGTCATTCGATTTCCAGCCAAGAGTTTGGATTCCCAGCACGACACAACTGTAATGCCATGATATATACATTCAAACTGCACTTGTTTGTATGTTTTTTCACGAATTTATCAAGTTTGATTTGTTATTATCCAAAAGAAAACAAACAAACAAATAGACAAACACAATAGAGTTTATGCTATTGTAACGAAAAAAAATCATTAACTAAGAATTCTTCTCAAAAGCAAATTTATGTACTTGTTATTATCCAAACAAACATATTCTTGGGGAAAAATAAAACCAAACAAAAAACACCGAAATTGAATATAAAATAAAACCAAAGAAAAACCAAAGACAAAATAAAACTAGCACAGGAAACAAAGGCCATCGACCCAGCGGGAAATACACCTTATCAAAGGCAAAAATACACTGACAACGAGCTCATGCAAGAAGCTGACTTCCAAAGACAAAATAAAACCAAAGAAAAAACCTAACCGCGTATATAAAAAGGGGGAAAACGGAAATGGGAAAAAAAGAAAAGGAAAAAGGAAAAAGAGAGTTCTTACCAATATGCTTATTGAGCAGCGTTGTACCAGCGGGCAAAGTGGATGGCCCGTAATACAACACGGCATAATTGGGCGGATGTGGCTGTAAATTTAAAAAGCGGATAAAAATAAAAAAAAAATTAAAAAGAAAGAACCCACAACCTGAAAATAACAATTAATCGTTGAACCAAACAACCATGAGAAACTGTGTCCAGTCCTAAACCGGAGAACAAGTGGAACCACGATCTGGGCAGTGAAATTCCTCCAATCCAGCACCGCCATCACTTCTAAACCCAATAAGCCAACCTGAATCAAAACCTAACACCACACTGAACCAAATGAGTCGTCGTCTCCTTGCCGCAGTTGCTTCTCATCCTCGCCACTACTACTCATCGCCGCCGGGTGTCGTGGTGAAGCTGTGAGGTGGCTTGTGTGTGAGATTGACGGGGGAGAGGGAAAGCATTAGGGATTTCTTAGTATCAGATTTAGAATAACTCAAAAATAATTTTAGTTTTTGTTCATCCAATTAAAAACTTATATATTTTAGAACGTCTTTATGATTATATGTTCTAAAAATTACTATACTTCTTTAATAATATACGTTCCATATAACTGAACATATAAGAACGTCTTTTTTAAAAATGTTCTAGATATCGAACATACCAGAACGTCTTTTTCAAAGTCGTTCTATTATGTAATTTTTTTATTAAAAAAATGCCGCCGGATGACATTTTAGAACGTAGCCTCCTGAGGCTTTGTAGAATGTTTGTTCAAGAATGGTTTTTTGTACTAGTGATAGTACCCAAAAATGCCTTTTTATTACGTTTTTTTTGTATCGAATATATCAGAACTTTTTTTTTTAAATCGTTCTAGAAAGTACTTTTTTTTGTTACAAAATGCCACCGGATGACATTCTAGAATGTAGCCTCATGAAGCGTTCTAGAATATTTGTTTTAAAATAATTTTTAGTACTAGTGGTAGTACCCAAAAAAAAAAAAGAAAAAAAAGAAAAACACAAACAATTACAATGCCATTTTTACCACGTATTACTCGAAACTCTCTCTAAACTATTCCACTAACCATATTGCAATTTCTAAACTAATATGAAATTCTATTTTAAAAAATTCATCTCCTAACACAAGAATCTTGAAATGGACTATTATGGAAACATAACCACGCAAGGCCTTAAGCATTTATCTTCCAAGCTGTACAAAGGCATTTTAGCATGTAAAAACCTTGAATTGTTGCAGAGACCATCCCAAGTCTCAACTTGATGGAACCACAAATAATAGTCCAACTGCACTTGGGGAGGATTTTGTAACTGTGAGGGTGACCAAAGATTCTGCAGCTGAAAACCCTGTTCGAGCTAGGTCAGTTGAACCCGTTGATACATTCAAGTTCCTGAATTATGTTACCGACTGTTTCATTGATGTCATTAATTTCTCAGTAGCTAGGCAACGGGTCTGAGAAATACTTGATTGGACTTTAGAACTGCTAGATCAAGTGGAACAAGAATTGTTCAAAGTGTAGTACCTTAGATGCAAAATAGGAAGACGGAGGTGCAATTGAACAAATACACATCTGATAATAATTCTTTGGCATCTTAAACACTTGTTTCATTTGGTAGTAAGTAATGAAATCAGGATACCTTATTTTCATTTTTTATAGTATTTGAACTAAAATTTGGTATACTAATACTATGTTGTTTAGATTAATGATAAATGAGGTTGATATTTAATTTTTTGGATCATGGATAATGATATTTTGGTTATGTTGATATAATTTAGTGATTGTCTTACTGTTAATGAATTTTGTGTATTTATTGGTAAATTAGGTATTGATATTGGTGTATTTGTTGGCATGTGTTTTCATTTCATTTTTTTTAAAAAAAATTTAGTACTTTCTAGAACAGTTTTACAAAAAGCCATTTTAGAAATCACACTAACTAGAACGGGTTCGCAAAAAGCTGTTTTAGAAATCACACTAATGTAGAACGTCTTTTCAAAACCTGTTCTAGATATCATACTTTTTAGTACACCTTTTCAAAATTCATTCTAAATATAATACTTTCTAGAACGCATTTTCAAAACCCATTATAGATAATCACTTTCTAGAACGGATTAATATATTTTCTATAAAGGGTACCTAGTCATTCTAAAATGTCTGACTTTCTAGAAAAACCTGAAACAGACATTCTAAAAAATCTGAATTTCTAGAGCAGCTCGTTCTATAACGCCATAAAAGGCGTTCTATATTAGCGAAAAAAGGTGTTCTAGATTGCTATTTCTGCACTGGTATTTTTAGAATTAAATACTTTACAACTCCTGTATGTGCAATCAAGATGAACGAGTTTATACAATTAAGGCAAGGAGGTATAACGGTTATAGACTATATTCGCAAGTTTAAGCAATTATCAAGGTTTGTTTAGCACATGGTTGGCACCGAGGTGCTGAAGACGGAGAAATTTATTGGAAGTCTAAAGCCAGAAATCTATAGAGATGTATGTATGTCTAGGATTCAAGAGGTGATATACTCACAATTTACTAAGATAGGTCTGGTAGCATAACAATTTGAACTGAAGATAAGGCATGCACAAGAGGTTCGACAATAATATACATAAGGACAACGTTCTATTTGGAATGAAAAGAAGAGGCCGCCTCAGGTTCAAACCCCGAGATCCAAATTTTAATATCAACAAGGTGAACAACATGAAAGTCCAAGTAAGTGTTTAAAGACTAATCAAGGCAAAGCACCAATGCTTCCACCTTCTTGCCCAAAATGTGGAAGATCACATGGTGGAACTTGTTTTGGGGGGACTACAGCATGTTTATCATGTGGCCAACCTTGACATATATCTCCAATGTGCCCAAATAAACCTAAACCAAACCCCCAACAAAGAGAACAACCAAGAGTTTTTACCATGCCCCGAGATGATGTCGAGGCGAATCCATTAGTTATTACAAGTAAACTATCCATATTTGGCGTTCTAGCATTTGCATTATTTGATTCTTGAGCCACACATTCATTTATATCTACATATGAAGAGATTGGGAAGAGTACCTGATAAGGTATAGGTAAGCTATAATGTAGTAATTACCTCAGGAAATTTGATACAGATAAATCAGGTTTAACAAGAATGTAATGACCCTATTGAAGGATGGGAACTTTATGTTGATATGATTGTGTTATATTGGTTGTTAAAATACCATGCCACTATTGATTGTAAGAAAAAGATCGTAACATTTCAACTACCTGGGAAAGAACCTTTTTATTTTGTGGGGGGCAGTAAAAATTGTAGATTCCCAGTGATCTCGGCAGTAAAAGCACAACGACTATTAGGCAGTGGTTGTGAAGGCTATTTGGTAAGTGTTATGAGTATGAAAATTTGGGATTTCTCCAATGCCAATGAAGTGCCGGTAGTTTAAGAATATCTGAAAGTGTTTCCTGAGGATTTTCTTGGGTTACCCCCTCGATCGTGAAATAAAGATTGTGGTATATTTACATCTAGGAACACCTTCAATATCAAAATCACCATATAGAATGGCACCAACTGAATTAAAAGAGTTCAAGATGTAGTTGCAAGAATTGCTGGTTAAAGGCTTTATTAGGCCTAGTTTTTCATGATGGGGTGCACCTGTGTTATTTGTTCGAAAGAAAGATGGTACTTTAAGAACTTGCATAGACTATAGAGATTTGAATAGTGTTACCATTAAGAAAAGGTACCCTTAACCTAGAATTGATGATTTTTTTTATCAACTTCAAGGTGCAACTGTATTTTCTAAGATCGATTTGCGTTCAGCATATCGTCAGCTCAAGATTAAGGAGGAAGATATTTCTAAAACAACATTTAGTACGAGATATGGACATTACGAGTTTTTGGTGATTCCATTTGGTTTGACAAATGCCCCAGCAGTGTTTATGGATCTAATGAATATGGTGTTCAAAGACTTATTGGACAAGTTTATTATTGTGTTTATTGAGTATATCTTGATCTTTTTCTAAAACTAAAGAAGAACATGCTGCTCATATTAGAAAAGTGTTAGAACTATTGAAGGTAAAAAAATCATATTCTAAGCTTAAGAAATGTGAGTTTCGGTTAGATTAAAGTTGTATTTTTAAGGCATGTGATATGTGGATCTTGAATTTAGGTAGATCCAAGTAATGTTGACGCATTTAATAATTGGTTACAAATCCTTCTGAAATACGTAGTTTTCTTGGCTTAGCAGGGTAGTACCAGAATTTGTTGACGGATTTTCTGAGAATGCTTTACCATTAACACAACTAGCTAGAAAAAGTGTATATTTTAATTGATCGGAAGCCTGTTAGAAGAGTTTTTAAGAGTTGAAAAAGAGGTTAACTTCAGCACCTATCCTAACATATTCATCGGGTACTGAAGGTCTTGTAGTCTATAATGATGCTTCTAAAAATGGTTTAGGTTGCGTGCTAGTGAAGGGTAATGGAATATACATCTAGGCTCTAAATGAAGGGTAATGGCATATGAATCTAGGATCTAAATGAAGGGTAATGGCATAGGCATCTAGGCTCTAAATGAATATTAGAAGAACTATCCCACGCATGATTTGGAGCTTCCATCGGTAGTTTTTGTGCTTAAAACTTGGACACTTTCTATATGGAGGATGATGCAAAATTTACACTGATCATAAAACTTTAAAATATTTCTTCATGCAAAATGATCTTAATATTAGACAATGAAAATGGCTAGAGCTTGTAAAATATTATGACCGCATTATCAATTATCACCCTGGCAAGGCCAATGTAGTAGCAGATGCAATTAGCAGGAAGTCGATGCAGAAAAATGCATGGATGGCCTTAATTCAAAAGTAAGATTTGCTTGATTTACTTAATATGGACATTGAATTTGTTCATGAAGTATCATTGGAGGGGAAAATGGGATCTTTAACACTTCGACCTACAATAATCGATAGAATCCAACAAGAACAACATGTTGATTAGTATTTTTCTAAAGAGAAGAAAGATGTCACATCAGAGATATCATTTGACTTCCAAATATCCAAGAATATTGTTCTTCAATTCGAATGACGATTATTTTTACCAAAGGTGGGGAGCATTCGTGAAGACCTTATGGCTGAAGCGCATTCGATGCTTTATTCTGTACAATACAAGATCTACCAAAATGTATAAAGATTTGAATATGTATTACTGGTGGTTGGGTATGAAAAGAGATACAACTTGCTATGTGGAACATTTTTTGATGTGTCAACAAGTCAAAGCCGAGCATCAATGACCAGCAGGGATACTACAACCTCTTTTGTATAAGAATGGACATGAAAATATAACTATGGATTTTGTGACAGGATTCCCCAAGACTTTCAAAGGCCATGATGCTATTTGGGTTATTGTTGATTGACTAACTAAATCTGCTCATTTTCTGCCAATCTCCTCTATCTATTCTATGGATCGGAATGCTCAAATTTATATACAAGAGATAGCCAGAATGCTTGGAGTACCACTATCTATCACTTCAGATAGAGATTCAAGATTCTCTTTTATCTTATGGAAAAAGTCTACAAAAACCGTTGGGGACAAAGCTATCTTTTAGTACGACATATCATCCACAGACCGATGGGAAATCGGAACAAACAATCCACACGTTATTGGATATTCTTAGAGCATGTGTATTAGAATTTCAATGTCAATGGGGTAGATTCTTGCCTTTAGTAGGGTTTTATCATAATAACAGCTATCATTCTAATAAAGGAATGGCTCCTTGAATCATTATATGGAAGAAAATGTCGATCTCCCATGCACTGGGATGATTTTGGTGAAAGAAAACTATTAGGTCAAGATATGATCTGATAAAGGATAAATATAGTCACAAAAATACGAGAGAAGATGAGGACTGATCAAAGTCGACAGAAAAACTATGCAGATAAAAGGAGGAGACCGTTTGAGTTTATAATAGGTGATCAAGTGTTTATTAATGTAGCTCCAATGAAAGCTGTCATGCGGTTTGGTAAGAAAGTAAAACTAAGTTCAAGATACATAGGCCCATTCCCTATTATAAAGATGATTGGTGACGTCTCCTATCAACTCGACTTGCGAATTCAATGTCGTAAATACATAATATTTTTCATATTTCTGTGCTGAAGAAGTATGTTGCAAATCAATCCCACATTTTGAAAAGTGACCCCGTAGAGCTGAAAGTTGACTTGATCTATAAGGAGTTACCTATACAAATCTTACTCCTAGAGATGAAACAACTTAAGACTAAAGAAATTCCATTGGTGAAAGTACTAGTGGAAAAAACACGATTAGCAGCGGTTCAAAACAGCTATTGGTGGCGGTTTTGAAGCGCCTCCGATCGAGGCGACACTTAAAGTCAGATCCACACGGTTAGTGGTTCAAACCGTTACTTAAAACAGGAGCGGGTGGCGATTCTTAGCTATGAACCGCTACCAAAAGTGTAAACCGGGTGGCACTTCTTGGTTACGAAGCGCTACCAAAAGTCTAATCCGGGTGGTGGTTCTCGTTATAACCGCTACCAATAGTCAAAACTTTTGGTAGCGCTTCACATTGAACCGCGACTTAAAATGTCAATTTTTGGCAGCGCTTCACGTTGAACCGTGACTTAAAGTGTAGACTTTTGGCAGCAGTCCTATTTTGAACCGCCACTTATAGTGTAATTTTTTTTTTTCCCTGGCTTAAGCAACCAAAAAATTCCCCAAATTTATTATAAATCCTACAAACCAAATTACTCATAGCAAATATACAACTAAACAAACCAGAATATTCATAGAAAACACAAATTATCAAACAAATAACAAATATCATAAATATCAAACACAAATCATTCAAGTAAACAACAATATATCATTTCAACCATAACAATTCAATCTTATCAATATACTCAACAAATGCTTACAATTAAGAATCTAGAATAACGTCAATAAAATATCTTGCAAACACATTCCGAATATCATCGAACTCCAACGGTGAGTAAGGGTCTTGATTCGATCTCCAATCCTTAAATTATAAATATTGAAACAAAATATTAGATTTATTAATACTAACTAATTATGACTTCAACTTCTCACTATATAAACATTAAAAATAATAATACATTAAAAATAATAGAGCAAAAAATGGCGGTACACTCGACAAACAAGTAAACGGAATAAGTAACTATGATTACAAGGCGGCTTACCTTGAGATTTATTACTTCAACAGGTAATTTGAGGAGATAAAAGAGAGTTAAAAAATCTCCAGCACTCATATCTATGTCGAAAACAACATTCTAACTAAGTCGTCTCCCCTTAAAATCAGGCTTGTAGACGACCTCTCTGTAATAAGGAAAATGTGTCGTAAAGTTGAATTTTCCTATTTGTGTTTGCCGGTTTAGAACCTGAAACCATTACTACATATTTTAAGTACGAAAAAAGAACGAAAGCGCTAAATAAAGTGTTTTTATTAGGCAAATACTGTACATAATATACACGCATTGTTTTACTCACATACAGAAAGCTTATGAAATATTCTCGATTTAACAAACTGTTTTTATCGCGGTTAGGCTTTACGGAAACAAGAACATGCACCCCTTTTCGACCACTTACCTCTGTTGTAAATCCATCCTGAATAATTTTAAGTTAATAAAATTAACAGACATTAGTTGATTAGTAGAACAAAAAATAATGGTTAATTACAAAAATGCACTTGATGTTTGACCTAATTACCAAAAAACTTTCAAAATCATTTTTAAAAAATGATTTAATTTTTCTTTTAACTTCTTTTCATAATAAAAATATTACTTTACCCCCTTAATTATAACTAAATCAGGGGTGTTTTTTGTAATTTTGAAAATTAGTTGGTTTGTTTTGTAAATTAGGTCAAGCCTCATGGGCATTGTTTATAATTATAATAAATAAAATAAATTAAAATAAACACAGCAGTACCCGTTATTGGCAATGCAAAATGAATCGCTAAGTCCGGTCTGAACATGGCCACTATGAACACCATTTCTCGTTAAGTTGAATTTCAGTTTCTTTGGGTCATGAAAGAACGGATTTAAGCCATTGGATATACTTGACTGTCCTCAAGAGCTGCATTAAAAGCTATCTCTTGAACCCCCAGCTTAGACTTTGGAGTTCTAGGAGAATCTGAATATTCGTGCTGTCCGCGATAAACAACAGTGCCACTAATGGGAGCATCTTCTGCTGAGGCATATGTGCCACCGGACTGGAAAAATCAAAACATTAATTTCACAGTGGGATCATAACTAATTCTATTAAGCTCAACCTTATGATATTTAATACCATTGAACTTTGGCTGCTGAACAGAGAGGGCGGCTGAGCTACTCTTGGAGATCGTGCTATCACAGTTCCGGTACCACTCACATCTTCCTGAATGCCGATAACATTAAAAAATAATATTTTTTTAATAATAATAAATTATAAAGGTCGGACTGACTTTACTGGTGAAGTAATGATATTTACAAAACTACCCCTGATGTTAAGAGTATTAACAAAAAAGCCCAGCTATCTCTGAAATTTACATAAAACACCCTTGAGGGGTTTGGTTTCGTTTACATTTTGGCCCACCGCTAGTTCACCTGACGGAATTTACCGATGCCATCAAATATTTTACAAATAAAACCCCTCAACTTTTCAAAATATTACAAATAACTCAAACTTTCCATCTGACTATTTGTAAAATTGTGTAAATTTGAGGATGTAATTTAAAATGCAAGACGAAAAATAAGGGTTGTTTGTAATATTTAGAAAAGTCGAAGGATGTAATTTTAAAAATATCAGATGACGTCAGCAATTTCCGTTAGCTCCACTAACGGCAGGTGCAAAATGCAAGGCAATTGTAACCTCAAGGGCAGTTTTTATAATTATCGAAATATTTTATTATTTATTTAAGTATCCAAGATTTGTAATAATGCAATTAAGTACATACTTTATGATAATTTTCTTTCCTCGATGAGAGCTCTGATGAAGCACGACGCACAGTTCCATTATCTACTTTTTGGGGCTCGGGCTTTCGTTTGGGTTTCCTATCTCTCACCTGAGGTGGTTTTACTACACTTCGAAAGTCCCTGTGCTACCTGACCCACCAACACTGAAGTCCCATCCCGTATTAGGAGCCACTATGTCATCAACAGATTTAACTGCCCTCACTCGAACTGTGCCATCATYTCCAATCTCKCTGGCYRCCTTAACCGTTCCRGAAGCTTYCATTAATGGMGTTGSMCCATTTTYAGTHTCCCCGTCTATTTGGAATTTCGGGCGCCCTCTACAAAGTCAAATATAATAGTTAGTTATTTAAAACATCACTAAAGTTTCTATGAAATATTAAAATGTATATATTCTTGGTAAAACTAAAGTAATAAATGCACACACCTGATTCTCTCCGAAAGCCTTGGGCTCCTTCGAGCAGTTCTAATAAAACGGGGCTTAAGAAGCTCCTTTTCACTGGGCCTCTAATACTGGAATAAGAAAAATAAAATTATAAGAGGCACTAAAAACAAAAAAAATAAAAAATAAAGTTTTAAAGAAATTGAAAAAATAAACAGTTATCAAGCATAATTGTGTAGAAGCTACCTTTGCTGGGTTCTTCTTCAAACACAGAGCGACAAATTCTTTCAGAGGACGAGAGAAATGCTCATCTAGCTGAATTAAAATTAAAAAATATGAGTTCAAATGGATAAAATACAAATTAACCTAAAATCAGACTGTGAAAGTAAAAAACCTATGGTGGATTTTCACGGGGAATGATGAAAAGCACTCTCATGGGATGGAGATCAGCAAGTGGAGGTTCACCCTTTTCCATCTCAATTACGGTTATTCCTAGAGACCATATATCAGCCAGTTTCAATCCAAATTACCAAATGTCAGATAAATAGAAGGATTATTACGACAGTAAAGCATATCCACAAATAGTATACTTTCTCATTGTATCCTTCAGTGTTTTGAATAACTTCTGGAGCCATCCAAAATGGTGTTCCTACAAAAGTATAATTTTGATTGCATTAGCTTGAGAGTTTTTGGATGACTCATTCGTTCCATCTCAGCTTAAAAAAGAGCGCGAGTGAGATCACAATGAAATTCAACCTATTTGTTTTGAAGAAGTTAATGATAATAATAAATAAAAATTATTCATTTTTCATCGAACTACAGAGACCGAGAAAAATAAAGGAGAACACATTACAATCTTTAAATGTGCAATTTTTAAGAAATAGACACAAATTCAAAATGTGGTACCTTTCTTCTTGAAATTGTTCGCGTTAATTGAGCAGAAACACAAAAACCTACTACCTATATGAAGAAAAAAAATCAATAAAAAAAACCCCAAGATAGTATAATCATTTTTGCATATTATAAGTTTATTTAACCAGCCCAATTATTACCTTAACATCTCTATTCTCTGTCAACAAAATGTTTGCCGCTGCCAAAAACATCATGCAAAAGTTACTATTGACATATTAAAGGAAAAGCCAAAAAATGGCATACAAGTTAGATTCGGTCATTAGGTTTGAACTGTTGTATTTTACGTAATTAAGAGATTGAAGACTAAGTTTGAAAACTGCGAAAAGGCATCATTAGTGCTTTATTTCAGTGTTTTCAGAAATAAAAAGGATAAAAGATAACCATGTTCAATGTACCTTTAATATCTTGATGAATTTTCCCCTCGTTGTGAAGATACTCAACTGCAAGGAGTAAATCGCGTAAAATCCAAGCTATCGAAACTTCATCTAGAGGCTGGTTCGGTTGAATCTACAGAGAAATTTGTATGGGTAACTTATAATAAAGTCTGAAAATAATACGAAAACAAAATGCATGATGAGACATATTGAAGTAATTAAATAAGGAAAAAAAGAAATAATACGTAAATGACTTACCAGATCAGCAATAGAACCACCAGCCATGTATTCCATTATTATCCATAGCTTTGTTTGGTTCAAGTAAGAACAATAATAGTCTGTAATATATGGAGATCAACATTCCGAAAGAACAGCAATTTCCTATCGACAAATATAAAAAAGGAAATAACTAAATAAATTTCAACACGAGTTTATATAGCAAGTGTACCTTCTGGATGTCCTCTATCTCATCCTCCTGTGAAAAAAAAAAACTAGTATAGAACGGAGGGGGAAATGGGCAAAACTAAAATCAGAATTAAGTAATTATTATTAGATGATACCATCCCGAATATAATCATACAACAAAGTTTTCTTATCTCTAAATAAAAGTCGGGGGAGGCAAAAAATATTGTATAATTAACGAATATAATCCTAGAGATAACTCATGCTTTTTCCATCTTAAAAAAAAAGGAAGAAGGAACATTCAAGCATTTTATAATCGATTGTTGATAGACTAATAGCGCAACTTTATAATATAATTGCACAACTGCTCTGAACAAGATGAATGTGTACAATATATAGGGAAACAAATAATCATTCTTTTTTCAATGATAAAACATATTCTTAAAATGATTAGAACTAACAACCCTTTCATTCAACAGAAAAAGCTAAACCACTAGTGCATAAAAAATAAAAAATAAAAATCATAAGCACCTTGATTCCAACAATCGCAAGCAAAATGAGGTCTCCTTCGGGTATCTGCCAATTTTCCAGTTCCTCATCATTGGAAGGAACCTTTTTTGTTTCATATGTTCTATAGGCAATGAAAACACTGCGCAAACTCTCAACAGCCATATCTTCAATCGCTTTTTTAAAATTATTAATTACTTGTGAAGGTAATTACCTGCGGGAACAAGCTTTCAGGCTTTATAGCCCGATCGATGGCCGATTCAATTGGTTCGCCCTCTTGCTACAACGTCCACAGATCGAGCCCCACAACCACCGCAATAATAGCACCATCGTCTTTAATTTGTTGCCCGATGGCAAAATCAAATGCGTCGCGAGCCATAGATTGAATCAAATCTTTAGACATCCTATAATCCCGCAGCCTGTGATGAACACTAAACCCTCGCACCCATGGCTTGTTGTCGGAGACCACCTCTGCGAACCTCTCTGACCCCATCATCTTCGTCTTCTCCTTTTTTTTTTTTGAAAAAACACAGTAAAAGCCTACATTACATTAAATAAATTAAACAGCAACACAACTTTCAGTCATCACAACTCACAAGACACCAAGAAATCCAACAAACCCACAAAAATCCTACCATTTACTCCATGACGATAAATTAATCTACTCAAATCAATGACACTACACACAATCTTCATTTCATCGAAAGATTTAACTGGTAATATTTGACTGGTCACCTGTGGGCCGTGACCAGGGTCTCTATGAACCTCAACCCATCAAATCTTAGACCATATTTATCATTCCCTACTGAGGTTCCGCGAGAATTCACTGATTCGCCCTTATAGGCGGAGGAAGTGAGAGCGACAGTGGAAGCAGCCACCGCCGAGGCAACAAGTGTGCAAATGCCCTTCATCACTTTCGTTGTTAGATCAGAACAACTTTTCACCAAACAAAAATGGATCTCGAATGCAATGGACGAAATCCGACGAACCCCAGTCGCCGGATCTCGACCCTAATTCTCTTCTTAGCTTTCGCTTCCATCTTCGTCTTCTCCTTCTCAACCCTTATTTTGAGTTTAAAATTAACCCCAGCTTTGATTTCCCAGCTTCAAGGTTTTCATTTCCCGGCTTCAATTTCACAGCTTCAATTTCCCAACTTCAAGTTTCAAGTTTTCAATTTCCGACTCGAAAGGTACCGGAGGTTGGTTGAAGATGAAGTAAGGTTTTTCAATTGGGGCCGCTGTGCGTTTCCACTATAACGGAGTATAAGTCGTGGTTATGAATTCAACCGATACCAGAGTGGGCTTTATTAGTAGCGGTTTGGGCTGAAACCGCAGCCCGGATTTTTTAAAAACCGTTACTAATAAACCATCATTTATAGGTAGCGGTTTTACTAAGAACCGCCACTCGAAAACAACATTATTGGTAGCGTTTCCTTACTAACCGCTACCCGTGTTTTTTTATTAGTGTTGCTCCCGAAGGCAACCGCGACTTTTACGATTATTGGTGGTGGTTGTTAACGAATAACCGCCACCCGAATGATTTATTTTTATTTTTTTTAAACATAAGAGGCGGTGTATATGTAAAAACCGTCACTTTTGTACATTTTGTGGCGGTTCGAATTTAAAACGCTACTTATAAGACGACACTAATTTGATTTTTTCCACTAGTGATGTGCCATGGAGAAACCAGTCAATAGAAGAAATAACATGGGAAAGAGAGAACAAAATGAGTACTTGCGTTTATATTGTTACTCAATGGCCAATAGAATTCGTGCATGCTATATTAGTTTATATGATTTATTTGATACTTGCGTTTACATTGATTTTATTACGTAATTTAGGGTTTATAAATTATTGCTATTAGGAGACCTCAATAAATAATTTATAATTATACGTAACAAGAGTTGTTATAATTTAGTGTAAAAAGAAAATAAGGAATATAAATTATAATTATATACAAATTAGAGGATATGATACAATATTTTACATATATATATATATATATATATATATATATATATATATATATATATATATATATATATAGGGTTGGATTCAAATGAGAATCCGTCATTATATGTGAACCTAGGAACTCATCTTGACCATTAGATTGGATAATCTTGATGGTTGAGATTATGACATGTCACCATGTTAATAATGTAAACAAAATGAATTAATTAATTAGAAATGTTATTTTGGACATATATCAACGTTTACAAAGAGCACTACATTGTTCTTTRGAAAGCACGATAGATTAAGAAAAAAAATACTACGATTGTATACAAAAAGCATCGCAAAATTTCGTCTATAAACTGCAAATTCAAAAATTTGAAATGAAACTCAAATCTTCAACAAACCATAACTTTTTCAAATTTTATTCGTTTTAAATGAAATATATATCAAATTAATCAAAATCTCAAGATCTACAATTTAAGATACATATTGCATGTTTTAAAACGTAAAATATATATATATAATTAAATTAAAAAAATCTGGATTGATTTTAACACTACAGTATTGTGTAAAAAAACACAATGAACCTGGACATATAATAGCACTGTGCAATATTAGATTTAAGGCGAGGATTAGTCCCTAGGTTCATATATAATGATGGGGTTCTCATTTGAATCCAATCATGTATATATATATATATATATATATATATATATATGCACTCCTATGTGTAGAGGTTAGTGTATAAATATATCTATATGCATAAACACCTAAAACTACACAAAATATATGGATCATGTAAAGAGGAAAATAATATAACGTAACTATATTTATATCGTATATGTATAGAGGAGATGTTGATTGAAAATCATAATTGGTACGTTCTTGTATTTATTTTCATCCCACATTGAAAAATTAAGAAAGTAGGCTTGTTTTTGTTTTTTTTCTTTTTTTATATAAAATCTTTGTATTCGATTGTCCTACGTCGACCACTTTTAAAGAAATAAAAGAATTTTTTTTCTATAAAAGGGTATGTAACCCGTCATGTTATATACACAATTAAGAAACAATATATAACATGTGTTCATATAATATAAGGGGTACATTAATTTGGAAATTTTATATTAGTATTTCTATTCAGGTGTCAAGGATTTGCCAAAAGGTTATGTAACCCGTCATGTTATATACACAATTAAGAAACAATATATAACATGTGTTCATATAATATAAGGGGTACATTAATTTGGAAATTTTATATTAGTATTTCTATTCAGGTGTCAAGGATTTGCCAAAAGGTTATCATGGGAATATTAAGTCTTTTGTTTATTACTTGTTCACATTAACTTAGTATTTTAATTAGTAGTTAATTTTAGTGTATTATGTTTCGATGTTATAGGTAGTATTTTAATTTTATTTCCGCATGCGTATTTTATCTTAATAATAGTCTTAGGTCTATTTATTAAACTATGGTAGTTTTTTTATATATTCTTTGATTAATATAATAAGTTTAAATTAGAGAAAATAAAAGTGTTATGTATTATAGATGTAATTTTAGGGGCATTGACCATATACTCCATAAGGAAAATAGTTTATTCCAAATAGTAATGTATATTTTCATCTTACTAATTACTCCATTTTAACTACGTGATAGACTACAATACCCTCATCTCAATCTTTTTTCCAAAATTTCTAACAGTTCGACTCAACTCATCTCAATCCCTTTTCCAAAATTTCAAACAGTTCGACCCAAATTATCAGAGATTCTCATCGATTCCGTTGTGTAGGGTTCAGGATTCAATACTACATTACCAGAGATTCTCATCGATCGTTGTTTAGGGTTTAGGATTCAATACTGCATACTTAAATCTAGGTGATGTGATTTATCTCAGTTAATTGCGAAGAAAAAGAACCAACCAAAAAATGGGTTGAATAGTACATGCGAGATTTCTCTTGATTAATTGCGAATAAGAACCAACCAAACCAATCGCAAAATCATATGAAATTTTTTGAAATTTTTTGGGCTGAATTTTAGGATGGCGTCTGTATAACAGTTTACAGATGTTTTTATGCAGTAGTATTGCGAAGATGTGCGAAGATGTTTTTTATGTGTTTAGATTGTTATGTGTTTAGATTGTTTGAATTAGGCCTGTTTAGGATTCAATACTACATACAAAATGGATAAGTATGATATTAAGTTTTTGTAATTAAGTAGTTTAGGATTCAATACTACATACAAAATGGATAAGTATGATATTAAGTTTTCGTAATTAAGTAGTTTAGAATTCAATACTACATACCGTAGTAGAAGAATACAAAATGGATAAGTATGATATTATTTTAAGTTTTCGTAATTAGTTGGGATTCCTACGTTTGTAAATTTTTGCGAAAAAGAAGAACCAATCACAAAATTATGTGTTGTGTTTTGTGTGATATATATACAACTCCATACTATATGAATACTAGAACCGAAAAATATTGTCTTTTGATGATTAGATTGCTATCCTTTGAAATTTCATGCTATTGGATTTATTAGTTTGTAATTCATACTTACACTGTTGTATGAAATATATTAAAAAAGTAGTATGCAGTATACAATTCCATATTTTGAAATATTTTATAAAAGTAGTATGTAATATTTTAGAAAATGCATTTTGATATAAAGTATGGAATATTTAACATAAGACAACAGTATGGAATATTTAACTTATGCAGTATGGATTTTTGAAGTATGAAATATGCAGTATGAATTTTTGAAGTATGGAATTCTACATTTCAAAATATGTAGTATGAAATATTTTGAAATATGCTGTATGGAATATTCTATGAAAATTTGGATTGCGTAGATCCCGTTTCATAAAATACTTTTGTTATGTTGAGCTTTAGGGCAGAGTAGTCAATTTAACATAAATTTTATGAGTATATGGTAAATATACAACTTAAATGGGATAACATAAAGTTAGTGGATTATATGGCAATTAGTGGTGGTGAGAATGTAGTAAATGGTAATTTCCCCGTAATTTTAAGGTTTCTATATACGAGGCCTAGGCTGTTATTATTGATTAGATTTTAGGTGGGGTTACTAAATTAGCTCTTCATTAAGTTGGCATGTACAATAATATACTATTATAATTGAATAGATTGAAGATTAGGTATTTTGATGTGATAGAATAAGTTAAAACTTATTTTTTATCCTATTTAGATCTGTTTAAAGGAGAGAATAGAAGCTGGTTTAAGACTCGTGATAGAGTAAGTTTTGGACCAGAGGTAAGTAAAAATCCATCTGCAACTACAATGCATAAACATAGTTATTTATATTTGTATGATGATGATTTTATTTCACTTGAATTGACTTCGGTGATATGTAATATGGATGATGTGATATGAATATGTTTTTCATAAAGCATATCATTCACAAACAATAACATATACAAACAAGATGGATTATTCATGAGCACACATGATATAAGTTTTCAAGGAAATGATGTTTTATTGACCACTATATGTGTACCGAAGCATGTGAAACATGCATACTTGATTTATGAGTCAGTGCCTTATGAGACATGTGGACAGGGCTACTTCAAGATGTAGTTCAATGCTCTGGGAGGCATATGGATTGAATCCATGAGGCATGTGAAATATGCTTATATGATATTTGAGTTAGTGCTTTGCGAGTCAGTCGGACGGGGATACTTAAAGATGTAGCTCAGTGCCCTGTGAGGCATACTCTATGATATGAATTCCCAGTGCCATGTGAGACATTCGAAATAGGCTACTTGAAAAGGTAGTTCAGTACCATGTGAGACATTCAGCTTGTGATATTATGATGAATGATGATGATTATATGATGAGCTCTTTCTGGTGCACAGTAGTTAGGTCAAGTGCCCAATAAAAAAAAGAGATTCAAAATAATTGATTTTCATTGACATGGAACTATTATATTACAATAACTTAGGACGCACATCCATCATGCATAATTTTTACTTATTGAGCTTTAGCTCATTTAGTTTATGCATTGTGATAAACTTGTTGATAATTGATTTCTAGTTGGCTGGATTGTTGGAGTTCCCACTACTGCAAAAACTGCATTTTAAGGCGGTTAAAAGACGCTTTTTACGGCGGTTCATGAAGAATACATTCTACAAAGTCTATTTTCCAGAACGGACATTGAAAATAAATGAAAGCACTTGAACCAATTTTTAGAGATTCATTATTTTTATATCTTTTTTCTCATAAATGTTCATCACTCTACTATTAAATAGTTAAAATTACAACCAACACAAGAAGTTATCACGCTATTCATTGCTACAAATTGACAAGAAATAACAAACTCCAAACAAACTGCACAAAAGGAAGATATGCAAAAATTTAGACCATTGCACAAAACTTCAACTATTGATGGGAAAAATCTCCGATTACGCATTTGACAGAAAGAGAAATGCTAGACTCCAAATAAAGCTAACACGGGAATCAAGTTGGGGCGATAATTGTCACTTAAAAACTCTCTATTGATGATATTTTAGTACTTGATAGGGGCGATAATGTCAAGTTGGGCGTCAAGCTTCTCCTCGACAACCTTCTCAGCTTTAACTCTCTGTTTCGTCAACCGCTTCTTCCTCTCATATGCTGCCTGGGCTCTGTCTTTCCTCTTCTTCTTCAACTCCTACAAATAAATAACACGTTATCATGAAACAAGCCATATTCTATTTTGTCACATAATAAGTCTTTAAATAATGCATATAAAAATAATAAGAATAAGAAACTTTGGAATTATGGGATTGGCACCAGGTTTGAATAAGTCTAAGATAATAATTATCAACAATGAAATTTTAAAGATATTTGGAGTTCTGGAAGCATGCGAAAACACCAAGGAAAAGTAATTCAAGACATTTTGAGTTTATGACTCTTCACTGTACAAAGAATGGTATTAATCAAATATTAAAGGAATTATAAATTCAAATTTCCATGTCTACCCAATCAAAATACATAACAATCTTTACAAATAAAAGTGAACTTACCCTGATGGTTTCATAATGATTCCATCCCACTTCCGATGAGAGTCTGCCCAACAGGCAGTATTTATGATCAGCATGAAGCCTCAACACCCTAATTATCAAACAAGCAATGAGTATGTAAGAGAGAAATAATACAACAAAAATTATTGAAATGATAAAGGTCAGACAGAAACTCACTTGAGAGCATCAGGAATAACCATCCTCTTAACCTTGTCATATGGTGGTGGTCTCTTCTTGAGTTTAATCAACACGAAAATGACTTGCATCGTCGGTTCGCAACGAGCCGGGAATTTCATCGACAACATTCAAGTAAGAAACCACCCAACCACCAAGCACCTTCCATATCATTCTTTCCATCCAAAGGGTAATACTCCAAATCGCTACCATAGTCCCCCCAATTTCACGAAGACCAGGGGGGGCGTAGCTAGCTTGACGAATTATCCCTAGCCCGTACTGAAAATTATATTTCCCTTAACTCAATTTTATTTTTTCCTACTAAAATACATATAATTTTTATTTTTAAATTTATTTTTCCTTTAAAAAATAGTACTCAAAAAAAATTTGGGCTGTGTTCTGAACTGGGGTGGCATATCGAACACCTTCAACACAATTTTATTTTTCTTCTGATCTAAGAAATCCCCATCACTGGATCCACCTTCAGAAATTCATCAAAAAGTCACAAATATATATATATCTATGAATTATGATTCCCCATTTTAAATGGGGAAAAATGTCCCAACACAATAAAGCAAGCACAAAATAACCAAAGAAATGACAAAAAATGCCTCCATCTTGAAATTTTAGCATTTAATACAGATGAAAATCAACTTTTCGAATCCAGAAAATGAACTTTCATGAAAATAGGTAACATATTTATTCAAACCGCTAGCCTAATGCATTGGTCTTGACATTTTCATTCATTAAACAAATAGTTTACTAAAAAACATCACATCAAATATATGTCGTTAAATTTCTATATCACAAAAATTGTTATACATTCTCATTCATTAACTATTTTACCAGAAACAACCCTCGCATCATCAAAATTTTCACCTATTATCTTGAATACCTTAAAAATCATTATTTTCAAACAAAGTGGCACATTAGTTAATTGATATATGTAATTGAACTACACAAAACCCAAAAAAAAATTGAAAATAGTCCAGTAGCAGAAAATTGAACCAGAAACGGCCCAAGTGACTTGCCTGCTTCTGCAAATCTCCACAAAATTGCTTCTCCACGGCAGAACGGGGTCGTACTGACTTTTCTCTATCATGACCAGAGTTCCATTTTTAGTCAAATCGAGCAATTCGAGGTGTGTTTCGGCAAACGCGGCTATGGAAATATGGAGAATTTCATTTTTGAAATTGAAATTTGGGGGTGGGGAAGGAATATTAATGGAGGAGCCCGATTCGCAGTGGAGGTTGATTGAGACGGCATCGAACGACGGGACGTGTGCGCCGTTGATTTCTAGGAGAACGCCGACCTCTCGGCGGAGGTGGCGGAGCTTCAGCTGGTCGGGGAGGTTGTCCATCCGCTGGTGAAACCTTACGACGATTTTTCTGCAAAAGGTGGGGAAGGGGCCAAAGCAGCATTCAAGACATCACTTGAACGAGTCAAGGCTCACTTCTAGCTAGCGAGGATCAACTTTGAGCTGGATGAGAAACAATTGGAAAATGATCTTCCCCCCTTCTACTTCTCGCGCGGCGATGTCAACCAGGATCCAAAATTTTGTCTGGAGCGTACAGCCTAGGCAATAATGGAGGTCGGGCTTAGTGCTGAGCTCGAAGTCCCCCTGGACGAGTTGG
Organism: Phtheirospermum japonicum; assembly: GCA_014905375.1. Lineage (NCBI taxonomy): Eukaryota > Viridiplantae > Streptophyta > Magnoliopsida > Lamiales > Orobanchaceae > Phtheirospermum > Phtheirospermum japonicum. The sequence continues at coordinate 1,076,161 of BMAC01000316.1, forward strand.
TCCCCCTCGACCCCTTAATGTAATTTCTACTCACGTATTTTGTAACCGGACCTCTCCAAGTCTTAATGAAACTTTTTTTTCCTGTATCAAACAATTCTTATCTCGCCATGAATAAATAGTGTGTTCTAAAAACTTACACCATTTGACCTTCAACATCCATAACATTAAATTAATCCACGAAACCTGCAATCCTTAAAGACTGCATCCATGTGAATCACAAAATAAAAGTTGTATAAATAGACCAATCATGAGAACATCCTTTTAAGCATCGCCCCATACCATAAAACCAGTTAAGCATGAATTTCTCCATAAGGTTGGAACACCATAAGGTTTGCCGACCTCATAACTTAATGTCGTAAGCAAGGTCTTATAACCTTATAACCATAAAACCCCTTTAACCATATATTTGCCGGCCTAGCACAAGGTCGTTGTAAGAAATCGCCATATATCACATCAAGTAGAACCATAAGAAACCATAACCATATTAGATCGTAAGTGACCGATAAGATTACTCAGTCCCCCATGTTCAAATAATGCGAACAAGGTAAAACAACAAGGTCACATTGACACCTAACCAAATAATCATAAGATATACCAATCAAACATGACTTACGTAGACACCTAACAAAGTAGCCCAAGGAATATATTAATCAAAAAATATTCACATATATTTAAAACGACAAAAGAACATGTTACTCAAACACATTCTCATAAACACATAACAACCAAGCAAGGAATATGTTAATCAAACATATTCGAAGACACATAATCAAATATTGAAAAGAACATGTTAATCAAACACGCTCTTCACAAATATAACCATAAACCATCCATAAACCATCACCGACCTAATAAAACCGTCAGCCCATAACCATAAAAACCATAACCATAAATTATCCATCAACCATCGCCGACCAAATAAAAGTATCAACCCATAACCATAAAAACCATAACCATAAACCATCCATTAACCATAACCAACCTAATAAAATCGTCAACCCATAATGATTAGCGTAGATTTGTCCTTATTTTTATTAGCTTTTTAGTCCATTTTTCTATTTATTTTTGGTATAAGCTGAATAGTTTAAGCTTAATTTCGTATTTTTATACTTTGAGCTTATTTTACCGTATTTTGATCGTAATTGATGCAAATAGGTGATATTTCATTATTTTTCACCTTACAGCTAATCAGACGGGAGAGTTCAGCACGTAAATAGACAGAGTTCAATGTTCAAGAATGGAAACGAGCTTTCCGGTGAAAAAATAGCACATAAATCGAGAAATTGAGACAGACTCGTTGTCGCATCGGTCGACGCGAGCGTCGACGCTCCGTTCACGCAGGACCTGATCCGCGACGATCGACGCAAGGCCGACGCTACTCTCTGAAGCGTCGATTCAAGACCGCATTAGTCGAAGCAAACACCCAGGCAGCATCGACGTCGAGAGCCTGCACGTGTCGGTCGACACGACGTTGATGTGGCTGCAAGAAATGCATTTTTAGGGTTTCTTGTGCGCCAAGACATGCTATATCTATGTATATACCCTTCATATTTCGGATTTTTAAGGGGGACACGACTACCTAGGGTTAGCTAGCACAGAAACAACGCATTTTCACACTCCGTTACGAAGTTGGAGATCGATATTGAAAATTAAAGTCCATACGATTCAAGATTCACTTCAATTCGAGATCTTCGCCTCAACTCCGGAATAGCTGGAGATTTTTATCGCTTTCAGTAGTTACAATAAGCTTTCTATACTCTTAGTTAATTTCATAGTTAGATTCCTAGTTAAATTCGTAGATAAATTCTTAGTTAATTCTAGAACTAGTTTAATTATTTCATGCTTGGATACTGGGTATTGGATTCATTTAGTTTATTTATGCGATTTGATTTGTTTAATTATTTTTAGCTTAAATATAGCTTTAGTTCATAATGATTAATTCAAATTCTTCAAAAAAACCCGAATTGTATGTATTATATTTTTATTCGTAAATTGAGAGAAACATCCAAAAGACCGAAAAGTTGTCCTCGAGAGAATCGACACGAGTCAAACTCACTGCCATACAAGTTCCTCGTACTCTTCCGAGCAAACTTACGTATTTTTTATTTTTAAAAAGATATTTTAAAAGGGGTGCACAAAAGTTTGGAACAAAATTTTGGTGCTGTTGCCAGGGATAACGAGTAGGAGTTAAGGATTTAAAAATCGGATTTTGGCCCGCCGACCCGACCCATACGCATTTGACCCGCGGCCAATACCTGGGAAATAGCTTATTAAACGTCCGAAAGAGCCTCTTTTCCCCACTTTTAATTCTCAAACTATCAAATCTCCTCCTTCCTTCTTCAAAATTTTTCTTTCTTCAATTTCTTACAAACACCCATCACCAACCCACAAAGATTCATCTCACACATACCACATTGCCCAGAAATTAAATCCACCATCTAACATACAAGCAAATTCTCCAAAACGGGCTTTGTAGGGTTTTGGGCAATTTCCGGAAACAAGCTAATTTGAGCTACAATTGTTGAGGTACTTCGCTTAAAACTCTCTTGGGATATATATATTTGTTGATTGGTTGTGTTGGGATAGCATTTGGTGCAAGGATTACTCAAATTTTTAGTTGGTTGGACACGCACGCCAAGTGTTCGACGAAATTCCCCAACGAAACAAAATGTTTTATTTTTAAGATTTGCATTCCCGTTCACCTTAGTATTTATTGATAATGTCTCGAGCGGGTAAATGCAAGGATATTTCGGGAACATACGGAGCACCGTTCCCAATCTACGACAAAAAGGAAGGGGACATTTTTAAGAATATTCAACAATGGGGGTTCGCGACCCATCAGACTTTGAACGTCGATGGAATTGAGGAGGAGGCCTCAAATGGATCAGAGCACCACACCGATCTTTCCCGCTGCGTCGTTGGCCTCGGGTGTGGATATTTCGCCCGAATGCACCTACCCAAATTTAACGAGCTTATGCTCGAGTTTTTCTCTACATCTGCAATCTAGAACGATGAGACGTTCACATGTAGGCTAGGTGGGAATGATGTTCATGTAGACGAGGAAATTTTTGGCAACATTCTTGGTTTCCTGACCGAACGGGACCACGCGGTAGGAGTTGAAGGCTTCGATTTGGCCTCTTTTGGGGGGATGATCACCAGGGGAAACACGGGCGATTACAAGCATTTTCCTTGCTCGAAGATTCAAGACGACGCCCTATATGTCGCCTACAAGATCCTCGGCCACATTATTTTATGAAAGAACGAGGCCACCTACGCGACCAAGTCCGAGCTCTACATTCTTCAATGTCTTCTTGACGGTCGCCAAGCCCGGATATACCCGTTGATTTTGAGCGGACTCTATAATGTTACTAAGGGTACGCCGGGTAGTAAATCGCCCCTCCTCTCTTTCGCACTATACATTACCGGCCTCGCCCTCACTTCGGGTTCGATCCGGCCGGAAAAGGACTTCAACCTCTCGGGACTTCTTCACTTTCATTGACACGTGCCCCCGCACCCCGAGTGAGGTCCACTTCTCATGGAGGATCCTCATCTCGACTTAACGACGAGGATGGCGATACGAGCATGGAGCCGGCCCCACGTACCAATTCGGGCTCGAGTCCCGATTGGGGCCAATTTTTCGAAGACAACCGGGTATTTCAATTGAAGATGTTCGACAAGATCCAAATAATTGACGACAAGATTGACACGAGCCACGAGCAAATCCGTCGGAGCTTGAGAAAGATGCGGGCTCGCATTTCGAGACTCAAGGAACGGTTTGAGGCGGCGTATTCCCAACCGAACATGGACGTTGATGAGAACCCCGAGGATGATGGATCCCGCGAGTTTTGACATCACTGTATCTTTATTCTTTATGCTTTTAAAAAAAATAAAAAAATATTAATATAAAAATTCAAAAATATTGTTATTTTCTTTGCTTTTGTTTGTTTCGTTTTCTTTAGGACATGTCATATCGCGCACGTTGAAGCGGCGGCCAATTGCACAAACCAACGAGTAGCGGCTCGACTTCTACACTTTCAGGGATGTTTTTCTTTTCCTTCCTCTTTTTGATTTTTGATGTATTTTTGGCAATCAGGAGATTGCTGGGATTTTTAGAGAGGGGGGTGGTCGAGTATAATTTTATTGCTTATTTGTGTAATTCTTAATATTTGGCATGTAATAATTATTACTTAGACGTGATTAATTGCTATTCCTGCGCGATATTGTATTTGTATGGCTTACCTGTCGAAGTTGACTATGTGTGATTTGAGATTCATGTCTTTGAGCGTGTATAAGTGCATTAAAAATTTTCAAAATTATTTCTATATATATATATATATTGTAAAATGGTATTTGAACGCAATTGATTTTGTAAAACCTTAAAAGCAGCGTCAATTCAAACTTTTTCATGCAAAAAGGCGGTGAGTAGCCTGAGTGTTTATCATCTTTGCATGTACTTGAATAAGTTTCAGTCTTGATATCTCCTTGAAACCGCTGTGTGTAGTTGACTTTGAACATGACGTTAAGGCACAAATAAAATCATATTCCGTCCATATCCATAAATTTTAGTCACTATAAATTACGAACGAGCCAATCATAGAGAAATTATCCATGCCTATAGCCATGAGTGTTTTTGAAACCCCTGCTAATCCATTAAAAGCGTGGGGTAGGAGTTCGTTATTTTACTGGTTATTAATATTTTGGAAATTGTATTAGGAATTTATGAATTTTTGTATTTAAGAACCAGCATCCGAAAAAAAAAGAAAAATAAAGACCTCATAAAAAGAAATGGGGGATTGAGAAAAATAATAATAAAGAAATAAAAAAAATAAAAAAGAAGAGAAAAAGAAGGATGGTGGATAGTGTTGAATAATTGCCTACGGTTTTAAAGGCTTGAGTTTTAATTGTTTATTTATGAAGCCTAATGTTTAAGAGGCAAGAGTTGAGTTGTGAGATGCATGTAATAAGCTTCAATTGTGATTAAGTGGTTTGAGCTTCAAGTCGGTTTTAGAGTATCGAGTTGAGAAATAGCCTAAGTTTAAAGGCTACATTATGAGTGTCCAGTGAGGTTTTTATTCTTGAACGAGGTGGAGCGTATTGCTTCGTGATTAGATTAGGTTGGTTGAGTTATTGATCACTTTAGATTGTGAGTTAGCCACACAACTTATATATTCCATACCCGTCCAAAGAGCCCTACATTATAACCCGAAAAGACCTTTTCTGATTCTTAGTTTCGACAGCACACTTAATTTGCGATTGAAAAGAGATTGATTTTCCGTGCTTATTTATTGTACATGAATTTGTATGATTTGAGCATATACTCATCCCATGCAGAAAATACTCGAGTGCTTTGACCGTACACTATTTATATTTACCTTTTGAGAGGAAGCATGATTTTGATTTTGAAGCGACAATGAAATAATGGTGGAGTGTTTAACATTGCATGACTTGTACCTATATTTTCAAAATTATGTATGTAGCACGACAGGACTCATTGCATGAATTTATTTTCATTCTTGTTATACTTTGAATCTATCGTTTGTTCGAGAACGAACAAACCAATTAAGCATGGGTTAGTTGATTAGCGTAGATTTGTCCTTATTTTTATTATCTTTTTAGTCTGTTTTTCTATTTTTTTTTTGGGTATAAGTTGAATAGTTTAAGCTTAATTTCGTATTTTTATACTTTCATCTTATTTTACCGTATTTTGATCGTAATTGATGCAAATAAGTGATATTTCATTTTTTTTTATCTTACAGCTAAGCAGCCGTAAGAGTTCAGCGCTTAAATAGACAAAATTCGATGGTCAAGAATGGAGAACGAGCTTTTCGGTGAAAAAGTAGCAGAGAAATTGAGACAGACTCGTTGTCACGTCGGTCGACGCTCCGTCGACGCAGGATCCGCGACGATCGACACCAGGACGACGCAAGGCCGACGCTACTCTCTGAAGTGTCGATTCAAGACCGCATCAATCGATGCGAACACCAAGGTAGCGTCGACGCCGAGAGCACCGAGAGCCTACACGTGTCGGTCGACGCGACGTCGACGTGGCTTCCAGAAATGCATTTTTAGGGTTTCTTGTGCGCCAAAACATGCTATATCTATATATATACCCTTCATATTTTAGATTTTTAAGGGGGGCACGACTACCTAGGGTTAGCTAGCACAGAAACAATGCATTTTCACAATCCGTTACGAAGTTGGAGATCGAGATTGAAGATTCAAGTCCGTACGATTCAAGATTCACTTCAATTCGAGATCTTCGCCTCAACTCCAGAATAGCTGGAGATTTTTACCGCTTTCAGTAGTTACAATAAGTTTTCTAAACTCTTAGTTAATTTCATATTAGATTCCTAGTTAAATTCTTAGTTAATTCCATAACTAGTTTAATTATTTCCTGCTTGGATATCAGATATTGGATTCATTTAGTTTATTTATGCCTAATCTCCTATTTTTAGATTCTTATGATACAATTGCTTCGTGATAGTTTCTTATGTTCATGTTCTTAGATTCGTTAATTAGGTTTAAATCATCATTGCATATTATTGGTAGTTTAGTTATTGCTCGTAGTTGATAATCTTGTTCTAGATAATTTGTTTAATTAGTTTTAGCTTAAATATAGCCTTAGTTCATAATGATTAATTCAAATTGTTCAAAAAACCCCAAATTGTATGTATTATATTTTTATTCGCAAACTGAGAGAAACATCCAAAAGACCGAACAGTTGTCCTCGAGAGAATCAACACGAGTCAAACTCACCGCCCTACAAGTTCTTCGTACTCTTGCGAGAAAACTTACATGTTTTTTTTTAAAGATATTTTAAAAGGGGTGCACAAAAGTTTGGGTCACATAACCATAAAAACCATTAGAATATCATAAGAACAATCATTTATTCATCGTTGATCTAAACAAGTATCAGCCCATAGTTTGTGAAAGAGTGCATAAAAGATTTCAATCCATCACCGACCTAAACAAGCGTCACCCATAGTAATAGTAAATAAATAATAAATATGACCTCCATCAATCGCCTAAGGAGTAAGGCATAGTACCTATTCAGGTGGCAAATATTCTAGCTCCTTGGTAATGTTTTTCCACTCTTCATATTCCATCACATATGCACCTCCTTTTAGTACTTTGATGACCTTGAACAGTATTATCTAATTAGGATCCAGTTTCTTTGTAGTATATATTGCATCGGCTTGCTTCCACACTAAGTCACCGACCTGGAAGTACCTTCTTTTTACTCGTTTGTTATATGCTGCCTAAATCCTTTATTTGTACCTTTCCACGTGTGCCCATCCTTGTCTCATATTTCATCGATTGTTTCCAAAGATCCCCTAGCCAATCTCTCATTTTCTTCTTCATTGGAAGTTTCTATTCGATGTGCGCTCCCTACTATTTCTGTTGGAGTGACATCTTCCATACCATAAACTAAACTAAAAGATGATTCGCCCATGGTAGTTTGTGGGGTAGTTCGATAAGCCCATCAAACTGAAGATAGTTCCTCAAGCCAAAGTCCCCCTGCTTCTTCCAGTCGCAGCTTAATTTCCAGCACAATAATTCAATTAGTGACCCCAACTTGTCCATCAACTTGGGTATGTGCTACAGAAGCAAATCATTGTTTCATCCCCATTGTCTTGCACCATTCCTGCATCATGTGCCCATTGAATTGTGCACCATTATCCAAGACCAACACCCATGGTCCGCCATACCTATAAAAATATTGTTAAAGATAAAATCAATGATGTTTTGTAAAGTAATCCACCACGACAAACAAATGGAGATTTTTGCAGGGAGTCCTTGGCAGTGGCCACACTATATCGATAACCCATTGCGCAAACGATCAAGGCGAGCTCCACCATCATATCTTTTGCAGACACATGGATAATAGGTGCGTGCATCTGACATTTCTTGCAAGTCATAATGAGTTCTCCTGCCATCTCCTCATTCCTTGCCAAAATAACACAGCTTGCAAGGCCATCCTGACTAACACCCTGCTTTTTGTATGATCTCCACAATATCCCTCATGTATTTCTCGCAACACCTCCAAACCCTTTTCTCGCGATAAGCACTTTATGTACGTCCCAAAGTGTGATCTCTTGTACAGACACCCATTCATCAAATAAAATCGTGCCGCCATCCTGGCCTCTTTAGTCGATAACTGCATATTCTCGACGACCACCTTATCGAGAGTCTCCAAATAAGCATTCTCCAGTCCTCTCCTTCGTCTATCTCCATAAGTTTCTCTCCTTTTTCTAATCTACTGTGAGCTAACTCCATCAATGTAACCCTTCTTGTGTCACAAGTACCCAATGTTCCTGCCATTTTCGCGAGCTGGTCTGCCACAGTATAATTAGGTCGCGATATATGTTCTAATCTAAACTCTTCGAACTGAGCTACCCCTTCCTTAAGATTTCCCAAATAATCCTGCATACGTCCCTCTCTTACTTCGAAAGACCCATCATATTGGCGAGCTACCAACTGTAAATCAGTGCATGCCTTTACCCACCTTGCTCCCAGGTCACTTGGAATTTTAATACCTTGCAGCAATGCCTCGTACTCAGCTTCATTATTGAAGGCCTTAAACCCCAGCTTGATTGTAAAATCAAGATCCTCCCCTTCTGGACTAGTTAAAAAAACTCCTAGCCCCGCTCCTGATATCATAGTCAATCATCTATGTGCAATAACTATGCTTTTTGTTCAGCCCTGCTCTCTGTCGAGCGCACCATCTCTTGTAAAAAAAAGCCAGTACTTGAGCCTTAGTCGATGTTCCCATATCATACACCACATCATAATCGTTAAGCTCAAATGCCCACTTCACCAATCGCCCTGACATATTTTGATTGCTCAAAACCTGCTTGAGATCTAAATTAGTACGTACCTTAATCTTGTGACCCAAAAAGTAAGGTCGAAGCTTCCTCGCCGTGTATGTAAATGCAAATCCGCCCTTCTCAAACTCTGAATATCTGAACTCATCTCCCTTTAACATATTGCTGATATAGTAGATGGGTTCTTGAACACCCGCATCTTCCCTGATTAGTCCTGAACTCACCGCGACCTCTCCGACAGATATATAAAGGATCAGATCTTTGCCTGGAATAGGTTTAGTTATCAATGGGGTTTCATCCAGGTACTTATTTATCTTATCAAAAGCTTATGGTGCCTCCTTGGTCTATTCAAACTTGGACCCTTTCCTCAAAGTTCTGAAAAAATAGAAAGCCCTTCTCCGCTGACCTGGATATGAAATGACTGAGTCCTACAATGTGAATACTTAATACTTGTACATCTCTCAATGTTCGAGGATGGGGCATCTGCATGACATCTCGTACTTTCTCCGAGTTCACCTCGATACCTCTTTCCATCACCATATACCTCAAAAACTTGCCCGATCGAACCCCAAAAGCACACTTCATTGGGTTCAGTTGCGTACCATAATGCCTTATTATAGTGAAGGCCTTCCTCAAGTCCTCCACATGTGACTCTGCCTTCTTCCTTTTCACCAGCATGCCATCCACATAGATCTCCATGGTTGACCCTAACAGGGCCTTAAACATCTTGTCTACCAACCTTTGATAGGTCGCCCCTGCATTTTTAACGCAAATGGCATAGAGACAAATAAATAAGTACCCGTTAAAGTGACGAGTCTCACCTTAGGTTGGTCCTCCTTCGCCAATGGTATTCAGTGATATCCTTATGACGCATCTATAATACTCAGCAGTTGGCACCGAAGTTGAGTCGAGAAGATGGTCAATGCGTGGTAATGGGTAATGATCTTTTGAGCAGGGTTTGTTCAACTCACTGAAGTCTACACACATCCTCCACTTCTAAGCGGATTTTGGTACCATCATGAAATTGGATTAATACTATGGGAATCGGATCACCTGGATATGGAGAACCTTCAATGATTTTTGTACCTCCTCTTCAATCACTTTGTCTAACTCCGCCTTAAAATGTCTTCTTTTTATCGTACAGGCCGTGCCTCTGGATCGACATTCAAATGGTATATTACGATCTCAGAAGATATTCCTGGTAGTTCCCTATCTCCAAAAGCGAAGATGTCATGAAGTTCCTTTAATAGGGCAATCAGCTCTATCTTCACATTCCCTACCATCTAGGTTCCTATTTTAGTGGTGTGTTGGTTTACCCTATTCCAATGAAATCTTAATGAGATCCTCATGGGGTCGGTCAGAACTTTCCTCATCCCTCATTATTTTGGAGCTGAGTACACTAATTTGTACATATTTTTATGTGATTTTCGTGTGTTTTTGCATCGTATGTTGTGTGCTTTTATGTGTTTTAAGTTTATCTTTTTATCATTTTTCTTCCTTTTTTATGTTTTTCGTTTCTTATGGTGTTTAATCTGTTTTTAATTTATTTTGTATGAAATAATCTAACTTTGTTTAATGTTAATATCTCAGCTCAAAACGAGGAAAACGGGACGAGCGACGAGCCGAAGCCATGCAGGTGCGTCGACGGTGCGTCAGTCGACGCGAGCCAGGCATCGCTACATTGCTCCCGCTTTCCTGTACTCATCCCCTTCCTCACTGTCATCTGGTAACATGATCTGGCCACCTGTTGCTCTGATATCACCTCGCACACCTTGTCTCCCGCTGGATATTTTATACTTATATGATAGGTGGAACTGATCGCCGGGAATTCATTGAGAGCGGGTCATCCCAATATAATATTTTATGCTGAAACGGCCTTGAAAACTTGTGCACCTTAAAAACTTCAGCCTCTTCTTTACCTGTATCTTACCTTTTACCCATGCCACCGGGAGCACTACTTCTACCTCAGTGATAACCTGTGCACCTTAAAAAGCATAGATAGGTGTTTTCACAGGTCGTACCTTTATCTTCAGATTTATCTGATCTAAGTATGCCTGGTAGAGAATGTTGACCGAGCTACCATTATCCATGAATACTCTTTTGACCTCATTTTCTGCTACTTCTGCTTCAATTACAAGTGCATCAATATGATCTACCGGTAAACCCCGATATTACTGATCCTGATGCTGGAGATCGCCTGTTAATTGAAGCGACCTCATATGGTCCTGGGCGAGCTGCCTTCACTCATCATTTCGTGCTTTGATGGTATCTCCATCCATTGGTTCGCCTGATATCATATTTAATCTCCTCCTATTGTTTCTAATATCTCCCCATTGCTTAGCCCATTTTTGTCCCTCCTGCCGTGGTCGTCCCTCTACCTGTGCTGACGGGGTTCTCCTGGAGGTGGCCCGGGCAATGTCTGTTTCTGTCCCTGATGTGGTGTTTGTTCTTTCTCCACCTGCTTCTCCTTACCTTTTTCCTTGGCTTTGCTCGCCTAGGAAAACAAAAACCTAAAATTTGAGGTATGATGGCTCTTCCCTTCATGTTTTACTTGTTGAAATCCTCACGTCTATTGCTCAAGGACTCGATGTTCCTCTTTCCCACAGACGGCGCCAATTGATGCTACCAAAAAGATTGGTTCACCAAGAAAAGAGAGTAATGGCCTTGAATACGTTCTAGGCGACCTGACAGACCTTCAGAAAGTTCCTGGAGACTTGATCAACCTACAAAACAAAACCTAAGCCGGACACCCCCGACGTAGGACCTCCGATACTTAAGTCGGTTACTTTTTAATTGTGATATGCGAGAGCGCAAAATGCAGGATAATAAAATCAACTAAATGGAAAAAGTGAGGTGTGTGGCCTCTTTATATAGGTAAGAGACCTGTTCCCAATCTAGGGTTTCCGTCTCCTATTAAAACAATATTACCATAAATAGCGACCGGCTTAGAATTAGATTGCTCCTATTTGCTAAGTTACAATAGATAGTGGAACTCTCATTAAATTATCATAATAACCATGGGCCAAAAACCATACTATGCCTTTAGTCCGCCGGGAACCCATGCCATAATCCATATCAGCCCACTAGGTCCAAAGATCTCATCACCCATAAAGCCCTACTCTCTGTATCAAGCTGTTATAATTATTGATTAGAATGTTTTGTATCCGTGGTTCTATTAACAAAACTCATCTCTCAATTTATGAATTGTTAAAACTAAAAAACATACAATTTTTTTCAAGCAATTATGCAAATATGTAAAATCAAGAATCAAAATTACTAAAAAGTTCAAATGCTTGATTGAAAGAAAAGCTCAAAAAATTAATTTCTCATCCTTTACCAAACCCAGAACATGAATGAAAGACATGATTAAATATTCTTCTAGTCCATTCACCGAACACACTGTGTTCATAAAGAAATTAAAATAAACAAGATAGAACTATATAGTTATATGGATCGGTTCCTTTGATCTTCGTGTTCCCAAACAAGATAGAACCATAGGACTGTATGGATTTGTTCCTTTAATATGCATGTTCTTTGTGTTTTTATTCCCAAGCTTGCTCATATTCTCTCAATTTTTCTCTTAATCAATCTCTATGTGTTTCTCCACTGGTTTTCATGTCCCTTGATGGTTTTTCAGCCTCCTAATTAGAAATGTAAGTCAGATATACCCCATAAAATTGAAAATATCATTTTAGTAAAATTTCATGACCCATTTACGACCTGGGTAGATTCTCTAACCGGTTCTCTACCTTTTTCCTAAAAAACAGTGCACTATAGTGACCGAACTTGCAACTACTAACAGATTCGCTACCTCTGATAGCTCTCACGGTTTTCATAATAACTCTTTTTATATAACTTCAAATGATAAATAGTAAAAAGCATTGTAAAGCCAAGTCGATTTCTATGTTGTATCAGGGTTACATGTGTTCTGAAACTTCTTGAATATTTTGTGAGATCTTGTTCGGTTGCTCTTTTTTCGTGCAAACTTCACTTACAAAACTCCAAAACATGATTTTTCACTATATAAATTTTACAAAAACTTTGTCCAATTTAATCTTCACTTCTCATTAAGCTTTTGGCATCTTAATTATGCTAAATATAAGGTAAATAACATATAAAATGAGCAAAATACGTAACAACATCTAAATGCACAAAATACAATTAAATCACATTGTTTATGCACAATTTATCAATGTGCTAGCCAATATGTCTTCAAGCGTAAGCTCAGAATTAATAGATAATGTAAATATTTCGTTCCACTCACATCCAGAGGTTAACATTTCTACAGAGGTCAACATTACCAAGGTCGAACCCCTCCGAAAATAGATGGCCCACATCATCAATTTCCTACAAGATGGGGTAGTTCTTTAGGGCAAGGACGTGGCCAAAGCTTGTCGCATGCGATTTACAAGATTTATCATCATATACGACACCCATTACAAAAGAGGTTACTCTACTCAACTCTTAAGGTACTTAACCCTGTAAGAAATGTAAAGTGACATGAGAAAAATCAAAAGAAAATCTTGATGCTATCATTCGGGTGGGAAGTCCTTGGCATGCAAATTTGGAAGCCAAGGCCAGTATTAGCCCAACATGAAGCAAAAACACGATTGCACTTGATTCAAAATGCCAAAAATGCCAATTTTTTGCCCCCAAACCCACAACCCTCCACAATGAATCACTTCCATCATCTCTTTGCGGCCATTTTCAAAATGGGGGGTTGGTCTAATAAGCTTATTACCCAAAGTCAAGAGAGGAGCTAATCATCTGATCGCTACGGATTATTACTTCACCAAATCGGCTGAGGCCAAACTCGTGGCAACAATTACAACCCAAAGAGTCACATTTTTTCTGGGAAAATATCATTTATTATTTTAGGATACTTTATTCCATAGTTTTGGACAATGACCATCAATTTAACAGCCACAAACTCAAAGAAAAAAACTCTCTGACATGAACATTAAAGCCCTGTGTGAAACCTATACCACCCTCAACCCAATGGACAAGTCGAAGTGGTGAACAAAATATGGAAGCTACCCCTCTAAGCTTGGAAAGTCTAAATAACGCTGCCAAAAAGAAGTACATAGTGTAATATGGGCTTATCGCACGACCCATAGAAACTCAACAAGGGAAACACTATTCGATCTCAATTTTTGTGCGGAAGTATTGGTCCTCGTAGAAATAAACACCTCAACATATCGAGTCCACCACCATGATGAAGAGGATAATAAGGACAACTCTGCAGCTGAAATGGACCTGATTTAAGAAAATGTCTCTAACACCGAATTTAAGAATACCATCGACAAGCAGCGTCATGGGCAACACTAGGGTATGACCCCTCCCGGTTCACTCAGGCATAAATAGAGAACACCATTCAACATTTAGAGAAGGAGCTCAAAAATAGGCCCGACCTTCCCTCCCAGATATAAAACAGATCAACTTAGAAGCTAATCTCCGAACCTATGAACGGGTGCCACCTGGAAAGTTGTAATTATTTAATTCATAAACAAACCCACACTCCGCTTTGGGAAATGCGCTACTAACACCGACACTTCCAAACCAAGGAAAAAATCCGAAAAAACACTTGAGTGCAAACATACACACCCAAGGTGTCACGGGCGTCACTCTTGAGTATGCAGCGGATATTCATTTGCCTGTGCGGCCTAGTAGATCCCCGACATCTACGTCCGGCCTTCGTGCGAACTCGAGATTTAAGATTCCCGAAGCTCGCTTCTCCCACGAGCCAAGGATCGGGTCATTGACTTTCGTCTAGCGACGCACAAGAGCATTACTCGCCCCCCTGCTCAACATTGAGGGTCTTTCGTTTGCCCCACCATATTCTCGTGTGTTCGGCACTCCCTCAGGACGTCCGAGAGCAATACCCGTAATGGAGACCATGTTCGCAACCTTGCCGAGTAGGCACGGCGGTTTCCCACAAGCCCACAATGCAATCCTCGTGCTTGACACTCCCTTGAGTCACCATGGGTGCAATACCCGTCCTGGTGCCCCTTGTGTTCGTATCTTGCCCGAGTAGGGAAATCCTTAAGTCCTTGGTCAAGTGCTATGCCGAATTTCCCACCTTATTGCACCACGACGTACGCGTCACATTCATTTCCAACCGACCGACATCATGCCAAAGCTTCCCACTATGCGGTGTTGCCCAACAACCGCATTACCGACCAACGGACCCCCGCAGCATGGCTTGAACCAATAGCCGATGGTTATGAGTCAGCTCACGAGGCTATTCGGTGTTTTACCTCGATCGCTCAATCGACCAAGATGTGTCACTTTCAATACACTAGCCTGCGGGGCATAGCGTTTGGACGTACACCATCCTCCCAGCCCTTTTGTGCGCCCAACGTTGGCTTTCCCGCCCAACGCCGCTTGCTCGGTTCCAAATCCGAACGAGGACTCTACATATTCTTTCGAGGTGCCTAAAGTTGGCCCTTGGGTGCCCTAGATGCCCCCAAGGAGATGCTCACTTGAAGCCCGCAGCATGAGGAGGACCGGTAGTAGCTCACCGGATGCATGTCCCCCCTATAGGCCTTACAAAAAAAAAAGCAACGTACCATGACTAGACATCCAATTTGTGGGCATGCAACAAGGGCATAACTCCCACATCGGAACTCCAAATCCATAACCTCTTGAACCATAGAGTATCTTACACCAACCTTAAGATCTCCACAAAGTTTCATCCCCATCCGATAAACGGGGAGAGGGGAATCGCCCTTGCAAGATACAGAAATTATGACAATGCCACAGCACTGCCACATCTCGAACGTGCGTGGAAGTTTGTGTGTGCGTCGGGCACACGATAGGACCGAAGTTGCAGATTTCCGTGCGTGGGGCATGTTGAGGGCTCTAGGAGCCAGGTGTTTCGACTGTGACGTACCGTTTTAACTTGGATTATTGTCGCGCATGCACAATTCTGCCTAGTGCGTGCGTTGACGATGACGTGAACGGATCGAGGGGGAGAACTGTCACTGGATGCTGGTCAAAGATCCAGGATTACGTGAGATAAGACTGGATACGTCATCCCGGGCACGTCGGTGCGGACCGTCAGCACATGTTGTCGGCTGTTCTCGGAGGACACGGGGCGCGGGCGTGCGGCATGGGCTGCTAGGCACGCCCAAAGGTTGGAACAGCGGGCGACGGGGAGCGTCGGCCCGCCTTGACAGCGTCGTCGACCTGAGAGCAGAGACCCTTGACGAAGTGGGTTTTCCGAACTGTTTTAGAAGCACGTTCCTTAGGACGTGAGGCAACTCTCTACCAAGTTTGGTGTCATTCCTAGTCCGTTTGGACAGTCGAAAAAATAGGCGACGATGGGTGCCGTCCTGCGCGCGGGTAGGGCGGAGATCGTGTGAACAGAGGGCCTTACACTTTGAGATTGGTGAGACTGTTCGAATGGGGACTTCATGGGAGTGTTAGGTAGATCTCCACCAAGTTTCACGGCTAGACGGTTCCGTTTGAGTTGCAAAAACTATGTA
>BMAC01000316.1:1109750-1160260 GCA_014905375.1 Phtheirospermum japonicum
GCTTTAAACTGACAATCAGGTCAGGTAAATCGAGGACATCGGTCCTTAGCCAATCCTGGCTTTAAACACGTATTCAATCGTTTGATATGCGAGAAGACCTTCAGTTTTATTCAATCCAAAATTTTTTTTGAGAAATTACAATCATGTATAAAATTTACGTAAGTTGGTAACATTCCAAGCACAGGGGACCTCTGTCCCATCCAGCTCTTCCAGCTTATAGGCTCCTCCGATCAAAACCTAGGTGACCCGGAGGGGTCCTTGCCAAGTGGCATCTAGCTTCCATTTAGCTTGTCCCAAATCAGCTCTTTTAAGAACCAGGTCCCCTACTTGGAAGTGCCTCTCTCGAACTGTTTTATTATAAACCGCCCTGATCCGCCCTCGTAGGTGTTCCATTTGCACCGCTGCTTGTTCTCTCTTCTCCTCGACTAAATCCAGAGCTTCTCGGATTAACACTTCATTCTGGGCCTGGTTGTAATTCTGCACTCGATGAGTTTCTAGACTAATTTCTGCTGGGACCACAACATCCATGCCATATACGAGGCTAAAGGGAGTTTTGCCCGTGCCCTCCTTGGGGTTTGTGCGATATGCCTAGAGTACTGCATTTAGCTCATCTACCCATTTCCCTCCAGATCTTTCTAATCGTGACTTAAGCCCTTGGACAAGAATGCGGTTGGTTACCTCGACTTGACCATTCGCTTGCGGATGATATATAGACGTGAAATGCTGCTGGATTTTCATCTTAACGCACCAGGCCTTAATTTTGGTTCCCCTGAATTGGATACCATTATCCGATATCAAAACTCTGGGCACACCAAAACGACAGACAACATTTTTCCATATAAATCCCATCACTGCTTCCTTCGTTATTTTTGCGAGAGCTTCCGCCTCAACCCACTTACTAAAATAGTCTATGGCTACAACTAAAAATCTTTTCTGGGCTGGAGCCATCGGAAACGGACCGACCAGGTCAATTCCCCATTTAGCGAAAGGGCAAGGGGAGCTCATTGTTAACAACTCTTCCGCTGGTTGATGAATTAGGGGGGCCATCTTCTGACATTTCGCACATTTTTTTACGAAGACCTCAGCTTCTGTCCTCAACGAGGGCCAAAAATAGCCAGCTCTCAATACCTTACTAGCCAGAATTCTAGCCCCCATGTGATTCCCACAACAACCCTCATGTATTTCCTTGAGCACCAAAGCTCCTTCCGGATGGCTTAGGCATCTCAAAAGAGGTTGGCCAAATCCTCATTTAAATAGCTCTCCTTTGATTAGGCAGAATCTGGAAGCTCTGGTCGTACCTTTGTTGCCTCCTTTTTATCCTCTGGCAAGACCTCTTGCTCCAAGAATGCCTTTATAGGGGAATGCCAGTCCTCTCGTTCTATAACCGTGCAAACCTGCTCAGCTCCAAACTCCCCATCTGCTCGTAATATAGTGATCATTCGTTCATGACAATCTGTAGCTGAGCTGGCCACCTTCGCCTAGAAATCAGCTCTTCCATTTTCTTCTCTAGGAACCTGAAGGACTATCAACTCTTTCATTTCTTTTGCCAGCTCTCTGAATTTGGCCAGATACTTCTGCATATTTTCCTCCCGTGTTTCAAACTCTCCAGTGATTTGCTTGCAAACAAGCTGTGAGTCCACCTTAGTGCACACCTGCTCTGCGCCAAGGTCTTTTGCCATCTGAATCCCTTTCAAAAGGGCCTCATACTCAGCAACATTATTAGAGAACTTTGCATTTAACCTTACGGCGAACTCAGTGGTTACGCCTGTTGGATCTACTAGAACAATTCCAGCCCCGCAACCCTGATTACAGACAAAACTGTCCGTAAAAATTGTCCATTCCTTTAGCTCATCTAGGGGACCAGTCATTTCTTGGACGAAATCCACTAAGGCCTGAGCCTTAATGGCTGTTCTAGCCTCAAACGCGATATCAAATTCACTGAGCTCTATAATCAATTTGACTAGCCTCCCAGATGCTTCTGGTTTGTCCATTATGGTTTTCAACGAGAGATTGGTTCGCACTATTATGGTGTAGGACAGAAAGTACGGTCTCAGCTTTCGAGCGGTTCCAACCAGAGCTAGTATCGCCCTTTCCACCTCCACATACCTGACCTCAGCTGCATGCAAGACCTTGCTCCAAAAATATACTGGTTTTTGTATTTTACCTTCCTCCCTGATCAAGACAGAGCTAACCGCCTGCTGTCCCACGGATAAATATAAGATCAGGGGCTCACCTTGAATGGGATTTGTGAGCAAGGTCATGCCAGCCAAGTACTCCTTCAATAATCGAAATTCCTCTTCGCATTCGTCGCTCCACTGAAATTTAGCTTTCTTCCGCAAGGCCTGGAAAAATGGAAAGCTCTTCTCTGCAGACCTGGACACAAACCTACTCAGGGCATTGAKCCGTCCTGCTAAGCATTGCATCTCCTTCACGTTCTTAGGTGCGTGCATTTCCATAATGGCCCTTACTTTCTCAGGGTTAGTCTCGATACCCTTTTCTGTGACCATGTACCCTAGAAATTTTCCCGCTCTGACCCCAAATGCGCATTTCTTAGGGTTAAGATTCATCTTGTATTTTCGTAGGGTATCAAAGGTTTCCCTTAAATCGTCTACATGCGATACTGCTTTCGTGCTCTTGACCAAAATATCGTCTACATAGACCTTCATATTTTGGCCAAGCTGATTCTTGAACATTTTGTCTACCAGTCGCTGGTACGTAGCACCCGCATTTTTAAGGCCAAATGGGCATAACCACATAGCAATACGTCCCCTTCGGGGTTATAAAGCTGATGCGTTTCCAATCCTCTTTAGCTAGCATGATCTGGTGATATCCCTGCGAGGCGTCCATCATGCTCAGGAGTTCACAGCCGGAGGTGGAGTCAATGAGTTGATCAATCCTTGGCAAGGGATAATGGTCATTTGGACAGGCACGATTTAGATCTCGGAAATCAATGCACATCCGCCAATCATCCGTCTTTGGGACCAACACTGCATTGGAAAGCCATTCTTGGAATTGTATTTCCTGAATATGCCTCGCCTTCAAGAGTTTTTCAACCTCTGCCTCTATAATGGCCTCCTTCTCTGGCCCAAAATTACGTTTTTTCTGTTTGACTGGTTTCGCATCCGGGCGAATATTGAGGCGGTGTTCAGTGACCTCTGGGTCGATCCCCACCAGGTCTTGGGGAGACCATGCGAAAACATCCACACTTTCTCTCAGCAGTGCCACCAGGTCTGTCAAGACCTCCGGATTAAGTGTCGCGCCCACACGGAGAGTTCGACTCTCATCGCCTAGAACGACTTCCACCAACATCAACCCCTCCTCTCGTCTCGCCAGCTCTTGCCGTGGCTGCTCTACCCGAGCCTTTTTACTCATCCTCTCCTCCTCATCATTCCGCCGAATACACTCAACATACGTCTGGCGCGATGCATATTGATCTCCTCTCACCTCTCCAGTTCCATCTTCAGTGGGGAATTTCATCCTCATGTGAAAAACCGAGATTACAGCTTGGAACTGACTTTGGGAGGGTCGACCAAGCATGACATTGTAAGAGGATGGCGCATCTACAACCAAGAAACGCACCATCTTTGTCACCCTATAAGGCTCTTCCACTAGGGTGACGAGGAGCCTGACCGCTCCCATTGGTTTGAGGGCTCCCCCTGCAAAGCCGACAAGAGAGGTAGTCACCTCCTCTAGCTCCACGTCCAATTTTAATTGTTAGAAACAGTCATAAAACAGGATGTCGGCAAAACTTCCGGTGTCCACAAAGATCCATCATACGTTATAATTGGTGATCGTTGCCATTATAACCAGAGCATCCATGTGCGGGGCCAAAATGCCATCACCATCTTCTGACCCAAAGCAGATGTTAGGGGTAGAGATCATTTGTCCCACATCGCGCGATTTTCGAACTAAGTCTTTCGCAGCTCTGACATAACTGTGTTGCGTCCTCTTAGAATGCTCCTCCAACTCCCCTCCAGTGATCATCACGATTTCCCCCTGAATGACTTGGGTTTGATCATCCCGTCTTCCATCAGAGCGGCTTCTATCCTGGTCTTTCTTGCCCTGGTTAAACCTGTCATAGCTCTTGTTGCCACACCTGGCCTCTTCTCTCCTCATATGGACGTACTCCTTTAGGTGCCCAGCCTGAACCATTCTTTCCAGTTCGTCTTTCAGATGCGTACACTCATCGGTATTGTGTCCATATTCGTTATGGAAACGACATAATCGATCAGATCTTTCTTTCTTAGGCTTCTGTGAGTACGTCTTGGGCCATTTCAGCTCTGGATGTCTCTCTATTACCTGCAGAATTTCGCCTTGCGGTGTCGCCAAAGGGGTATATCTGTCGAAACGAGGTCTCCCTCCAGACAGATCTGGCCTGGGCTTCTTCGCTGCTGCCCTTTCATCTCTAATCATACCATTCCCTCTTCTTCTCTCCTTCCTCCTTGATTTTCAAAGCTTCTTCCAAATGGATATACTTTTCTGCTCTCTCCAAATTTCAGAGCTGGTTTCACCACCAGCGATTGGAAAAATTCTCCCCTCCTCAGGACCTGTACCAGAGCGTTTACCAACAGCTCTTCTAACGCAGAAGGTACCTCTAACTTAGCCGTTGTGAACCTATTGATGTAGGCACGCAGGCTTTCGTTCTCTTTCTGCTTCAGGCTGAAAAGTTAAAGCGGTATTTTCTAGTATTTCCTGCAGCTCGTGAACTGGTGCAGGAAGGCCGAACTGAATTCGTCAAAGTTACTGATAGAACGAGGCGATAACTGGCTAAACAAGAGCTGCGCCGACTTACTAAAAGTCATCGGGAAGACCCGACACATAACAAGGTCCGAAAATTCTTGTAGAGCTGCAGCGATCTCAAAGCGACTGAGATGGTCCCACGGATCCGTGGTTCCATTATACTCAAAGCCCAAGGAGCGATACGAAGCTGGTACGTCATCACGCATGACCTCCTCGGTGAAAGGAGTGCCTCGCCGCGCTGGCACAGCACCAGCATTCGTCAGTTTCCTCTTGAATTCTCGCACCTCTTTTTGCAAACTCTGCATTTGTTCAGCAAGACCTGGATTAGTCTGGCTTGAAGTCTCACTGTCGGAGGTGGAGAAGTGCTCTTCCCTGTCTTGTAGAGGAGCCCGATCCGCGTGCTGTCCTTGCAATGGTTCCGTTCCCACCACCGAGACAGTTCGTGCTGGTGGCGTGTTGGATGGCGGCGTCGCCATCTCCGCGAACTTCTTTTCCACCGCCGTCTCCACGGATTTGCAGATGAGCTCCGAGAGCTGCAAAAGGAAGGATTCGTTAAATGAACCACCCTTAGTTGGCACGGATCTACTGAGTGGGGGCGGCGTAGCGCCTGTCGCGGCCGCTGCCGACGGTGCCATCTCTCCTGGCCCCATCGCCGATGTATCTGTCGATCTGGGCATCCCCCACGGCGCAGCGAAACTAGGGGTTCCGCCAAGCTCTCCCACCAAGTTCCGTAGTAAACCGTCTGAAGCCATGGAACAAAAAGAAAACCTCACGTCTTAACTTGATCGCCTTCCCACAGACGGCGCCAATTGTTTCAAACCAAAAAATGACAAACGTTGAGAATGACTGAAACCTTGAACACCTTCCTGATCTGCACCACAAACAAGAGTTAGAAAGGACCACCGGTGATTTTCCGGTGGAAACCTCTCCGATGCTTAAGTCAGTAAACGTTTGAGGTGTTTTTCCAGAAAGAAAGCAAGAATGCTCAAGAGAATGACTTACCTCTCTCATCCTTGGGGTTGAGATACTTATAGCTTTTCCTAGTGGGGACCCCATCCGGGATCTCAGGAGCACACGCCGCGAATCTCGGGCCGTAGTGCAACAAATTCTGAAAAGTGGTCCCCCTAGGGATTCTGAGAGACAGGTCTTCCCTGTTCCAGGTCTTCCTCTTCTCCGCGTTATCTTAGCTCTGAGATTTCAACAGAATTCACGGAACCAGGTCTGCCACCCGGACCAGGCAGAACACCAGTCCCCGTAACTTCAGCTCGGCATAATCCTCAGGCTTAGTGATTTCCTCAAGATAACTACGTTCAGTAGGGGACATGGGCGATAACCACCTCTTCCTACTATTCTTGACGTCAGTAGGAGGGTTACTCAGATCTTTCTCTAAGACAGAGCTGTTATAGACCTCACATAATGTGTCTAACTACGTTGAGTCAGAGTTACCCCAAACCAGGTCTGGCGCATACATATTGTCCTATCAGAGATGATTATTTATTGAAAAATATATGTGAAATTAAATTGAAAAGTGACATGGAGGTTGTTATATATGTTTAGGAACTAACTGATGGTGAGGTTAAGAGCCTTGATGATAGTGAGGGTGAGAACCTTGATGATAGTGAGGGTGAGAGCCTTGATGATAGTGAGGGTGAGAGCCTTGAAGGTGCTAATATTGAGGTTGAGATGGTGCTGAAAAGATGGTGAAACACAGTAAGGTTGGGATTGAAAAGGACATGAATGACAGTGAGGTTGGGATTGAAAAGGAATGGAATGACAATGAGGTTGGGATTAAAAAGGACACGAATGATATTGAGGTTGAGAGCCTTGATGTTGTTGAAAAGATGGTGAAACACAGTGAGGTTGGGATTGAAAAGGACTTGAATTACAGTGAGGTTGGGATTGAAAAGGACACGAATGACAGTGAGGTTGGGATTGAAATGGACTTGAATTATAGTGAGGTTGGGATTGAAAAGGACATGAATGACAGTGAGGTTGGGATTGAAAAGGACTTGAATGACAGTGAGGTTGGTGTTGAAAAGAACTTGAATGAAATTGAGGTTGGTGTTCAAAATAGCAGGAATGACAGTGAGGTTGGTGTTCAAAATAACAGGAATGACAGTGAGGTTCAGAGCCTTAATGGACTTGAGGACAACTCAGATTTGAATGACAGTGATTACAATGGGTAAGATTATGAAGATTATTGTGCTGAACTTGATGCTGAATGTGATGTAGATGCTGAATGGATGGGCTTAGGTTATGAGAATGAGGGGAAGACAGGTGGGGGGGATGTTGGTTTGGATAGTGAAGAAGAAGAGTGCATAAGTGATGAGCTACTTAGTGGCAGGAGTTCTGATGATGAAAACCCTCGGTTCCCATCTTTTAATCCTAAACATATATACAAACCTGTCTTTAAGTTGAGTATGATTTTTTCTACCAGAAAGGAGTTGAGACAGGTAATTTATTCACATTCTGTGGATACCAAGAGGAGTATTAACATCACCAGGAATGATAGAGAGAGGATGCATGCCAAATGTGCAAACAAGAATTGTAGTTGGAAGCTACATGCCCTGAAAGTGAAAAATCAAGAATCATATCAGATTCATAGATATGAATTTGAGCACACTTGCCCTCCTTCATTTAAGGTTAAAAATGTGACCTCAAAGTACTTGGATGGAAAATACCAACACAAATTTAAGATAGATCCTAAAAGGCCTGTGAAAGGTTTCAGAGTTGATGCTATAGAGGACATTAGTTGCAATGTGAGTCATTTTCAAGCTTGAAAAGCTAAAAAGTTGGCAATTGAGTCTTTGGAGGGAAAGTCAGAAGATCAGTATGCAATTCTGTGGGATTATGCAAATGAAATCAAGAAGACAAACCCTAGAAGCACTATAATCATTGGTGTGAATCAATCTTCAGGTAAAATGTTGATAATTTTGCCTTATTTTTTGATGTGTGTGTGTGTGCATTGCCTTATATATACTAACTCATTATTTAATCTTCAGGTGAAAACAAATTAGATAGAATGTATGAGTGTTTGAAGGCTCTTAAAGATGGCTTTCTGGCTGGATGAAGACCCTTCATTGGTGTGGATGGATGCCACCTGAAGGGACCTCATAAAGGGGTTCTCTTAACTGATATTGGAGTTGACCCCAACAACAAAATTTATCCAATTTGCTATGTTGTTGTACAAAAAGAAGATGGAGACACATGGAACTGGTTTTTAGGTTTGTTTCTTTATAATGAACTCCTTTTTAATTAAAAGACAACATTTTTAGGTTTCTCTTAACTACTAAGCTCTTAAAGACAATTCTTTTTTAATTGCCTTTTTTTTTTTACTTGTTTTTTGATTTGTTGAAGTCAGATTTGGAAACTCAAAGGGATGAAGAATACACATTCATGTCTGACAAGAAAAAAGGGCTTATACAAGCTTTTAATTAGGTGTTCCCTGGGTCAGGAAAGAGGTTCTGTGTGAGGCACATACATGGGAACTTGAAAAGAGCTGGGTTCACTGGCCAAGCCTATAAGGTTGATTTATGGAATGCTGCTAAAGAAACTATTGTGAATGAGTTTAAGGTGAGGATGGGTGAAATTAGAGCCTTTTCTGAGGAAGCATATAAGTGGTTTGTTGATAAACCACCTCATGGATGGAGCAGATCACACTTCAATGATTACAGTAAACGTGACATGCTCCTAAAAAATGGGTGTGAATCTTTCAATGAAAGCATATTGGAAGCTTGAGATATGCCCATAGTAACCATGATGGAGTGGATAATGGAGTACCTCATGCAGATATTGCAGCAAAATAGAGATAGGGCAAAATAAAAGTGGAAAGGTGGGGTGTGCCCTAAACTTCACAAAATAGTCCATGACTATCTTGAAGAAATTGGTGATTGTTTGCCTATAAAGAGTAATGATTGGTTGTACCAAATCAAGTGTATAAAGGATGGGAAATAATATAGTGTTAACCTCAAGACAAAAACATGTGGTTGTAGGAAGTGGGAACTTGCAGGTATCCCCTGTAAACATGCATTGACAGCCATCATAAACCAAGGAGAAGATTGGTATGATTACCTTGATGAATGCTACAAGATAAACACTTACCTTAAAGTTTATGGACCTGCAATAATGCCAATCAATGGCAGACATGAATGGGAAAAAGCTGGTGTCATTCCTCCATTGCCACCACTTGTTGAGAGAGGTGCTGGAAGGCCTAAAAAGGCCAGGAGAAGAGAGCCGGATGAACAAGAGCCTCATAAAAAGAAGAGAAGCAGAGGAAAAAAAGCCCATTTTGAAGAGTGCAACTCAAATGAGGCAACAAAATAGGATAGTGAAGTGTAGCAAGTGTGGAGTAGAGGGTCACAACAAGAGGGCTTGTATTAGTATCACATAAGAACAATCCCTAACTTCAGAGGTCCTGAGTAATTTGACTAACCTAAATGCCTTGCCAAGACCCACTAAAATTCAGGTATATTAATGATAATTGAGCCTTATTTTTTAATGTTCACTGTCTGTGTGTGTGTGCGCATTGCTTTATATATATTAACTGATTATTCAACACGTGGATAGGTGAGAAAAGAGGGTGGAGCATCAAAACTTAGTTTAAGTGGGGAATGTTTCACAAAAAAATCAGTGGATCAGGTACAAATTATTATTTTAACTTTTTTAATAAATAATTTGATTTTTGAATTTTTTTGGGGATAATGAATATATTGATCAGGTACAAATTATTATATAGATTTAATAGAATAATGAATATATTGATTCTGGAATGACAATAATTAATAAAATTATTATTAATTATTTATAATTAATTCACATGTGTCTCATTTATTTTATTTTACAAGTTGGATGAAAATATTTACTCCCAAACTGGGACATCATTGGGACAGTCTCCAGAAGTGGCTCTAATACCTGCACCTTCAATGTATGACCAGCTAAAAGGAGTACCATGTGACCCAAGTGTCAATATAAGGTGCCCTGCACCTTTCATTGGAGGACAGTATATCCCTAGTATTGAGAGATGCCTCACAAACCCAAGCTTGAGCCAAAAATCAATAATCACTTCTGGAGGGAGAAAGTTTATTAGCTTACAGGAGTTGACAACTGTTTTTTAAGGGTCAGACTGCAGAGAAGAACAAGGCTAAAAAGAAATGATTGATTTTGATGTTTACTGTTTTGTCATTTTGATCAAGTGTTAAGACACTTGTGTTGTTTTTAATTGATAAAGTGATGTGACACTTCTATTTTGTCTTATTTTTCAAGTGATGTGAACACTTCTTTTTTTCCTACATTATGTTAGTGTTGTGACACTAAGGTCTACATATTTTAGCTACAATATGTGAATGTTGTGACACTAAGGTCTACATATTTTGGCTACAATATGTGAGTACTGTGATACTCATTGTGTTTTGATATGGAATTGTCATGAATGTGAGACAAGTTAATTTTATTTTGTTTTCAAAGTGTGTTGTTATGTTTATTTTGTCTGTGTGTGAGGCTCTACTGTGTTAGTTTCTGGTTATTGTAATGAGGCTTGTGTAAAAATAAGGTAGCTTGTTATGTCCAATGAATTATGAATGAGAGACCATGACAATGTGTTAATATTGTTTATGTGAACTGACAATTGTAATGAAAAGGTAAAAAAACAAAAGGTTGGTACATATAGTAAAATAGAGTACTTCATTAATTCATTCATTCTAATAAGCTTACATTTTGAGTTTTTCTACTGCAAACATGAAATACATTACCACAACCAACAAAACACAACTAATTAACCTAAACAAGTGTTCTCAAATACCTTACCACAACCAACAAAACACAACTAATTAACCTAAACAAGTGTTCTCAAATACCTTTTTACAACCAACAAAACACAACTAATTAACCTAAACAAAATGACAACCAACAAACATATACCATCACCAACTTCACTACTACTGTAATAATCATCCAACTGCCTCATAACTTCACTAGTACCATCGTAATTTTCCAACTGCCTCATTAACTTCACTACTACCATTAATCATCCAACTGCCTCATTACATTCATGCCCTTGTATATGCTAAATAATAAAACATGAAAAAACACCAGGACGTGATCAAAAGTAATTTCAATTTTTTCTTCTCCCGTCCAAGCTTCTTAAGTTCTTCCTCTAACATCGCACTTTTGCACCACAAATTAGGGATTATTGTAATAGCTCTTGAGCACAAGGGAGGGTCATCCCAAGCAAAAAATCCGCAGCCACCCTGTAAATTTCATAGAAAAAAAAAGATTATTTTTTTCATATGTATAGATTTAAAAGATTTGAAAGGAATAATATTTACATGCTTCCAGTCCTCACACCCAAGCAACCTCCTTCCCGGATTATCAATCGTTAAAGAAGTGCGGATTTGAGCACGTTTCCCGCAATTACATCGCACTCTAGCTGGTTGAGAACCGGAAATTGAAGACATCTCTGAAGCTCCGTCAAGGTGAGTCAGTGAATTTTTGTGCTGGATTTTTTTTTCTTGGAAGGCAACGCAGCGCTCTCTACTCTACCTCTGTCTTTTATCTGCTAGGGTTTATTTGGGGACGGGATTGAACTGAAATAGAATTGCTAGGTTTTCCCCCTCTTATGCCAACAGGATGCCAACACATTGATTAAAAAAAAGTCCAAACTCTTTTATTTCCACGCGGCCGAAGATCCCCAATTTTAACGCCAAGTCAACAACGATCGTCGCCTACTCAACAAATTACGGTGCATTTTAATTTTTCCGACGACAATCGAACTAAATCGCAAATTTTTAACCAGAAAATTGACAAAATTGAAAACAGGCAAAAAAAAAAGGACTAAATTGTAAATTAGGCCAACTTCCTAATCTTCTTGGGCTTTACTTTAGTAGGGGAGTCAACCCCTATAATTATTTGTCAAGTGGCGGGACCAATTTTCTTAGGATGAACTCCCCTCTTAAAGGATGAAGTCTCCTTGGATCCCTTCAGAGCAATAATCCTAGCTCTTGCATTCTTCACCGAGTCATCCATGGAACACTCATTGTTTTTAGGCTAAATAATTTCACAAGGAAAGCTTATCCTGAAAGAAAATGCAAGGAAACAAGCAATATCACATGTAATGAATATCTAAGAAACACGTGTCTCATCTGGTGTATAGGAATAATAAGTTTCTATAGGGTTAACGGTGAAAATCTAAATTTCTTGCATGTTATCTGGTGATTAAAGCATCATACCTCCGATCCTCTTTTTGAAATCTCCACAATCAGATGAAGACTCTTCGCAAAGATATCGCCGAGCTTGCACACGGATGATTTTCAAGGTAATTAAGAAAAATAAGAAATGTAAAACCAACCAAAAAGCTTATGATGATGAACATTAACAATAAGAAGAAACATAGCCCACAGGCGGGACAAGAATAGATCTCCTATCCATCCTTCTTTTTGTTGATCCACTCCCCAAAGACCCCAAACCACTCATTCTTCCATTCCTTCAAGATCATGTCACGTTGAAAATAAAGTATTACATGGGAAGGCCTGGTTTTCTCATCGCGCAATAGTGCTACTCTAAATTTCTCTCGGTGGCCTTCTAAAACTAATTTTGTTCATTTGCTCCCAGGTTGGCCGCACAAAGTCTATCCTCTTGAAAAACACCAGCAGTCTAATCAGTCTTGGCCAGGCATTCAGATTAATTAGCCTTATTCCCATCTCTCCATCCACATGACCAAGAAACGCTACAAAAAAACCAAATCCCCAAACACAAAACTTTGTAATAAACCGTGGTGCATCTAGGGGCAGGATACATCATGTTTTATTCTAAGTTGAGGAAGAAGATATTAATAGAATGAGGAATTAAAAACATTTCTCTCCAAACCCTCAACTCATTTTCGGTCACGACACTAACCTAGTTAAAAATCTTCAAATTTGATTCAAAATAAGGGAAAAGGAGACTTTCGCAAAACCCACTCGAGCAGACCACCCAAAATGTCTTTAACCCAAACAGGGCTCTCCTCGCATAACTGGTTCCAAGGACACCACTGTCCTAACTGCCTCGCCTGTGCTACTCGAGGCTCTAACCCCTATATAGGGACCCCTCTAATGCCTCGAAGAACCCTCACTAGCCGTCACATGTATAACGGGAGCAAGCGCCTGATACCTTTTAAGGTTCCGCCTAGACCTCCATATGGACTCTTTCCTCCTCCTCCTACAGATCAATAAAATTTCATCGTCATACTATTAAGAAATGGTCTTGTCACTATAAGAATAAGTTATCCACACAGGGCCCCACGATGAATCCTCATTTTGACTGTGAGAAACTTCAGGGTGTGACATGTTTAAGGAATCAAAGGTTGGAAAAGAGAAAAAAGATAATTTCCAAATTTACCTCAAAGAATATTTAGAAGATATCGAAAGTCAATCTCTCTGATTATCTAAGAAAATATCTCAAAAGGTTGGATAAGAAAAAGAGCCTAAAAGATACACAAAACCCCCTTTTATAATGTGTAAAAATAGTTATATGCAATTTAATCTCTTAAAAGATGCGCCCACCTAGTTGTTTTCCTATCAAAAGTTGGCACACAAAACGTCATGTACCCTCCTGAACCCGATGTACCTAAAACCCTAATTGACTTTCATACAGAAAAATTAGGGCACCATTTTCGAGTAGAACCTTTGAGTAAAAGGTAACTAAAAATCGATTCCACCAAGATCTTGTTCATAGTTTGGTGTCATTGTTGATAGTTAATCCAACCCTAAGAAAACTCAATACAGATGTACCTACTAGAGACACCTAACAAAATAATATTTGGCATCAGAATCGTCGACCTACGACTTGCTGCATGGATTGACTCATTTAACGAGATGAACAACCAACCCATTGGGAATGGTTGCTCAGATAGTCCCCTTTTATTTTCTCTTTCCTTGATTTTTTATTATAATGCACTGGTAGGTAGAAACATTGATTTCTCAGTAAAAAAGTGTAATAAAGTATCATCCTAGTGCCCAACATATATTAGATCATGCAAGAAGCGTCGACATGTGGTGCCCTTGTTCACAAAAGACTGACAATAGAAGAGGAGTATATATACCCCAGTAGGGTCAAATATTAAAGAACATGCAAACTAGAGGTAAATAGTCATGCAAAACATAAATACAAATTACAGAACACTAAGAGAATAGAAGCTTTAAACCAAGAATTCTCTTATATTTGTTGGAGTATTAAAATCAATTTTCAAGAAGTATATAAAGTAAGTTAGATTCTCCAAAAAACAGAATAAACTATAAATTTACTGCAACCGCCTTGATCACCCCCTCCCCCCGAAGTACAACCCCCAGGATATCTTGAGCTCGATCGACTACCTAGAGTCACCTTCGTCTTTCTCAAATTTTCTAAGATTAAAGTCTATGCGTACGACAATAAGCCCCCTTTTGTTTTCAGCCCACATGCATATGCATCTTAAGGATTGCGTGATCTTCGTTGACCGCCTAGTGTTTTTTAGGCGTTAACACCTCTGTTCCTTGATTTGTAGATCTAACTATCTGAAGCTGAGTTGCACGAAGTGGTCAGATGAAATTTGATAGCTATAGAAGAGGTTGGACGACACTCGATCTTATTCTAGAAAGGTCTAACTATTTTGAACGGATCAAAAATTCTATTGATTGCGTCACGCTCTTCCATTTGTATTATACTTGTACTTTATAAATCCTTATAAGTTTAAGTAATATATTTGATTGTAATTTTGGCCGTAATTTTTTATTTAAAAAAAAAATTAAAATATATTCGCACTTGCAAAACAGATTAATGGGCGGTTTGGTTAAGCGGTTTAGAGGAGCCGATAGCTTATTTACCCCTAATTAGATCCTTTATACTGCATGGTGAAGGTTTCGAATTAGCTCTTTTATAGTTTCGGAAATAAATTACAATTCGTAGATTTTTCTAATCACTTAATAGCTGATTGGAGAAATTTTTTTTTATCCATTTCCTTTATAAAATATGTTTTATATACTAACTTATTATTTTATAGTTCTAAATAAATATTAATTTTAGACATAATGAAATATTTATTTATCAAAATAGATATTAGTATAATTGTTTATACTTTTTTATGAAGTCTTTATTTGTTATCCTAAATTTATAAAATATTAATTTTCAAATATTAACATATTATTTTATAGTTTTACGTAAATATTAATTTATACATAAAGATTTTTTTATTTCTCATTACAATTATTTCGTCATCACTGTTTTTTATCTTTTCTCTTATTTTGTTTAAATACTTTTTTAAGTATATTATTCTTTGTATCTCTTATTCATGTATATATTGATAAATTAACCTTCAATCAACTAATTTAACAAACAGTATTTTACAGTTAGATATCATCTACCAACTATCAGCTACTAGGGGTGAGCAAAAATAATGAGTACCCGATCCCGAACTCGTTACAGCATGGGACTCGCCTGGTCAAGCCCCGAAATCGGACCTGCCGGTACCAGTTCTGGTTCCAAATTCTTGGAACTGGTTATGACCGGTTCCGGTTCTGGGTCCACATTTTCGAGACCCGGTACCCACCGGATACCCGGTGGGACCGTTTCCGGGACTGGGTACCCGTTGATACCAGTTTTTTAACCGGGTACCCGGTACCAAGTCTTTAACATTGTAATTAATTTATTTATTCTTTTTTTTAAATAGTAATATATTTATGGGATCTATTTTTTGTCTTAATATATAGTAATTCTTGAACACTTTCGTGAGAAAACATAATTTTTAATTGTCTATTATCAGTCATGTTTAATTCTTGTTTTATTATTATTATTATTATTATTGTTATTGTTATTATTATTATTATTGTTATTATTATTATTATTGTAGTTTATAAATATAATTAATTATGCACTATTATTTTTATTTTTCAAATAATAAACTCAAACAAGTACCGGGTAACCAGTTTCGGAATCGATTCCCACCGGTTTGGGACCGGTTCCAAAAACTTTGGACCCGACTAGTACCGATTCCGGGATCGATTTACTTTTCTTAGACCCGATTTTAACCAGTTCCGGTTTCGATTCCAAGAAAATTGACCGAGTACCCGATTCCGCTCACCGCTATCTCCTACTATCTATTATACATCATCTACTAACTATATCAACTATCAATTACTACAATCTATCAGACATCATCTACAAACTATATCAACTATCAATTACCATCTATCAAACATCACCTATCTACTAACTATAAATTATCAACTATCGACTATCATCATATCTGCTATTCAAATCAACTGTGAACCCCATAATGCTTTAAACTAATTAAGTTGTCAGACTATCTAGGTTGCACCAACACGAGAATTGGATTCGTGATACTACACGCGGATACGCTTATAATATGTAAATTATAACGTAAAACAGGATACGACATGACAAAAATATCATATTTTAAAATGTCCGTGCATCATATCAGGCTATTAATCATATGAACCCGTCCCGTTGTATAATATGAACATGGAGAGTAAACCTAATCAATTTACAAAATATACTTCCGTCACGTTTTGTTAAAATAAAACACGAAAAAAAAAAAGTGGAACGCGCAAAAACCCAATTAAATACAAACAAACTTAATCAAAAAAGAGGGAAAAAAATAAAAAAGAACAGCTCTTTGTAATCTAACTGAATGCGCATATTATAGTCATATTTTAAAATACATATGAACATGAAAAGATATAAAATTTTCAGGAAGAAATAGCTTAAAAAATTATTAAAATATCGATGACGAAATTATGTGTCTTGGATCTCTGTAGAAAGAAATGAGGACTCCTTTCGAAGAACCTTTTGGAAACTTAGGAAGAGAAAGGAGAAGGGACGTTCTTAAAGAATATTTAGGTAATCTTACCAAATTCGCTGGGATTTGTTCTTCAAAAATTTTGTTAAAAAATCTGTAGACTTCTTTAATTTCACCAAAATCACAAAATCTTCCTAAATCTGAATAAAGAACGACTTATAAATACTTTAAAAAACACTTAACAAAATAAAATAAACAAAAATCATAACTCAATCTATCTAGATTATTTAAGAAGAGTTTTAAGAAGTTAAAATTGAATAGAAGCTTTTAAAATTTTAAAATTTCTCAGCGAATCCCAATCGAATACACCCTCCTTAATTAACCTGGTTTATAAATAGGCCAAGCCAAACAATATTGTGGCCTCTTCTTACTGTTGACAATTACCACACGTTGCTCCCATGTCAAAGATGAGAATATTTTCTTTATGTCCAATCAGCAAATCAAAACTATTGATTCTAATTATTATCATATCAATCCTTAAAATTTCAGAAGCCAGAGGTGGTGGTGGCGGTCATGGTGGAGGTGGTGGTGGCGGCCATGGTGGAGGTGGCCATGGTGGTGGCGGACAAGGATATATCCCACGCGGTGGTTACGTCGGCCATGGCCGGAGTGACTCAATCACTGCTTCATTTACATGGTCATGCTTTTTACTATGCAATCTAGCTTATATTGTTCTTGTTTGTTCTGGTTGGATTCTTGGGTAATATATATATTTTTTTCAATGTTATGGAGATTTGCAATTTTATCATTTGTTTATTTATTGGCCCTTTGTTCTTCATTAATGATAAGCAATATATTATTTAGAGAATTGTTGATCAACTGTATTGATATGTTTGTATTGCTGAGCCTTTATTCTGTTTTCATTGTTTTCAATATCGAAGCCCCAATTCTTAAGATGTCGAAGATCAAAATATTCCCCGAAATAACATGCCAATAATGGAAATATAGATTTAATATATAGCTGCAGAAGATCAATCCCATACTATAAAATTAGTTTTTAACATATTCTGCTCAACCTGCTATAAAGAAGAAAAAAAAACAGACCCCATTCTACTCTCCATCTCTCTCTCTCTCATACTACCACCGCTGGCATCGTCATCGGGCAACGACCACCATTCTATGGTGGCGAAACATAACAAAATTATTTCAACTAAATTATCTCGACTCCATCGCTCTTAATTCGTAATAAGGTTTACAATTGGATGTTCCGTACACAATAGATCACCGGGCCAATTCGAATCGACAATCACCGCGAACCTTCTTTTGTTGCAATCTATGATAGCTCAAGTTTATATTTTAAAAACCGGTAGTGAAATCGGCATTGCTGCCGGTTGGCTACTTTTTCTGTCGCCTATATGACGCTAGAGTGTGTGTAGTATGTGTTCGTTTGTATAATTATTGGTGATATTGTTTTAATTTATAGTGGGTGGAAGACCATTATATTTCAAAATTCCATCAAGTGGCATTTTATTAGTTGGACTCAGGTGCACCTTAAAAAGTGCACCATTTTTCCTATATAAAAGTATTTTTGAAAATTTCCACGCGCCATCTCTTTTAAAGTTAGAATTGCCTCACGCGCTTTAAAAAAACTCTCTCCACAATTTTTCTTCTTCAACAATTCCACGATCCATATCGCAAAATTTCCATCGATTTCGTCCAAATAAAAATCCATCACCGGCTATACCCATCAAAAATCGACAGTAACGGCGATCCCCATCAATTTGAACAGCAAATAATTATGAGTTTTTCTTCGATTTTCATCGAATTGGCTTCAAAACCGAAACAATCGCTGGAGAAGACGGCTAACAAACAGATCCTTTTTTTTAATTCCAATGGATGTGAATTGGGTCGAGGGTAATTTATTTTGGAAGTTGATATAATTTTTTTTTTGCTATTAGGTTTACGCTATTTTTTTTCTTCTTCTTATTTTATGCTGTAATATTGGTGATAAAACCATCAAGGATATGTGTGATTGATGGTGGTGGTGAATTAATGCACCAGTACTAATTCTGTTCGGATTTTGCGAAGAGATGATGGAATTTAAACAAATAAGAGCAATAATTTTTGGTGTTTAATCTCGTACATTAACTGTTTGATGAAATGCTTAAATGGAAGTGGGGTTGTTCTATCTAATATAAAAGTATTGATTCTAAATTCCAGTTTCTGGTGCGAGTTCGAACATTCATGAAGATAGTTTGATTACAGGTTCATGATTTCTCCTTCTTATGATTCATGAAAGGGAATGTGTGATGATATGTGAGCCTGCATGTGATGCTATCTGAAAGTAGAATGTGATGATATGTCAGCCTGTATGTGATTATATACGAATAATAATATGTGATGGTGTATGAAATCAATATGATGCTATCTGAAAGTAAAATATGATGATATGTGTAGTTAGATGTGATGATACGTGAGCCTATATATGATTATATACGAGCAATAATATGGATTTATGGAATCAATATATGATACTATCTGAAAGTAGAATATGATGATATGTGAAATCTGTATGCGATGATATACGAGCAATAATATTTGATGATATGCCATAGCAATATCTGATGATATGTGACAACATCATGTGATGATATGTAAGCCTGTATGTAAATATATACGACAAATAATATRTGATTGTGYATGAAATYAATATATGATRCTATCTGAAMGTAGAATGTGATGATATGTGAAATCTGTATGCGATGGTATACGAGCAATAATATTTGATGATATGTCAAAGCAATATCTGATGATATGTGACAGCAGCATTTGATGATGTGTAGTTAGATGTGATGATATGCAAAATCTGTATGTGATGATATATGAGTAAAAATCTGTACTATGTGATTTTTAAATGTGAYGATATGTGAAAGTAATATATGATGAGTTGTATCAGTGTTATGTGATGATATTTGATATTAATATGTGATTAATATTTGTATTGATCACATATTTTTGGTTTGTTTATTTGTTTGTTTGTTTGTTTGTTTGTCTTATGCGGTGAATTTTATTGTTGGTGATAGTCAGTAACTTAAGAGAGTAATGTGGGATGATGATTTGGCTGGCATTATAGTAAATTTCTTTGATGAGGCTTATAATTTGTACAATGATAATGCGTTTAGGGTTGGGTTTAGCGTTTAGGCTTACAATTTGTGCAATGATATCTAATACAGATTCAGGGTTTAGGGTATAAAATATATAGAAACACGATAAAGTTCACATTTCCAATTCTTTTTTTTTTTTTTGCTAATGATCTATGATAGTTATTTGTGATAATATATATAAGTTGTATGTGATGATATATTCTGTTATATATGATGATATATGTCATTTATTTGTGTTGATATATAACAAAAGCTTTTGTGATTAGGCCATTTTAGGGTTTAAGGTTTGATTTTTAATTTCCATGACAGTTATTTTAAAAGATAACTGGATTTTGTTTATATTCTTGTTTTGACAGGTTTGAGTGTAATCTCGATGTGTTGGAG
Source organism: Phtheirospermum japonicum (assembly GCA_014905375.1). Taxonomy (NCBI): domain Eukaryota; kingdom Viridiplantae; phylum Streptophyta; class Magnoliopsida; order Lamiales; family Orobanchaceae; genus Phtheirospermum; species Phtheirospermum japonicum. The sequence continues at coordinate 1,129,803 of BMAC01000316.1, forward strand.
AATTCTTTAACGACGCCCCTAAAGAAAGAGGAGGCTTCAGATTATGAACTAAACCGAGGATAACGAGGTTGATGATAAGATGTCCCCTTGGGTGCCCATGACGATGGGCCAAGACTTGGTTGGAGAAGTGAATATCAAGAGCAGTAGTAATAATAATATTATTCATAATATTAAGAGATTGAAGGGTACTTCACATATTCGACTTTCTCGAAGAAAGAAGCTCAATCGTTACTCATATTTTATTCATATGTCTATATATTGTGACATGTTTTTTTTAGTCTTGAAGGATATTTAAAAAGTTGATATGAGATCCGGTTTTGCCATTTTGTTTACTTTATGTGATCCTCCCATTCCCTTTATCATATTCGTTTATTAACTCAAACATATTAGTGGAAAGCACAAATAAACTATATTCAAACTAAACTTCAATAACAACAAAATATTCATTGCCACCTCTACCAGGAAATAAATACCCATAGGAATTGAACAATTTTGAGTCAAAATCGAATCAAATACAAATAACACGAATAATAAACAATTTAGATTAAAGGTAATTAGGTTTTGAGATAACATGATGCACATATATATATTCATCTAAAATTGATTCGAACTTTTGTGTACCTACTTTATAAATATTTGTCAATTATTCAAAAGCTCGCTCGCAAGAGTACGAGTTCGCATGTAGGATGGTAAGTTGAACTGAGTCGATCTCTCGAGGAAAACTAGATTCGGAAGTGTTTCTTGTGTTTGTTTGTTCACGAATACGAAATAAAGATAAAATCCTAATCTAAACACAAAAAACAATAAATTAATTTATACGAAGAATAAAACAAATCAAGAGTTTTGTAAATAATTAAGAAACTTGGGTTCTAGAGTTTCGAATCGTTTCCACGATCTATTGGGATAAATCCCAATTCATGGTTCACGACGATTCTAGACTCTAGACCCGTTAGATCTAACCAAGCAATCTCATCATATCATCATCAATAATCCCAACATCATCATCAACAATCTCAATAATATACAATTCATCATCATACATGGAGGGTTTTGTTGTTGAATATCAATTATTAAACTAACAAGCATGAGTTGAAAGCATAGAATTAATTCAGCTAAATTAAGCGAAGGAATTAAAGACTTACTAATTAAACTATGACGAACATCAGCGTTTCAGTGTCGAGATCTTTAATTTAAGCTATCTAATTTATCTAAGAACTAATCTAAACTAATCTTAAGCTAGAGATTTAAAACTAAGAAATTTAAAGAGAAACCCCCAAATGGCCTTAGAAACACTAGGAATATGATAATGTATCTTAAAATTCCGAAATACATAGGTATTTATAGTTTTGAGAAGTCTTAAGGCCCAAAAAAACCTAAAATCACGTGGAAAACACATTTTCTGGGCAGTCGCTTCGACCGAGCGTCGACCGACGTGTTTCGGATCGACGCGACTGAGAGTTCGTGAGCATTTTGCGTCTGCCAGGGATTCTATAACGGTTCTTTCAGAAATCCGTTATAAAATGTCAGTGTGGGCATGGCTCGGCAGCGTCGGCAGGTGTGCGCAGCGCTTGGCAGGACTCGGCAGGACTGGTCGGCCGTGGATACTATAACGGTTATAGATGAAAAACCGTTATAGAAAGTCAGAAATTTCTAATTCTTCAAATCGTGGCCCGTTTTCGCTGAAACTCCACTCGTACGCCCATCCTCGATTATGTACAAAACAAAATACTTAAAAATACCTAAAATAAACATAAAATTAATTAATTAAGATTATAATATGATAAAAACAAGTTGGAGATAAGAAAATACGAAAATGTGCTCAATCTATCCAACTTTCACCAAAAACAATAATAAAAACGAACTAAAATACTAAATAAAATAAAGACAAATTCATGTTAATCAACTACCCCACGCTTAATTGGTTTGTTCGTCCTCGAACAAACGATAGATTCGAAGTATAACAAGAATGAAAATAAGCTCAAACAAAGAGTCGTGTCGTGCTACATACATAATTTTGAAAATATAGATACATGTCACGCAACTTCAAACACTCCACCCTTATTACATTATCGCTCCAAATCAATTTCACGCATCCTCTCAAAAGGGAAATATATAGATGCACGCTCAAAGCACTCAAGCATTGATGCATAGGACGTGTATACACTCAAATCATACAAATACATGCACAATAAATAAGCAAAGAAAATCAATCTCTTTTCAATCGCAAATTAAGTGTGTTATCAAACTAAGAACCGGAAAAGGTCTTTTCGGGTTGTAATGTAAGGCTCTTTGGATGGGTATGGAATATATAAGTCGTGTGGCTAAATAACTCACCAAACCTAATCTAATCACGAAGCAATACTTCACCTCGTTCAAAAATAAAAAACCTCACTTAACACTCATAACGTAGCCTTAAAATATAGGCTATTTCTCAACTCGATACTCTAAAACCGACTTGAAGCTCAAACAACTTAAACACAATTGAAGCTTATAATGTGCTTCTTACAATTACACAACTCTTGCCTTTAAACATTAGGCTTCAAGAAAATAAACAATAAAACACAAGCCTTTATTAGCGCGTAGGTAATGACTAACAAAAATTCACCAAGACTCACCATCCTTATTTTTCTTTTTCTCTTTTTTTATTTCCCCTTTCATTTTTATGGGGTATTTTTTTTCTTTTTTTATTATTATTTTTTGGATGGTGGTCCTTAATTACAAAAACTCATAAAATCATAAAATACCTAATAAAATTCTCCAAAACACTAATAACCAATAAAATAAAGAATTCCTACCCCACGCTTTTAATAGGTTAGTAGGGGTCTCAAAAACACTTATGGCTAAAGGAAATGGATTATTTGGCTATAATTGGCTCAATCGGAATTTATAGTGGCTAAAATTTATGGATATGGCCGGAAATAGGGTTTTTTCTGCGCCTTAACGTCATTTTCAAAGTAAACTACACACAGCGGTTTCAAAGAGATCAAAACTGAAACATATTCAAGCACATGCAATGATGATAATCACTCAGTCTACTCACTGGCTTTTGGCATGAAAAAGTTTTGAATTGACACTGCTTTTAAGGTTTTGCAAAATCAATTGCGTTCAAGTACCATTTTATAATATATAAATAATAATTTTGAAAATTTTATGCACTTATACACGCTCAAAGACAAGAACATCAAATCATACGTAGTCAACTTCGACAGGCAAGCCATACAAACATAATTCAGCGCGGAAATAGTAATCAATCACAGTAAAAAAATTTAAAAATTGCACATTTTTTAAGAATATAATATAAATTACACTCAACCATCCCCCCTCTAAAATCTCGGCAATCCCCTGATTGCCATAAACGAGTATAAGAAAATAAAAGCAAGGGAGAAAGGGAATAAGAAAACGTCCCTGAAAATAGTCGAGCTACTCCAAAAAGTTATGCGCAATTATCCCTTGTCTTGAGTCTCGTGAACGAAAACGCCTTGAATAAAAACCTAAAAAGACAAAACAAACGAACAAAAAAAAACTAACTAGTAAAACTTAAAGAAGAAGAAAATAAAACGAATACATGGGTTGCCTCCCAAGAAGCGCTTGATTAACGTCGGAAGCTCGACATCTTCTACGAACGATGCTATCCTGGATCCAAAAACAAGTGACGATCATGCCACGCCTTAGTGTTCTCCAAGAGTAAGTTTAGGCAATTTAAAGCACCAAGGTGAGCACGAAAAGCAAGTCGTAGAACAAAAACTCCAATTCGCTTCGGAGGTCGAAAAAGTGAATAATTGATCACCACGAACATATCAAAAGTAAATTGCGGCATAGGGTGATCCTCTACTTTCTTAAAAATTAGGGAATCCGTTGAACAAATGGCAAATCCCTCGTACGCTCCGAACTTCTTCAAACCTTTAGCATCTCCCTCAACACCCTGAAAAATATTAAAATATATATAATGGCATAGGGGAGGGAAATTTTGCTCGATTACCTCAACCACCATCTCATTCTCATCCTCGATCATTGGTGGCTCAATAAGAGGCTCGATCATCGCATCCTTCTCGATTAATTCATTCACCACCTTTTCTACATTGGGCATTGCATCTCCTCCATTCTCATTGAGCTCGATTGGGCATGAATCTCCATCGTCAATTAGGTTCTCCAATGGCAACACCTCGTCCTCGTTTGACAATTCCTCCAAAGAAGCCATTATTTGGGCACACGACCTCTCCATATTTGCCATACTTTGTTTCATAGACTCACAACTTCGATGCATAGACTCAAAAGGGTCATCTTCGAGTTCGTCTTGAAAACTCATGGTCTCAGCTTCTTGATCTTGCTGCCCCGCCAAAAGTTGATCGTCTAGTTTATATTCTTCATGGCTCGTACAATCTTGGACGGCAACAACGTCCTCCATAGTAGGGACATAGAACTTCCACATGAACTTATCGATTACTTCATCCCACGTTTGCAAGGAATCAGGTTCTAGCTGCAATAACCATTCCTTTGCCCGGCCCTTTAGCACAAAAGTGAAGAGTCGCATCCTCACTTGATCCCTAGTAAGCCCTAGAAGAGGAGAATTCTTAGTGATGTCCTCGTACTTTTCGATGAATTTAAGCGGATCCTCGTGCCGAAGCCCATAGAAAATCGGGAGATTCAATCGGCCGTACTCGTCGGGAAAGTAATTTTTCATCGCGGCGCTCAATGGAATAGCCGGTCGAAGCTCACGACGCCTATCAAACGGTGGTTCATCGTACGAGTAATACATTTTTTTTTATATTATTTTTTTAATTTTTATTTTTAAAACTTTAAATAAATAAAAATATTTAAAAACAGTTTTTGATTTGATTTTTATTTTTTTGAAATTCAAAAAATAATAAATTTTTTTAATTAAAAATAATATTTTCGATTTTTTTTTTTATAGATTTTCGATTTGTTTTTTTTTTTTAAAACGGTTTGAGAAATCTTTGGTTTTGGTTGCAAACAAACCTTGCAAACACAACACTCCACACACAAGATTAAACGCACCAGTGAAAAACAAATAAAACCAAAAATCACAAATAGAAATTAAAGATATACGAAACAAAAATAAAAACACAAATAGGATAACGAAGAGCAAACACAAAATTCAAAACCTTTAGTTTTCCCCGGCAACGGCGCCAAAATTTTGATTCGAACTTTTGTGTACCTACTTTATAAATATTTATCAATTATTCAATAGCTCGTTCGCAAGAGTACGAGTTCGCATGTAGGTTGGTAAGTTGAACCGAGTCGATCTCTCGAGGAAAACTAGATTCGGAAGTGTTTCTTGTGTTTGTTTGTTCACGAATACGAAATAAAGATAAAATCCTAATATAAACACATAAAAACAATAAATTAATTTATACGAAGAATAAAACAAATCAAGAGTTTTGGAAATAATTAAGAAACTTGGGTTCTAGAGCTTCGAATCGTTTCTACGATCTATTGGGATAAATCCCAATTGATGGTTCACGACGATTCTAGACTCTAGACCCATTAGATCTAACCAAGCAATCTCATCATATCATCATCAATAATCCCAACATCATCATCAACAATCTCAATAATATACAATTCATCATCATACATGGGGGGTTTTGTTGTTGAATATCAATTATTAAACTAACAAGCATGAGTTGAAAGCATAGAATTAATTAAGCTAAATTAAACTAAATTAAGCGAAGGAATTAAAGACTTACTAATTAAACTATGACGAACAGCAGCGTTTCGGTGTCGAGATCTTTAATCTAAGCTATCTAATTTATCTAAGAACTAATCTAAACTAATCTTAAGCTAGAGATTTAAAACTAAGAAATTTAAAGAGAAACTAAGAAAATAAAATGGAACTCTTGAGGTTGTCAACCCCCAAAAGGCCTTAGACACCCTAGGAATATGATAATGTATCTTAAAATTCCGAAATACATAGCTATTTATAGTTTTGGGAAGTCTTAAGGCCCAAGAAAACCTAAAATCGCGTGGAAAATGCGTTTTTTATGGGCAGTCGCGTCGACCGACGCATTTTGGATCGACGCGACAGAGAGTTCGTGAGAATTTTGCATCTGCCAGGGATTCTATAACTGTTCTTTAAGAAATCCGTTATAAAATGTCAGTGTGGGCATGGCTCGGCAGCGTCGGCAGGTGTGCGCAGCGCTTGGCAGGACTCGGCAGGACTGGTAGGCCGTGGATACTATAACGGTTACAGATGAAAAAACTGTTATAGAAAGTCAGAAACTTCTAATTCTTCAAATCGTGGCCTGTTTTCGCTGAAACTCCACTCGTACGCCCATCCTCGACTATGTACAAAACAAAATACTTTAAAAATACCTAATATAAACATAAAATTAATTAATTATGATTATAATATGATAAAAACAAGTTGGAGATAAGAAAATACGAAAATGTGCTTAATCTATCCAACTTTCACCAAAAAAAAAATAATAAAAACGAACTAAAATACTAAATAAAATCAAGACAAATTCATGTTAATCAGTAATCCTCCCCCACCACTACAAAAAAACAAAGATATCCATATCACACAAATCATGAATATATCATCACACGTAACATGAAAATACATCAGTCCTATTAAAAAAAGAATAAGATATTATATATCATCACACAAATCATGCACATATCATCACACAGAACACGCACATATCATCACACAGAACATTCACATATCATCACAAACTACACATATATTCATTTTCAGTCCTAGGGAAAACGAATAAGATATTCACATATCATCACACAGATCATCCACATATCATCACACAAAACATGCACATATCATCAGAAACTACATATATATATTCATCATCAGTCCCAGGAAAAACGAATAAGATATTCACATATCATCACACGGATCATGCACATATCATCACACAGAACATGCACATATCATCACAAACTACATATATATTCATCATCAGTCGCCATGGAAAACGAATAAGATATTCACATATCATCACACAGATCATGCACATATCATCACCAAATGCACATATCATCACACAGAACATACACATATCATCACAAACTACACATATATTCAACAGTAATCCCAAAAAAAAAAGAATAAGATATTCATATATCATCACACAGAACATTAACATATCATCAAAAAACTACAAATATATTCATCTATAATCCAAAAAAAGAAAGAAAAGAAAAGTATATTCATATCATCACACATATCATGCATATATCATCACACAAAACACGCACATATCATCACAGAGTATATATATATATATATATATATATATATATATATATATATATATAATATATATATATTATATATTCATCATTAGTACTAGAAAAAAAGAATAAGATATTCACATATCATCACATAGATAATGTACATTTCATCATACATAACATGCACATATCATCTCAAACTACATATTCATGATCTTAAGATAATAAGATCTTAACTAATGTAGAATATTCATTCAGACATTTTTACAAACAGTTGATATGCAATAATGCAATTTTGTAGACCAAAACATATTAAAGCTGCATGAAGCGAAAATCTCAGCGACAACAACAATTCGAGCCACTTCAGATGCGAAAAACTCTAACAAATCCAGAAAAACGACAAAAAAAATCAAAATCAATGTTCAACAGCTAAATTCTAGAAAACATCAAAATCGACGAAATGGTCAGTTGGCGGAGAGCGTCCAAAAAAGTAGAGAAAAACCGCCAGTAAATGAGAGAGAATCTGAGCGGGAAGTGGAGAGAATCAGGACAAAAACTGGAGAAAAAATTGAAGATCCAAAAGTATGAGTGCTTTTTTTCTTCTTTTTGGATGCGCGTGGAGAGAGCCTGGAATTCTGAGCGGAAAGTGAAAACACGTGGAATTATAGTAGGCTCTCCAAAATAAGCACACATAGTAAATTGATGGGACCGAGTGCATCCTACAAGGTGCACCTGGGTAGATGGTATACCTTCTCCCATCAAGTGGGTTGAAAATATAGAAACTGAATTGAAGGTTTTGGTTGTGATTTTGTGTTCCTTTTCTTGGGCTTTTTTTCTATATATTGATTAGTTCGGGTCAAAGTTTTGCATTATCAATATAAATTAAATATTATGTTATGTTTATCATATTGTAATGAAATTATTTTATTTGTTCTTTGATGCACTAGTGCAGAAAATATATTCTAGAACAGTCAATCTAGAACGCCTCAGAAAAAAATGATCTGGAATATAAGCCGGTGGTATTTTCGTAATAAAAGTGTTATATACCAGATCGCCTTTTTTAAAGCGTTCTGGTATATCAATATACCAGATCGTCTTTAAAAAAGGCGATCTGGTATATCGATATACCAGATCGTCGTTGAAAAGGCGATCTGGTAAATCCTATATCTAGAACGTCATTATGAAAGGGCGATCTGGTATATTCTATAGACCAGATCGCCCTTTCGTATAGACGTTGTGGTATATTAGATATACCAGATTGCCCTTTTTTAAATATCTAGAACGTCCTAAAAAGGCGATGTGGTATATAGTATTATTTAATATCATTTTACTCACCTTTTCTAGAACCCTAAAACAGATCCTTTCCATCTTTCCATCTCCGCTCCGCTCCTTTTCCTCTCCCCTGCACATCCAATTGAACCACCGCCATTTCTAACCCATCGACGACCACCATCTTGCAATCGCCACCACCAACTACAATAATCAACCGATTCGAAGATATGGCGTAACCAAAAGACCTAATTCTCCCCCAATTTAAACCCCCACCATTCCCAACAACCACAATCGTCACCGCGACCTGCAATCATCACTGCATCCTGCAATCGTCACCGCATCCTGCAATCGTCACCGCAACCTGCAATCGCCACCGCAACATGCAATCGTCAACCAGTTCGAAGCTTCCAAACCAAAGGCTCTAAATCTCCCCCAATCTTAATAATCCCCAGCTTTCCTTCGTAGTTTCTCGGCTGCTAAAAAGTGTACTGTACTCCTCTTACCCTAGGTGAGGATCTTAATTTTTTATTCCTAATCAATTAGTCTGTCAATTTTTGATTTTATAATTAATTGTTGGATTTTGATATGATTTTATAATTTCCCATGTGTTGAATTGACCTTGAATTTATAGGTTGAAGCAGAAGAAGCAATAATTCAAAATATTTCAAGATAATGTGATGTAGCTGAAGTATCATGCAGGGTAGAAAAGGAAAGATTGGCGCAGCAGTATACTGACTTGCCGAATTGGGAGCCAACACCACAGGAGCTCTTTGCCATATTAGGTAAACAATAGTTTCCATTGAGATCTATAAATATATATGACAACATTTCTGATTTGAAAAAAAAAAAAAACGAATTAGCAATTCCTTGTATAATGCATGGAGTGGTTCAATTTGTATCTTATGTGTATTGAACTGTAGTGCAACTAGATTTTGTGACTTGATCGGTTGTATTGCAGTTTAATTCGTTTTCAGATGTAGAAACTAGGGTTTCAAAATGGCCAGCCCGTTAATGATTTATCTAAGTGCGAGGAAGAACATTATTTATTAAGGCGGTGCTTGATAGTTGATATTGATTTCGTCTTGGTTTTGTGATTGAGAGATTTAGATATGTTGTGAAATGATTAGGGAGTTTCTATGGAGCCTTTTTTTGTGTGTGTAATTTGAGAGCTAGTTTTCATTTTCTTGATGAGAGATAGTGAGCAGTATTTAACATGTTTGTGTCTAGACTAGATGTGAGCTCTTGTAAGAGTAAATTAATGGTGGAAAATATAAAGTGATCTTTTCCCGTGTGTTCATTGCCTAGCGTTCGAGTTCAATTTGATCCTTTTGAGAAACTGGAAATATTTGTTGAATGTGCTTTTTTGTTGTTGATGATGAGCTCATGATGTTTAAGTGGTGTTTTATTTATTGATTTTTCTTTTTTTTATGATAAAATTTTAAATTTTGGTTTCAAATATGCGAATATGATGACTGAGCTGTGTCAGTCAGGAAGTATTATCAGTTCAGGTTTTTTATTAGCTTTGCGTACAACAAGGTGGATACAATTTATTTAAGAAACACATTACTAATTTACTATCACATCACATGTTTGGCTTACTTATGTTACTTGGTATTACTATTTCTTACTTGTTTGTTAATGATGGATTGCACTTGAATGTATATTTTATGACCTTGAGAAATAATGTAATTCTTTCTTTGTTGTTAATTTTTTTTCTCTAATGTTCACTTAATTTCCAGTTAAAGCTAATGAATTTTCTGTTTAAAATAGTGAACAATCAGTTAATGATTTCTTTTTTAAGTCTGTGCTTAGTTACAATCTAGTTATTGGTACTATTTGTGGTATCATCTTGTGGTATGTATGATCCTTATTGTGTTGCTTTATAGTTAATATAATTTAGGTTGTCCATTATTCTTCTGAATTGTTTGTTTGAAATTTAACTTGAAGGTTGCCTGAATTGGCAGATAGCATCACTAATGATGTACCTGTTTTGGTATGATAATTGTATACTCTTTCTCATGTTTATAATGAAAAATATTATTGTATACTTACTGTTTGCATTTTCTTTGATTTTGTGTTTGGCGTATGATAATTGTATACTCTTTCTCATGTTTATAATGAAAAATATTTATTGTATACTTACTGTTTGCATTTTCTTTAATTTTGTGTTTGGCTGAGGAAAATTCGTAAAGCAACAAGGCTTGTGAAAAATATTTGACCTCAATTGTTGTTTTTCTTAAAAGTAGAAAGTTTATCAAAACTTATATTGAACCTGGTTTCAGATTTGCTTTTCTGGATTCATTTTCAATTCCTGCTTTAATTGTCAGTTTAATATTATATTAATAGATTTGTAGCTGATTCCTGTTATAAAAGTAAGATAGAATTCTGTTTTTGGTGTTTGATCAATTGTTAGCTACTGGATCATGTGTGAACATTATATCTTGCAATATTTATAAGTTTAATTGATATAATTAGGACTTCAAGGCGGCCCCTTTAAGTTTTTTATAAAGGTGATATTCGTTTTTCAGATCGAATGTTGTAATTTGATGTTTATGATCTCTTAACTTTCAGATTGCAGACTGTTGAGCTTAAGGTTTCCATGTCATGTTAAGGCTGTGTCGGAGCCGTGAATAGGGTTCTTGGAAAAAACGAAAGGTTCGTTGACTTATTCACACACACCACATAATTTAAAATTACCCTTCTAGTCATTTACCAGTGATCTTTTGCTAGAACTTCAGTTTATGTAAGCTATAGAATTTCAAAATTATCATTTTAATCATCTTTTGTCTAATAATAATAATAATAATAATAATAATAATAAATAATAATAATAATAATAATAATAATAATAATAATAATAATAATAATAATAATAATAATAATAATAATAATAATAATAATAATAATAATAATAATAATAATAATAATAATACAGACAGTCGGTGCAATTTGTGAAGTAGAAACGAATATGACGGGAGTATTTGTAATTTTGAAAAGATAGCTTGGTGTTTTTTTTTTATCATAATTAGACTGAAGATGAAGGTAATTTTATAATTAACCCTTTTTACGACCTTTTGAGCCATTTGTCATGGCATGCCAAGCAAAATAACTATTTTATGTCACCGACCCGAGTAACAAAAATGTATCTGTTGTCTTACATGGCAAAAGAATTATATCCGGTGAAGACAAGGATGAGTCGACCTTAGATATTTGTGAGACACCTGCCTTCTCATCAAGGCTACCCGAGATGAATGACGAAGATGAAACTGATGATGTTCATGCTGTTAGGGACGATCATCGTGAAGGAATATGGGAGAACATACCAAAAAATTAGATAGTAAGCTTGAAAATGTTGTACGATATATTTCTATTTTTTGATTATTAACTATAATAATTTTTTAGCTAAATATTATTTGTCTAATTATTTTTCAGCAATTTCAACAAATACAAGTATTAGTCATCTTTGATTTATCAGCATCATTTGTTTTAGTTGTATAAATAGATTTATTGACATCGTTTATTTTATTGTATAAACAAGCATGGAGGGCGACATTGGAGTTGATGGTCAGCACACTTCTGAACAGCCGGGTCCTTTAGTTATGTCGACCGGTAAAAGAGGAAATCGCATGTCGACACGCATGACACGACTTACTTTGAAAATTCCGGGTAAAGTGAATGTAGTATTTGATCATCGTTCGGAGGTTATTGGACCCACAAAGGGCAGTATTGACAACTTTGTCAGTTACGTTGGCGTCTTAGGACGAAAACATGCCAACATCCTGATAGATTCCTGGAAGAATGTGCCCGACAACACTAAGGAGCTGATTTGGCAAGCAATTTTGGTATGGCGCCAACTACTTTGATTTTTTTTAATTGCGTGAAAGGTCTTGAGTTTCAGTCTCAGCTCTAGTTTTGGGCTCCCAATTTTGTAATTCATTCTTCCAAATTCCTGTGTGTGTTTTACTAATAGTTTCTCTAAACAAAATTTAATAATAATAATAATAATAATAATAATAATAATAATAATAATAATAATAATAATAATAATAATAATATCTTGATAATCTAGAAAATATTAGGAACAAGAAATGAAATACAGGAAAGCTCATAAGTTGAAGATTATACCTGAAAATAGAGTCCATTTTCATTCATTTATTAACTTCATTTTCATTCAATATTTTGTTGTGTCTGTGTTTTGAGAAAAAGAGCAAAAAGAGTGTTTAGTCAAATTCAGTTTGCTGTCTGAAATTAAATGATTTAATTTAGTTAGTTTATAATCAATGTAAATAGTGTGATATTACAAATCATTTAATAAATGGGTTTATATTGCTGTCTGAAAACGGGTTAGGGTTTTCATTTAATAAATGGGTTTATATTGTAAATAGTTTATATTGCTGTCTGAAAATGGGTTAGGGTTTTCATTTAATAAATGGGTTTATATTGTAAATAGTTTATATTGCTGTCTGAAAATGGGTTAGGGTTTTCATTTTTCTTATCTCTTACAATCATCGGCTGCCAATTATCTTATTGTTATTCAATAATAGACATTTACAATTTTTCAGGCCCTTTTTTACGTAAGTAATTTATTTTATGATATAGGAGAAATTCGAGATTTTCACGACAAATTACGTTCACGGAGAGAAAAAAGACACTGCCCCGTATGTAAATGACTACCAGTTCCTCGATCCAGAAACTTGGGATGCTTTTGTTGCATCACGTATGACTGAAGAAAGCAAGGTAAGTCCAAGCACTTTTTAATATTATTTAGGAAAACGTTTTAATCAAAAATCCATTGATGTTTCAGCAATTACTTTTTCGTAGGCAAAAAGGGAGAAGTATAAGGCAATCCAATCAAATAATAAATGTCCACAGAGGTGTTCTCGTGGGGGCTACAAACTTCTGAAACAAATGATCATCGAGGAGAAGTATAAGGCGAGACGAGAAGCCTCGGCGGACCCGTCGGAGGTTATTCTCCCTCCATCTCCGCCTTTTCGTCACGAGGCGTGGAAGAGAGCGCGCATCACAAGCACTGGACAATATGTGACTCCAGAAGCCAGTTCTATCGCTGAAAAGATTGTAAGAAACTTATTTTGCCTTTCGTGATTATGGTTAAAATTAAGGGTACTTTTTGTTTTCTTGATTAACTTTCAGTTTCTGAGTAATTTGCTATTTATTTGAGTTTTGTTTGTTTGTGATTTTCTGTTTTGAAAGAAGTGTTGTGTTATATGCTCCTTATCTGAGGTTAATTTTTTACCATTTCTTATTAATTTAAGTTAAATCGCTAGTTTGGGGTTGGATTTTGAATTACTGAGGTGCTAACATTTCTTATTCGTGCAATACCTACTTTTGCCAATTTAAGTTAAATATATGTACCTTTGTGTTGTGGCATAAGAAATTAAACATTATATCTTCAGATTGAGTCAAGACTTTGGTTTACCTCTGCAAATAGTTTTCTCCCAATTGTAGGAGTCATGTATTGTACCAAGCAACATAGGTTAAAATTAGGATTTCTGTTGCTTTGATTTCTGATTCCTGATTCTTTGATTGAATTTTTCTAAAGGAATTATTTATTGATATTGGTTTGTTCGCTGCTTCTGTAGTAATAATCAGAACTACTGATTTTTACTTTGCATTTAGCAATAGGGAAATGGATGAAAACTATGAATCGAGCTTAATATGTCATTTTGCATTAAAATGCTAATTATGCTAGCTTCTGCATAAATAGGTTCTTGTGTTAGGGTATCAGTCCTAAATTAACTCGGTTGTGCTTAAATTGAAGGATTTGGGATTGCATTTGAAATACATTATAGTAAATCCTTTGGTGGTTGTTTATCAATCTCAAGTATCTATGAAGGTGCTAAAAATGAGTTGTGGTATAATCTGTACAACAATTTATGCACACATAAACTTAAGTTTTAAACAAAATGAGTTGTGGATTTGTTTTAAACTTCAGTGTTGCTTTTGGTTGTTCTTGATGGTCATGTTTTTTGTGTTGAGCTATAATGTTTCTCGTCTACATGATTGAAGATTACATGATATTTTGCAAATGACCTGGGCGTGCTTTAAATAGTTAACTTAGCACAAACATTCAAAAAATCTGTTCCAAAATGCTTATTTTACTGCGAATCATGTGATAATTTCAAAGGTATTTTTTATGACTAAATCTCTTACTTGATTTATTAGTTGTACATGGGCACTACACAAGATGAATTTGCTGACGTACGAAGAATTTTTAAATTTTACTCCCCTCCCTTGGTGTTATGCACCCTTTTTTTTTTATAAAAAATAAAGATCCACACATACATATATGATAACTTTTGGTTATCGAGTAGGGGTACTAAAGGATATAAAGTATTAGATTTAAAAACTTATATTGTTACTATCTCCAGAAATGTTCAATTTTAAGAACATGTTTTTTCCCTATTGTTGAGTCATAAGACATAATAAAACCTACTATTTAGTTAGGGATATAAAGGTTTTTCTTATACTCACATTGTCATGTATATTTGGAAGGAAGCAGTAAGTGAGGACAATAATGAAAGTGTAGGAAGTAATCACGAGGTATGTATTTTCTTGATATAAATATTTTCTTACTTCAGATTCGATTGACTGAATAACATAGATATAGTATCAATTAGCAATGTCTTTTCAATCTTATAATAATCGAAGACTTCAATTATTAGCCTATTGTCCATGGAAATAAGCGCGAAAGGAATTTTAAAAAAGTAGAGTTCCACATAAATGTGCTTTGTCCTTTCCTTAAGTACATTATAATAAATAATGTTTGTAGTCTGTGACAAGGAAAAAAAAAAGAAGAAGAAGCGCTTTATTATTTTCCTGCCATATCAATGTCTAGAAAGGGGAATATATTAAAATAATTTGTGAATCTCCTGCCATCTCTTTATTTGCATCTTATTTTACACGGTTTTGGTATTTGCATTCTAATATGTGTGTGTGTTTTAATTTCATTTGGTTAGTTGCAAATGAGTACAGTACATTATATGGGCCTTGTCATGAGTCCTAATCTCATGTTTTGTGATCCCTGAGGTTTTAATGTATAGATATGTATAGAAATAGGAGAGGGTTTTGTTACAAGTGGTCAAGGTGTTGTTATTTTGGAAGGGCAGCCTGGTATAAATAAATGATGAGTCTCAAAGAGTGTCTCTAATAGAAGACTACACATGGTTGAGTTTGGGGGAAGCATTATCACTTGAGTTTGGGGTAATTTAATTTCTCCCTTTTCTATATTCTCTGTCCTGTTTCTTTTACTCCCCCTTTTCACGAACTTTTTCACTCCCATTTTTTGTTTTTAGGGTGTTTAGGGTTGCTGTGTCCTGCTTCACCTTTTTTAGTGAGTAAAACCCGATGCGCAGTCATAAAACTAGAAATGCATTCATGGGTTTTCTATTACTTTAACTTCTCGAAGCTGTTAAGGTGATGTTTGTTACCATTTTATCAAATTTCGAATTTTCTCGGTTGTTCCTTGAAATGTTTGTGTTTTCTCGTGGATCTGTTATATATCGATGCAAAACGCTTTCAATTGGATCTAGGGTTTATCCAAGGGAAGTGACAAGGGAAAAAATAATMTTATTTAAAACTAGATTTCTATACTTCTTTCTTAAAGGAAGAACTAGGTATCAAATATAAGATTTTATTTTTTTGGAATTTAACCTTGGTACAATGATAGATGAAATGAGATAAATGCTCAGAATACTAGTTGCATCCATTTGTTAAGTTCAATTTGAGGCTCTAGCATAGTATGTAACTAACTGAAACTTTGCTTTTGATATTCATAAGCTCTACTAGTTTCTCAGTGCAATGGTTCTATTTGTTGTGTGCCGGATTTTAGATTTTCTCGATATTTTAACGTTACAGCTTCCTTTGCTAGGAGAAAAGAAGTGTCAATATATTTTAACATAATCCTTTTAATCTTTCAATATATTTTGTTGTTGCAGGATTCTTTAGAAGAACAACAATCTCAGGGCAGTTTCAACCCTAGTGGTAGGAACGATGTACTTGCAGTTGCAATTGGAAAGCCAGAGCATCCCGGACGTGTCAGGGGAGTTGAGAAAGGACACACACTTAGGAACTACTTCGGAAAGCCCCAACCCCATATCTGCGATGGAATGGTGTCCCGAGAGGAGGTAGATGTTATCGTTGCATCCAAGGTAGATGTTATCGTTGCAACCAGGGTTGCCGAAATGCAGAAAAAATTAAGAGAAGAGATGCTGGTGATGTTCAGCTCCCAAGTGGCCACTACGTCTGCCCCGGAGACTCCAGTAGCCCAAAGTGCAAAAGGAAGTTGTGCCCCGGATCTTATGATAGAGGATGTTTAAGACGAACACGATGACGAATACGAGCTGTATGTCGAAGATCCGCAGAGACGATTGGTTGCATATGGTCGTCTTCACGACTTGGGTTCGACCATACACCACAAAATAATGAAAGATGATGAAGTGAGAGTGACAGTCGTGCGAGTTCTAGTTGGAGATGCGCTTGTTCCATTGCCAACGGATGAGGTCACTACTGTGGGAGAAGCTCCTAATCAATTCATTGCTTGGCCTAGACGTTTGGTTTAGAGTGTTACGCACAAGGTACCTTTCATAATTTTTGATAATTCTTTTTTTATACTTTGTGTGCACCACAACTTATATCATCTTCAAATTTGTGTATGAAAATGAATATCAGTTTGGCACCACAACTTAATCTCATTAGGGAACAAATATCAGTTTGGCAACACAGCTAAAATGAAAATGAAATCATATCTCGTTTATTATCACAAGAGGAAATTAATCTCATTAATTGTAACTGACATTATAATATGTGTTGATATAGGGAATTTCTAAACCGAAGGAACTCGATCCAAAACAACAGTCCCAACCCGAGACTAGCAATGATGTTCTGAAATGTTTGCGGCATGCGTCGGCTGATATTACTCAACCGAAAGATATATCTCTGGAAGCCGGTATTGTGAGTGATAAGACGGACCACAGTATGCTAATAAATCAGGAGGACATCATGGGGTTGTTGCTAGCTAGGGAGGTTTCTGTTTCTGTCATGCAATTTTACAACAAGTATTTATTTGACCTCTTGGAAACACGTTTTTTTAACCTAATAATCTTGAAGCACTTTTGCAAACACCCTAACAATGTTATAATTTTTTCGGTATCTCCATAAAATATTGAAATTATCGGGGCGTAGCGATAAATATGGATTGATGTGTCCGCTATTCATTGAAAGTGATGGAAATACCAATGAAGAAATAGGTGCTGCTTCGGAAAAAAATTGGGGAAGGGGATTTTGAGTGCTTCCTTGCACCTATTTACGAGTAAAAAGTTGCTTTCCTTTGAATATTTTATTATTGGATGATTCTAAATCTTATGAAATTTTGTTTTCCGAAACTGTCCTCATTATAGTACTGAACTTATCCATCTTAACTGAAAAGGGTCTACCACACCATAGAAAGAAAAAGGGGGGAAAATGCTAATATAAATTGTGTTTTCAAATGTCTTTTTGCATTTCCTAACTATTCTTGAAAATGGGTTGAAGACTGTCTAGTGAAATTCCATTGACAAATGTTTCATTTCTAGTTTTTACATTTTTATGAAAACAAGATGTTGAAATCGCAGTCGAACAATGTTGTCACTTTGATCACTCATGTGAATATCCTCATTATATTACAAATGTCCGTCTTCGAAGTTTTGTCTGCCTACCTGCATTACGTGACTTAATTGTGTGATCCTGTTGTATGTGCTTGGTGTGATTAGAAATTTTGGAGCATACGAGAATGAGGTGGATGATTTGAGTTTTAGGTGAAGTTGGAATCGAATGAGGTCATTGCTTGTTGAGCTCGGTGCTGATATTGTCTTCATTGGTGTCTGTCTTTGAAATGTCTTCGAAATGTGGTCTGCTTATATGTGTTATGTGACTTAATTGTGTATTGCTGGATCCTTCATTGTCTGTTAGACCTACTTAATTGTGTATGGATGGATCGTTCATTGTCTGTCTTAGAATTATCTTCGGAATTTCGTCTGCCTATCTGCATTATGTGACTTAATTGTGTGATAATGGATGGATCCTTTTGTTTGTGCTGCCTTCTGAGATTCTGTTACATTTGTTCTTGTGGATGTCATGAATAATTTCATTATGTTGTCTTAATTTCATGTTATGTAGGAATTATTGGCAATTGATGGTTCTTTGTCCTAAAAACAATAGTGTGTTTTGGTTCTGCTCCAAGGGGAAAAAGCCGAAAAAAAAGATTTCTGATAAGATTGAGATGTATGTTTTATAGAATTTTTTTTTGTGTTCTGATTTTTTATTGTTTTATTTTTTACTTGTTAATTTTTATTATGTATAGGACATGTAATGCATACCAAATGATGAAGGGGACTCACACGTACCAGTTAAAGAAGCCTCAATTGGTTTATCCGAAGTAAATTTATTGTAATCTATTCGCCCTTTGTTGGAGTCAATTAAATTATTGTGAATAAAGGATATTTATGTAAATTCAAGTCGTATAGTAATTTATTATAATTAATCATTTATTTTATTTTTAGTGTTTGGACCAACGAAAGACATCGGACACATGCGGGTTTTTTGTAATGAGGCATATGCTGGAGATYATCCAATTGGACATTGTTGACTCGTTCGAAAAGGTAATTGTCATACGTAAATAAATCAAGTATATGTGTCCGAATAAATAAATCAAGTATATGTGTCCAAAGAGAGACAGAAAAAGAAAGCACGACACGTGATGCAAACTTACTAAACTATGTAATAAAAGTGGGACTGCTGCACTTTCTGTATCTTGCCCTCTTTCTTTTCTTCCCAAGCTCTTGTCTTTTCAGCTCTATCTTGTTTTTATTTTCTTGTCTTCACAAATATTTTATCAGAGTTATCAGGCAGAAAAGGGGTCAGAGTCGGTGGGTTGGCTTATAGGGTCCCAAGCCCCCTACTGAAAAATAATTAGATTGTAGACGGTGGGTTGGGTCTTATTAGATATAATAATTTTAAAATAATAAAATTTTAAGTAGATTTCGATAGTAACGATGAATCTCACGTTTAAGATTCTTCTTCTTCTTATTATTATTATTATTATTATTATTATTATTATTATTATTATTATTATTATTATTATTATTATTATTATTATTATTATTATTATATTTCATGGGATAGTTAGACTTTTTGGGAGAAAAAGTTTCAAAACAGATCCAGAAAACATTTTTTGTCTCGAAATTTTTTTTTGATTTGATTGATAGTTTGTGGGTAGTTTGGAATGCAGAAAAATTTTCAGTTCGAAAGTTAAATTAGAAGACCGGTGCGTGAGATTTGGTGAAGGGCGTTGATTTAGGAATTGAGCTTTTATTGGCATGTGATTATATAGTTTGTGATTATTTTTTGATCTGTGTTATTCGAAATTGGATTATAAACTTAACGATTTATCTCCGGTTTTCCTGTTTTTCATTGATTTGCAGGCACTCAACATAGAACAACCTTATTCGGACGATGACATTGATGATGTACGTAGACGTTGGGCGAAGTGTTTATTAGAGGTTATTGCTTGATCACAAACAAACTATTTGTGGATAATGGTAGTAAAATAGGTACTCGTCTTTTTGGTGAATGTGTAATTTGGCGAATTGTGTTGTTTGATTTCTACTTTAACATTTGGTGATTGTGTATTTGGTGACTTATGTTGTTCGTATTGATATATTTTGGTGTGTATGTATTATTGTGATTAATGGATAATTTTTGGATTATGAATGATTTGTGTTTTGTGAAAGATTTTTAATTTAGGGAAATCTGGAAAAAAAAATGAGAAAAACTGGGAAATCAAACTGTTAAATCTAGAACGACTTTCCCGAAGACGTTCTGGAAGACGTATATTCTAGAACGACTTTCTTTGAAAAGACATTCTGGAAAATGCATATTCCAGAACATCCCTCTGAAGTTGACGATTTGGAATATACATTTTCCAGAACGCCATTCCCACAAGGGCGTTCTGGAATAAACATTTTTTAGAACGTCTCTCTCAAAAAGACGATCTGGATGATGTATATTCTAGAACGTTTTTTTTAAAAAGGGCGTTCTGGAAAATGTATATTCTAGATCCCTATCTAGATTTTACGTTCTAGAAAATATATATTCTAGAACCTCTCATTCTAAATGGTGTTCTGGAATATGTATATTCCAGAACGTCTCTACAGAAATGAAGATCTGGAATATGTATATTCCAGAACGTCTCTTTCTAAATGGTGTTCTGGAATATACATATTCCAGAACGTCTCTACAGATATGACGATCTGGAATATGTATATTCTAGAACGTCTCTTTCTAAATGGTGTTCTGGAATATACATATTCCAGAACGTCTCTACAGAAATGACGATCAGGAATATGTATATTCTAGAACGTCTCTTTCTAAATGGTGTTCTGGAATATACATATTCCAGAACGCCATTGAAATAAATGTTATAGAAAGTCTTTATTCTAGAACGCCCTGTTCGAAAATGCCGTTATAGAATATATATTTTTCAGATCGTCATTTCGGGAGAGACGTTCTGGAATATATATTTTCTAGATCGTCTTTATGTCTGACCGATCTGGAATATTATTTTACAGAACATATTAACCGGGTAAATGGTTTTCTAGAACGGGTAAATTTTTTTTCTAGAACGTCTCAAATAACCGTTATAGAATATACTATATTCTAGAACGCCTCAGAAAGCTGATCTGGAAAATCTGATATTCTAGAACAGCTCTAGTCAGAACGCCTGGGCAGGGTGATCTAGAATAACTGAAACAGGGCGATCTAGAAAACTGTTTTTGCACTAGTGATGTTAGTCGGTGGTGGGTGACTGATCAATGAGATTCATTTGTTCTATTATATTGTTCATATGTTTATTTGTTCAATCATATTTTCATGTATTTGTTTATTTGTTCTTTGAAAATATCTCGGAGTGAGTGTCTAACTCGACTTGACTTTTAATCGTTTTCTGTTCTTTTCTTCTTTTTCCAGTTTAGTGATTATTTTACTATTCCCTATTTGTGCTCGTTTCTCTATAAACGTAGTTTATTTTCCAACAATCGCAAAAAGAATTTTTATTTGTAATTTTTAATTTTCTGTAATTTGTAATCACTACTGGGAAGATATCAACCTCCAGCACTCCGACAACCTCGACTATTCCGGCTATCACCTCCACTACTTCGGCAACGACCACTGCCCCTGCAGTCACGATCACTTCTACAATTGGCGTGTCTTCGCCAAACATGAATACTACTCAAGATGAGTTCATAATCAACCCAGGAACCCTCGACTTCTTACTCAGACGCAGACGAGGAGCATGACCCAGTCGAACTCATTCACAGCTTCGACTATTGGAACGATCCCTTTTGGGATAGGGACTTCGGTCCAAACTTTGTCAGCTCCGACTGTGACCCATCCCATTGGGATGACGGGACTTCGGTTCCAAGTTTGTTTGCAACTGCTCCCCAAACAGATTCAACTGTTTTGAATACCCATTCAAAGGGTTCGATGGGGACTTTTGTACCAATGATGAACATGCCGGTGCACTCCTCACGGATCATGCCCACGGCAAAGAAGCCTCCAAAATTCAATGGAGAAGGCTTCAAGAGGTCGCAACAAAAGATGTTGTTATACTTCACGATGCTTGGTTTCGCTAACTTCGTGAAGGAAGACGAACCACCTACTCCGGAAAAGGACGAGACTAGTTTCCATGTTCACGCTGCCTACGATAATTGGCACAATGGGGACTATTTGTGTAAAGGCTTTCTCTTAAGTAGCCTAGAAGATAGCCTGAGTAACGTGTACTCGGATGTAAAGACCTCCAAGAAAATGTGGGAGGCACTTGAGAAGAAATACAATTCCGACGAGGCTGGAACTAGGAAATTTGTAGTCACGAACTTCATGGACTACAAGATGGTTGATTCTCGCCCGGTTATGGAACAAGTTCAAAAGTTCCAAATGCTAGTGAATGACATCCACGCCGAGGGGATGATACTTCTTGATACTTTCACGGATTCTGCCACGATTGATAAGCTTCCTCCAAGCTGGAAAGACTTCAAGACGTATCTTAAGCACAAGCGAAATGTGATGTCTGTTGAAGATGTTATCCGAATGGTAAAAATTGAGTCCAAAGTTCGAGTTCAGTACAAGAATTCGAAAAGTTCAGATGAACCTCGGGTGAACCTACTTGAACGAGGAGACAACTCGAAGAAGAGGCCCTCGTCCTGGCATCTCTAAGCGAAAAGCTCCCTCTTCTAAGAAGTTCGGAGGTAAATGCTACAATTGAGGTTATCTTGAACACTTGTCTAAGAACTGTCGCAAGGCAAAGCAGAAGAAGGCCAAGCCGAGTGCCCAACTAGCCGAGAGGGAGCTGACTAGTGATAATATCATTGCGGTCATCTCTGAGGAAGCTAATATGGTCGAGAACCGTGGTCAATGGTTTATAGACACTGCTGCAACTGCGCATGAGTGTGCAGACCGGAGCTTGTTCTCCAAATACCATCCCTGTGAGGGAAGGAAGTTAAACATGGGAAATCAAGCTTCTTCGCAAGTTGCAGGTGTTGGTTCGGTTGTTCTGAAAATGACCTCTGGCAAGGAGATCACTCTGAATGAGGTGTTGCACGTTCTGGACATCCGGAAGAACTTAGTCTCTGGTTCAATACTAGTTAGTCGAGGATTTAGACTTGTATTTGAGGCTAATAAGTTTGTATTGTCTAAGTTTAGGACACCTCTAGGTAAGGGTTACCTTACAGATGGTTTATTCAAACTAAGTGTAATGGCTATACGCCCAAAACCAGTCATTAATAAAATTGCTTCTGATTCCTCTTACTTGACTGAGTGCTCTAGTTTATGGAATTGTAGATTAGGCCACGTTAATCTAAATGCAATAAAATGTTTGTTAAATCTCGATTTACTTAAGGTAAATGAATTTGTTAATAAAAGTAAGTGTAAAATTTGTGTAGAAGCAAAAATGACTAAATTACCGTTTAAATCGGTAGAAAGGAGCACGAAACCTTTAGAGTTAATTCACATGGATGTATTTGATTTAATGTTTGTGCAAACTAGAGGTGGCAAAAAGTATTTTATTACTTTTATTGACGATTGCACAAGATATTGCTACCTATACCTTTTAAGAGGTAAAGATGAGGCTATTAAAGCTTTCAAGAACTTCAAAAATGAAGCCGATAATCAACTTAACTGCCAAATCAAATCTATTCAGAGTGATAGAGGAGGGGAATACGTAGCTCCGTTTGAGGAGTTGTGCAACGAAAGTGGCATAATTCATCAAACTACATCTCCGTATGCACCTCAATCGAACGGAGTTGCAGAATGCAAGAATCGTACATTGAAAGAGATGATGAATGCGTTGTTGATTAGTTCTTGGTTACCTCCGAACATGTGGGGGGAAGCTATTTTAACAGCTAACTACATCCTCAATAAAATTTCACTAAAAGGAAGGGACGAAACTCCTTATGAGTTGTGGAAACGAAGGAAACCTTCCTACAAATACCTCAAAGTGTGGGGGTGTTTGGCGAAGGTATAAGTGCCTCTAACGAAACAAGTGACAATCAGACCCAAAACGATTGATTGTATTTTTATTGGTTATGCACTGAATAGAAGAGCCTATCGATTTGTAATCCATAGGTCAGATGTTCCGGACATGAATGTCGGAACTACCATTGAGTCAAGGAATGTGATACTCTTTGAAGATATCTATCCTTATAAGGATAAAGCTGCATCCAGTTCTAACACTAGTAATGCTGAAGGAACTTCAAGTCAAGAACTTGTGGGGGTTGAACCTAAGTCTCGCAAATGACCTGGTTCAGAACTTGAAACTCTAACTCCTAGACGGAGCACTCGAGCTAAAGTTGCGAAGGACTTTGGTCCCGACTATGTGGTTTTTCTCTTGGATGAAGAACCAAATTCACTGAAAGAAGCTTTCTCACGGACTGATAGTTCATTTTGGAAGGAAGATGTACAGAGCGAGATCGCTTCGATCATGCAGAACCATACTTGGATTCTGACTGATTTACCTGAAGGTTGTAAACCTTTAGGTAGTAAATGGATTCTGAAACGAAATTTCAGAGATGATGGATCAATCGATAAGTATAAATCTCGTTTGGTTGTGAAAGAATTTCTCAAGAAGGAGGGTTATGATATCTTTGACACATACTCTCCTGTGATGAGAATTACTTCTATCCGGGTGCTTCTAGCGATTGCTGCTTTGCACAATCTTGAGATTCACCAAATGGATGTGAAAATAGCTTTTCTAAATGACGATTTAGAAGAGGAAATTTATATGGAACAACCTGAAGGTTTTGTAAAACCTGGACAAGAAAGAAAGGTGTGCAAACTTGTTAAGTCTTTGTATGGCTTGAAACAAGCACCTTTACAATGGCACTTGAAATTTGACGAAGTGATGATGTCAAATGGGTTCAAGATAAACGAGTGAGACAAATGTGTATACATTAAGAATACTAATGACAAATTTGTTATAGTATGTCTTTATTTAGATGATATGTTAATCATGGGTAGAAACCTACAAGTGATTAACGAGACGAAACTCATGCTAAAAATGAATTTTGACATGAAGGATCTGCGAGTGGCTGACACCGCTTCACTTTTAAGTGGGGATTCATAGCTAAGAAGCGCCACCTGCTTCTGTGTTTGGTCGCCCTTGTAACTAACATGCGCCACCCGCTTTAGTTTTTCGTGGCGCTTTCAACCGAATTTCACCATTTTTGGTGGTGCTTCAAAGCTAAAGTGCCACCCGTCATTATTTTTAGTGCAGTTTGAACCACCACCCATATTGATTTGACTTTAAGTGTCGCCCGTATTAGTGGCGGTCCAAAAGCGCCACCAATGACTGTTTTGAACCCTCCACTAATCAGCTTTTTTGCACTAGTGAATAGAGTGCCTTGAGATCAAAGACAGGCCTTGCATGGACCTCCTCCATTTGGTCCCGCACAGGCGCAAGTAGAAGGACAAAGGAGATAGGATGAACAAAGGAGACTGGAGCAAGGTGGAGGGTTTGGAACCAACACAAGGAGAATAAACATGATTTCGGGTGGGCCAACAGATGGAGATTCAAAAAATGCTAGAAAACAACATGTAAAGGCAACTCACCCTAGACCTTTCGAGGTATACGGCCTCCACTTATATGGTTGGTCCTTATTTTAACTCAGCAGAGAGGTGAGGACTACAGGTTGACCATAATGTTGTACTGGTGATTCGTGCGAAGTGGATGGGTATAATGTGGGAAAGGTGTTTGTGGATAATGGGAGCTCGGTTAACATCTTATACAACGAGTGTCTAGAGAAGATGAGCCTTAAAGGTGAATCTGGTGCAAACACTAGTGTATGCTTTTAATGGGGTGGAGGTCAACACAAAAGGGGAAGTCGTCTTACCAATTATCTGGTGAAGTGGCGAGCTGCAAGTGGAGAAGAGGATAAGGTTCCTAATAATGAAGGTTAGCTTTACATCATATTGGGATGACCTACCCTTAGCGAGTTTTGAGCGGTTACATCCACATACCACATGAGCATAAATTATACAGTAGAAGATAAGGTTAGTGAAATAATATCAGACCAGCATTCTGCATAATCTTGCTATCAGATGACAGTGAAGAAGGGGATGAGCAAGGGAAAATGAGAGCGGAGCATTGCAATCCAAGAGAGAATACTAAGTACTAAAAATTAAGGGAGGAAGATAATTCTGTCCGACCTCATGAAGAACTTATGCAGATTGAGCTAGAGGAGGTTAAGAAGGGGTATGAGACAAGAATAGGCAGCCCACTGCCAAATAATAAGGATGGAGCTCGTCACTCTACTAAAGGAATTCCGAGATATATTTGGTTTTGGTGATATCGAGTTACCAGGGTGCCCCTGAGGTCACGCAACATCACTTAAACACAGATCTAGAGGCGAGACCAGTACGACAAAAAAGGAGACACTTCAGGTCAGAATCAGATATTGTAATAAAAGGGGAGGTACATAAGTTGTTGACAGTCATATATCCGGGAGATCCATTTCCTGGAGTATTTTTCCAATGTGTTTATGGGGCCAAAGCTAGGAAATAATTGGAGGATGTGCATTCATTTTCACAAGATAAACAAAGATTGTCCAAAAGATCATTATCCACTACCACGCATTTACCAACTAGTGGATTCTAGTTTAGGGTTCGATCTTTTAAGCATCATGGATACATCCAAGGTATACCATCAAATCCCATTCGCAATAGAAGATAAAACTAAGGTGGTTTTGTCACCTCAACCAGTATATATTGGCTCGTTTCCATGTCAGTTAGGTTAAATAATGAAAGGGCGACCTACCAACGGTTGGTGGATAAGATGTTCAAAGATCTTTTAGGTTCAATCATTATGGTATATGTGAATGACAAGCTGGTTAAAAGTAAGAAGGCAAAATCTTATGTTGTGTATTTAGAGAAGGCTTTCCCGACTTTTAGATAATATGGGATGAAGCTGAATCCCAAGGAGTGTTCTTTTAGGGTTCGATCAGGTAAGTTCCTGGAATACATGGTGACAAAATGAGGCATTGAGGTGAATCCTGAGAGGATGCGTGTAGTAAAAGAGATGTCCCATCCTCGAACCCTGAGGGAGGTACATGTTTTAACAAGTATGGTACCAGAACTCAGTAGATTCATCTCTAGGTCAGACGAAAAGGTTTTCCTTTTTTCAATAATTGAGGAAAGGATCGAAGTTCGAATGGATAAGTGAAGAAGCGGAGGCTTTTGAAAAGCTGAAGGAATACCTAGATGAGATCCCATTGTTAACAAAGCCTATGCCATAAGAAGATTTGATCCTATATGTATCAGTCGGTGAGGTCCCAATGAGCTCAGTATTGATTCGAGAGGAGGTCGGCAGTCAGAAGCCATTTTATTACATAAGAAATATGTTGAGAGGCACCGAGCAGAATTATTAGAGTTGGAGAAAGGAGGGTTTCCATTGACCTATACTGCAAGGAAACTTCGACCTTACTTTCTGAGGTCATATAAATAAGGTGAGGACAAACCTGGCACTGAAACAGGTGCTAAGCAAGACAAATATATCTGGAAGATTGGTAAAATTAGCGGTAGAGCTTAGTGGTTACGACATGGTGTACGAGCTAAGAACATCAATTAAAGCACAAAAACTAGATGATTTCTTGTATAAGATGGAACGCAACGAAGTGGAAAAAGTTAAATAGAAGGCATGGTTTTTGCATGAATATGGATCAACCATGACAAGTGGTGCAGGGATAGAAATTGTTCTGACTAGCACAAAAGAGGAAAACTTAGGTTTTACGGTAAAATTAGGGCTCAAAGCCTTGAAAAATGAAGTTGAATATGAATCATTACTATAGGGAATAAATATGGAGGGCGACCTAAAGGTGAAACAGTTAAAGGTGTATACAGTCTCTCAGCTTGTAGCTTTTTAGTACAAAGGATCTTCTAAGGCATAGAAAGGACGCATCCAGGAATATATGGGAAAATTTAGACAAGGGTTATCTCAATTTGACGAGTTCCAATTGGAACATCTACTACGAGCCGAAAACATAAGAGTTGATCAGCTCACTAAGATGGCAGGGGCCTTGGGGGACTACAACACGAGAATTTTTACTTAAATAGAGCTGCCCACAAGTGTTTTGGAGAAAGAAGTTAAGGTAATTGAAATAGAAGAGTTGGAGGATTGGCGAACACCGATCCAGGAGGTTCATAACAATGATACAGAGCAAAATACACATTTATCCACTAGGGAGGCTAGGATAGCAGCTCGGTTATTCTTGATAGATGGACACTTATACAATAGGTTGCATTTTCGGCCAACCATAAAGTGTTTATCGAAAGATATAGTGTTAGGAGTGTTGTAAGAAATACATGAAGGTTATTGCGCTGATCATACAAAGAATCATTTGTTGGGATGGCTTACGAGTTGGGTTCTTTTGGGCGGGGATGAAGGGGATGGCATTCAAGTTAATGATGAATGTAGGAAATTTTAGATGCATGTACCAATATATCATGTACCATGATGATCTTGCCATGCCCGTTCACACAATGGGGGATTGATATCGTGGGACCACTATCGAAGACACCTTGTACGAAGAAATACCTGGTGGTCACATTGGATTATTTTATGAAGTGGGTGGAGGCCAATGTTGTGATCAACATAGCCGAGCAGATAATGATGGGAATTATTTTTGATAATATTTTTTGGAGTTATGGGGTTCCCCGAGTACTAGTATTTAACAATGGCATGTAATTCAATGGGTGCATAATGCAGGAGTGGTGCAAGGCAATGGGGATAAAGCAGAGATTTGCTTCGACTGCATATCCCCAAGTAAAAAGAAATGTTGAGGTTACTAACAGGATTATAGTGCGGGGAATAAAGCTAAGGCTGGAAAAAACAGGTGGATTATGGCTTAAAGAATTGTCATCGTATCTATAGGCTTACCTAATGACCCCGTGAACTACTGTAGGGGAGTTACCCTTTATCCTAGTTTACGACATGGAAGTTGTCATTCTAGTAGAAATATAAGGGGAATCACACCGCCTAGCTATTTTTAAACCCAAAGAAATCAAAATATTGTCTAGGGGAGCTTTGGAGGTGAATGATGATATAAGGGACAAGGCGGCAACAAGAGTGGAAAGGTACAAGAAAAGAATCCAAGCAACACATAATCAAAAGGTAAATAAAAGGCAATATCAGGTCGGCGATCTAGTATGGAGACGCGTCAATACGATATACACCATTGCGAAGCTGAATCCCAATTGGGTGGGACCGTTTAGAGTGACCAAGATATTGAAAGCGTATGTGTTGGAAGATAGTGAAGGTAAGACAGTATAAAGAAGCTAGAACACCTGCCATTTAAAGAAGTATTATGACTAGTTGAGAAAGAGCTACGTGATATGGTAGTATATTAAGGTTGGATTTGCCAGACTTATTTAGGTCAAAAGCGAATTAATGTAATGGAAGTTATGTCTTATGGTTTCTATGGTGATGGTCTGACGCCTGTTTAGACCGGAGATGGTTTATGGTTTTATGGAATGATTTATGATTTTTATTGCGATGGTCCAAAGCTTGTGTAGGTCTGAGGTGGTTTATGGTTTTATGGAATTGTTTATGTTTAATGGTTTATGTTTTTATGGTTATGATCTAACCCTTATTTAAGTCGGAGATGGTTTATGATTTTATAGAATTGTTTATGATTTTTATTGTTATGGCTGTTGGAATAAGGTGACCAACAAGCCAACTTGTGGCTGTGGTCTGACCATTCTCTTGTAATACAATCGGTTTTTATTCGTAATAATATCTTTTATACTTATTGGTGGTACCGTCGCGCAGCGGAAAACAAAATTTTTTAAATAATTGAATCGAATTCAATTGACGACGGTCCAATTTTATAATCAATTAATTCAAACAATGTTTTAATTAATTTTAATAAATAGAAACAATTTGATTTTCTCAAAATCGAACGAGCATGATTCGTTTCCATAAAATATATATATATAACGATAATATATATATATATATATTATATATATATATATATATATATATTAAACTTATATATAACAATTATATATATATTAATATATTAATCATATATAAAATTATATATTATATATACATTAATATAAACATACATATATAGATAATATATTAATAAACATTAACCATATTATTTATATATATTTATAATATTACATATGCATGCAAGCATGCATCATTAACAACACATCACACACATACATATCTCATACATACATCCACAGCATGTATATAATCAAACAAAATATATGTATAATACATATACAACAGCATGCTTATTTATACATATATGTCATACACATACTTATCATATATATATATATTAAAGAATGTACTGCATGATGCATTAAAAACCCACAGCACACACATATAAATCTCACATACATACATATATATAAAT
>BMAC01000316.1:1166935-1209005 GCA_014905375.1 Phtheirospermum japonicum
GAAATCGATGAGATGAATAGGACACCATATGCATCTGCTATTGGTAGCATAATGTATGGCATGCTATGTACGAGACCTGATATTGCGTTTGCGGTGAGTGTCACAAGCAGATATCAGTCTAACCCTGGACCTGCCCATTGGAAGGCAGTGAAGGACATTCTCAAGTACTTACGAAGAACTAGAGATCTGTTCTTAGTCTATGGAGATGCCGAGCTTAAAATAGAAGGCTTCACAGATTCTAGTTTCCAGTCGGATGTGGATGACTCAAGGTCAAATTCAGGATTTATTTTTAAGCTCAACGGTGGCGCCGTGTGCTGGAAGAGTTCCAAGCAAGGCAYGACGGCTGATTCTGTCACCGAAGCTGAGTACATTGCAGCATGCGATGCAACAAAGGAGGCTTCTTGGATAAGGAAGTTCATCCAAGAGTTGGGTGTAATTCCAAGTGCGGACGATGCAGTACAGGTATACTGCGACAACACCGGTGCCGTGGGACAGGCCAAGGAACCGAGATCTCATCCGAAGTCCAGGCACGTATTGAGGAAGTATCACCTTTTTCGTGAGATTGTAGAGAGAGGTGAAGTCGTTGTTGAACGTGTCACCTCGGAAGACAACGTTGCAGATACCTTCACCAAGCCATTATCGATATCAGTCCACGAGAAACATCGAGAGTCGATGGGACTTACATACATGAATAGTTGGCTTTAGGTCAAGTGGGAGATTGTTGGAATAAGGTGACCAACGAGCCAACTTGTGGCTGTGGTGTGACCATTCTCTTGTAATACAATCGGTTTTTATTCATAATAATATCTTTTATACTTATTGGCATTCCATATCTTTTATCCCATGCTAGTTACATAGGTATGTCCTGATGAAGTTACTTTATTACGATGGATTGGTCTAGCAGAACCGTGAGATAATCCAGCACGTAATGTAACTCGTCGAACTTGTTCCTAGTCGAAGGGTTACGCCATAATGAGGATACAAGCCTTTCCCATTAAGACTAGTACTTAGTGTATGTGGACCGCATCTCATCGGTCATGGTGTCTGGACACCGACATACATAAGTAGGTGCTCATAAGATGAGTTCACTGAACTCCCTCATCTAGAAATCTCTAAGTGGTTCCCACTCATCGAGTAGATGATTTMTATGGTATAGCGTACAACATTAATCCTTAAGACCCATACCTCACCGTGACTTCACTAGAGGACAGGCTATGTTGTGACCTGTCTCTGTGTMTCTTTGGAGGCCAATCAAAAGGGGCAACGTTCACATAGTCGAGAATCTAGTGGGAAGTCTGTGCATGATAGTAGAGGATTCGGACGCATGATAAGTCATGGATGTCCTGTGTGTTCTGATGGTTGATAAATCCTCGGAGTCTCTTGCAAGAGCTAATAGTGGGGTGTTTGGAGAAATGTGTTTCTCTAAGACACACACGACCGAATTATCTTGAACCTAGAACGTACACACAGTAATTGAACTAGAAAGAGGTCTCGATGAACCAATACCTCTTGTTSAATCGRGACATAGATCGCGAAGGGATCGTACTKTAYATATAARCTAKACCACAARGTTCTTGCAGGMAMTTCATTTGTATCTAGGGAATTAYGATGCGTAGTTGCTAGGCRCCTCTCATAATTCGTTGKGTTCTGGTTTGACCAATGATTAAGTAAAATGAGTTTTATTTAATCAGGGACTCTAAGGGACGAGTTCATATAAGAACAATATGTTGTTCGAATCACAATGTGTTGTGAACCCACGACTAGCTTACACCCGAACTATTGAGGGTCACACCACGTGTTTCCTGATTATTGAAAATGATAGCTAGAAATTAATTGTTAATTTTAGCATAGTTAGATATCAATATGATTGAATCTAAGGTTCATAATTATGATTATGAATTGAGAAAAATACGAGAAAATTATTTTGGACTCGAAAATATAATTGTTATATTTTTTGGAATTATCGTTTGTGAGAAATGATTTAATTCCAATGGGTTTTTTAATTTATAAGTGGGTCGACCCAATAAGCCTTTTGGATTTAATTGGGCTTGTATTTAAATTAAAAGTTGGTTTTTATTTTATGATGGGCTTAAGTTTGTTTTATTTTTAATGGCCCATTCTCTTATTAAATAGTTTTGGGCTTGGGCTTGTTTAATAAAAAAAAAAAACTTGATATATAAAATTGAAGAAAGAAAGAAGAAAAAAAAAACACACAGACAAAAACCAATTTTCGGAAAAAAGAAAAAAACCCTAACACACCAGCCGTCCATCCTTGGCCGCCGTCGCTTGCCGCCGGCCGCCGCCGCACCGAAAGGTTCGGTTTTCTCCGTCGTTTTCAATCTCACGACGAGACTAGTGCGTCGTCGTGAGTACGTCGGGTAATACGGTGTGTGACACCGATTCGCCGGAGTCTCAGCCACGTCGAAGCCATTCCGAACGCCACGTCGGACCCCCGTACCTCCGCTTCGCCCCACTGCTACTGTTTCAGTCGCCGTCGTCGGAGACGCATCACATCGCAGTCGCCGGTTTCACTTCAGCCGCGAAGACCGCTTGACGAGAGGAACAAGTTGCTTCCGACAGAGCCCCTGCCGTCGTGAGCTTGCTGCCCGCCGTTGTCGTGAGGTCGCTGTCAAGCCGGAGCCGAACAGTCTGAACGCCTTGCGCCGCCGCTTCGGGCCGTAGCCATTGCCGAGAAGAAAACAGGCTTGCGCCGCTGCCGCCGTGATCTGCCTCCACGACTACCCGCCACCGCTTCACCGCCATCGCGTCGCTCCTCCTCCGCCTCGCTGTCACTGTGAGGTAAATATGGCAATTCGTACATATATATATGTGATATATAACTGTTTGTATATATATATATATATGTATGTGAGATTTATATGTGTGTGCTGTGGGGTTTTTAATGCATCATGCAGTACATTCTTTAATATATATATATGATATGTATGTGTATGACATATATGTATAAATAAGCATGATGTTGTATATGTATTATACATATATTATGTTTGATTATATACATGATGTGGATGTATGTATGAGATATGTATGTGTGTGATGTGTTGTTAATGATGCATGCTTGCATGCATATGTAATATAATAAATATATATAAATAATATGGTTAATGTTGATTAATATTATATATATATATATATATATATATGTGTGTTTATGTTAATGTATATATAATATATAATTATATATATGATTAATATATTAATATATATATAATTGTTATATATAAGTTTAATATATTAATATATATATATATATATATATATATATATATATTATTGTTATATATATATATTTTATAGAAACGTATCATGCTCGTTCGATTTTGAGAAAATCAAATTGTTTCTATTTATTAAAAGCAATTAAAACATTGTTTGAATTAATTGATTATAAAATTGGACCGTCGTCAATTGAATTCGATTTAATTATTTAAACATTTTTTTTTTCCGCTGTGCGACGGTACCACCAAATCCCAACAATGGCTCGAAGCTTGCTTAGGTTGGAGATGGTTTATGGTTTTATGGAATGGTTTATGGCTATTATGGATGTGGCCCGGCGCTTGTTTAGGTCGGAGATGGTTTATGTTTTTCTGGAATAGTTTATGGTTTTTAAGGTTATGGCCCAACGCTTTTTTAAGTCAGAGATAATTATGGTTTTGGATATATATGGTCTTTGATCGACCTACTTTGTGTTAATAACAATTCCTTAAAGGTTTTATTGTTTCATGGTCGTAGGTTTATGCTTACGCTTAAATTTTTGTTGAGAATCTTGCTTGTACTCAGAGCTTGATATGTCTATTATGAGGAAATTTAATGATTGGCCTTTATACAGATAAGAGATCATGATATCCTTTGATGTAAATATCCGACCTGAATAGGTCGGATGGGTTGAAGATGGACTAAATCAAAGGAAATAGGTAAGAATTGTTTTGAGGGAATCCAGGTATGTTACCTAATAAGAAAAGTTGGGATATCATAGTTCAGAAGTTATAAAATATACTTATTACGTGGAGTAACTTGGGGAACGAATTCATCCAAGGGGACATCCATCTAAAAGACTAGCTGTGCTAAAATAATTGCTTGGGGCGCACACTTGTCCCACTTGATCGCCTTGGAGTCTTGGTCGAGGTTGCCTTTCTAAAAAATTAAAGGAGGTGGTGGTCCTTTCGAGCTTTTTTCCAGATTTACCTAGAAATTCAAACCTGCTGCTTGGATCTGTTGATTGGCTCATTTGATGGCAATTCTGAAGTATACTTTCACACCTTTACTCAGCTTTTGTAGGAAAGCAGTGGTATGAAGGTAAGTCGACGTTAAGCTAACGCAATATGCATCAAGAAATCGTCAACCCACTTCAATCCCAAGGAAGGTGCAACGACCCTCTTCAATCCCACGAGCATTTTCTTCCATGATGTCTCTCCTCGATATACTATATCTCTGCTTAGTGACATTCCTTGAAGTTATGGACTCGGCTTATTCTAGTGTTATCTTTGCTTCTTCAAATTTCGATTCCTCTTTTCAAGATATTATCTTGTGGTCTGGCCCCATCCAGATCACCTTCAGTCAGGGAAAGTTATTTTGTATGCTTGTTAGCTTGTTGTGTCAACTCACTACCAGTCTTCTTCCATTTGTCCAGAAATAATTCTTTGTTGTTGACAGCTAGCAAGTGGATAGAAAGAGAGGCAAGGAGAGGTTACAACTGCATTAAACAAGCATAAGGCAAAGTAAGAAATGTGAGTTTCCAAGGAAAGGTTAAGAAACATAGACACCTGTGTGAAGTGTTGCGACGTGAGGACAGCCTGGTCAGGAATGTTGGGGGCCGCTAGAAATTTCTTGTTAGGCATCAGTATCTGGACTTGAAGTGGTCAGAATTGATCTGCATCATCACGATTTAGGAGACCACTGGATAAGGATGGAGAAGAGAGCTGGATGTCCCTTGGGCTCGACGGCACATAGATGGAGGAGGAGACGTAAGTCAGGGATCAAGAATTGTAATATCATGATCGGGAGTAGTAGAAGAAGGTTGAGGTCTGTCTCGGCCATGGACTATATTTCTCTTCTTGCCTCTACCCGTAGAAATTCTTCAAGTTGATCATTCATCTCTTGATCGACCTCAACCTCCATTGCTTGAGTGTTTGTCATAAGAGCGACATCTGCCTCAACCTCCGGATCTGGAGCCTGGGCTGTGGACATTTTGGATGAGGTTGGATATGGTTGTTGGTTATCCATAGTACCTTCTGAGTCCGAGGAGCAGTCAAATATGAAATTTCATGTAAAACAAGTGAAATGGTTTGAGTATGATTATATTGTAAATCAATAAGAATTGGAGACCTGAGGAATATTAATGCACCAAACTCTGACTCTAACATTGGATCAAGAGGTCGGTGGCAAAGACCCAAAAAGGTGTATACCCTTTCGGAATTGGTGAGTTTCACCACGTCCAAAGGATAATTCCACTTTGTAACCTGATCCTTATACTTTTTTTGGGTCGCAAATGGAGGATTTCTTACAACCACAAGGTCCTGGGGAGAATTTACCTCTTGCCATTGAGTAAGGAATGTAAAAAATCCTAATTTGACTTTCTAATAGGACTCATAAGAGAATAAAAAGAATTTTGCTCCCCATTCATGAATGGTAAAAGATGGCTTGACGAAGAAGTGGGATTCGCTAGGGGATGAAAGATAAATAGATCCTTTTATGATTTTTAATTGATAACAGAAAAGTCTACGTTTGGACTCACCTTATAAAATCGGCATAAGATCAGATAGCCAGTGATAAAGCGGATAAAATTTGGGTTCATTTGGAGAAGGGGGATTCTGTATTTCCTGACCAAGATGACCGTGAAAGGGTGCATAGGAAATCTAAATTCTATTGTGATGTGGTCCTCAAAAATGGTAATGTGTTCAGCTGGGCGGTTATTGACATCATTCTTGCTAGCTCTAGGAAGGATTGGGATCATGTGGTTAGGAAGATGAAGATTTTTATAAAAACATGGAGTAGCTCGGGGTCAGGAAGGAGTTAAGGATTTTCTATAATAACTCTCTCACTTTGTTGTAGAGGAGGTAGGTAGGTATGTGAAGTAGAGGGAACTCAAGTCATAAGGGTAGGCTGGTAGCAATCAAGGTCGACAAGAGGATGGAGAGTTTGAGATTCGGGTAAAGAGATAGCTTCGGGGATATCTCCAATCATTATCCTAGTGTGAGTTTTTAATTCAGCCCAGGTCGGGCTTCCTGTTCGCTCATCTATAAGACCAGTCATAGATCGGACAATGTTCTTTTTACTATTCTTCCTAGTAAGGGGAACTTCTAGAGATTCATTTTCGAACAGCGTATCAGTGATAGGGGTGATATCTGTGAAAGAATTAGGGATAGGGTTATGCGAATCAGATTCCTGAGAGGTAGAAGATGCTAAGAAAGGGAAACTAAAAAAAGAAGAAAGAAAGGGGAGGGGGTGATACATTAAGAATGGCAGTAAGTTAAATCAAAATGAAAAATTTCGATTAAATTAAGTGAAATTAGGTGTACTTACTTATGGTAATATGGATTTGGAGGATTGCGGAGCTAATTTGTGAGACACCTTATCGGTTAAAGATTCGCTTGCCGAGGAGCTTGGAAATGTATTAATGGCGGATGGTAGAAAGTTATTTTAGGAATGAAGTTGTTTAGAAGGTGAATGGGGGAAATAAAGTTGATTGGGACTTTATATATGTAAGGTTGATTGTGGGTCTTTTGTTTTCGGGCCCATGAGATTACTTTAATACGAGAAAGGGGGCATGTGACATGTGTCTGACACAACAGTAGTGTGTATTTAATAAGTGGCATTTGAGATGTTTTTGAAGGCGGCTCTTTTCCCAAGAATCACGTGGGGGGAAATCCCAAGACCTATGTTTTATATTCTATCTAATTTCGTACTTCAATCAAGTAGTATATGGGGGATTAGCTAATACAATATCAAATAGTCGGCATGTACGTCGAGTTAGGTCAAGGAAGCGACCTCTTCAAAGGAATTCTTGTGCTTCTATAGGTTGAAATGGTATTGATGTCGCTAGATCAGGTCAGCTGGGAGAGTTGGGCTTTATATGAGTTGGTATGGTTATGGTATAGGTCCCGACGGGCTGGTATGGTATAGGCCCCGACGAGTTAAAGTGATGAGATGGTTACTAGCCCATGGTTATTATGGTAACTTAAAAAAATATGAGATCTAAAAATTATTGAATTTAGTATAAAGAAGAAATCCTCATTCTATGTCGGTGGATTATTTATCGAACTATGGTGTAAATAGGAGATGAAAATCCTAGATTGTGCACTACAAAAAAAATCGTTAATGTCGAAGGCTATATCCGTCAGTAAGCCGTCTGTAAGTGATTTTCCGATAGCTTATCGATGGATCACGATATCGGCGACTTCTTTGTTGGTAATTTCAATTGTCGAAAGATTATTAGACCGTCGGCAAATGACGATGGCATTTTCGACGGGTATAGCCGTCGGTAAGATGCCGTCGGGATTCTTATTTTTTTTAATTTACTGACGGACACCGGGTCTGTCGGTAAATAACTAAATAAATAAAATAAATAATTTAATATTACCGACGGCTTCTATGTCCGTCGTAAATATGAAAACTTTCATTAGACTCAGTCAATTCCTCAATTGTCTTAACAACATCCGATTTTCTCGTGATTCAAATCTTCGATCTCTAAACTCATTGTTACAATCACCGTTCCCTATATTTGGCACTTGATTAGTTACCCGAGAATCGAACAGATAGTTAATCTCATTATTAATTAGAGATTTGTAAACATTAAAAATTAAATTTAATAATAAATCTAGCATTTGGCACACGATTGAAGAGTTGGTCATAACAATTTCATGAATTTCACCCTAGAATTATTTTGGTGTTGAAAAGATGGGGAGAAGTGGAAACATGGGTATATGGTTCTTTTGTTTGACTTTTTAGGATTAGTAGTGGCTGTTGTTCCTAGGTCTCTAGGTTTCTTTATATAATCATTTCTTCTGATTACACTCCACCTACTTATCAGACTCTAATTATTTCTTCGGCCTCAACTCATTGATGATTTTATTAGCCTCACTCAATCCGGCCTCAACTCACTAGAACTCTAACAAATTAGTTGAAGTGCAATCTTAAGAGATAATTATATAAAAAAAACCTAGAGAACTGGGAACAACAGCCAATACTAATCATAACAAGTCCAACCAAAAACCAATATACCTATGTTTCCATATCATCCCAGCTTTTCATCACCAACGAAATTCTAGGGAGAAATTCATGAAATTGTTATGATCAGATTTTCAATCGTGTATCTAATGCTTGATTTGTTATTAAATTTAATTTTTAATGTTTATGAATATGTAATTAAAAATGAGATTAACTATCCGTTCCATGCTTGGCAACTGATCAAGCGCCAAAACGTGAGAACGATGTTTGTAACAATGAGCTTAGAAATCGAGGATTTGAATCACG
Source organism: Phtheirospermum japonicum (assembly GCA_014905375.1). Taxonomy (NCBI): domain Eukaryota; kingdom Viridiplantae; phylum Streptophyta; class Magnoliopsida; order Lamiales; family Orobanchaceae; genus Phtheirospermum; species Phtheirospermum japonicum. The sequence continues at coordinate 1,175,426 of BMAC01000316.1, forward strand.
AGGAAATCAGATGCTGTTAAGAGGATTGAGGAATTAACTGTGGCTAGTAAAATCATCGATGAGTTGAAACTTAAGAAATAGTTAAAATATGATAAGTTAGCTGAATTGTACAAAGCCAGGCATTTTATGAAGGTTCGGTTGTTTAGTTTTTTTTTTTTTAAATATAGTTTCATGTTTGATTAAGATAAGTTTTATTATAGAAACATGATTTAATGAACTTTTTAAATTCAAGTATTGTGTTTTATTTATATAGAAATATTATCACTTTTGTATTAAATAATCACATTATTACTAAAACTTGTCACTTTTAATAATATTCAAGCATTTAACTTAAAACAAGTCATCTTTAATGTTTCCATTTTTACATTAGAGCGTATCACTTTTTCAATAAAACTTGTTACTTTTGCACTAAAAAATTAAAATATTATATTATAATCAGTTGTCAAACTTAGAATATAATAACGTCACCAATCAAAACATGTATATCAAAATATAAATATTAATTAAACTTAAATTTCCGATCACCACGGCATTTCAAAATCCCCACCACACACTTCTTAAGATTTTCTAATACCACCATCACATTTTGAAAAAAAAAATTAAAATTCGTTATTGGACGAAACCTCCCGGTTGGCGCCGTACACCACGTCATCACCGATGTCTTCCCAAACTAATCACAACATCAATTAAATCAAAACAAAAAACCATAACATACATTAAGTTAACATAACTGATCACCAGGACATTTAAAAACCACCATCGCATAAACTTTAAAAAATAGTTGCATAATTGAACCCTTAATGAACACTAACGAACTCTAATTGTATAATCGAACCCTATTTAAACTAATGAACACTAATTACACAATCTAACCCTAATATAACCCTAATTATATAATTATCTCTAAATTATAACTTAATTATATAATTATCCCTAATTAACCTTAATTATAGACTTATCCCTAAAATAATCCTTTAATATACAATAATCCCTAATTTAAACCCTAATTATTTAATTATCGCTAAATTAAACACTTAACATACGATAATCCCTAAATTAAACCCTAAATATACAATAATCCCTAAATTAAATCCTAATTATATAATTATCCATAAATAAAATCCTAATATACATTTATCCCTAAAATTACCCCAAAATATACATTACTCCCTAATATCAACCCCAATTAAAAAAATAATTCTAATTAAATCAACCAAACATTAATTAATACAAAATAAATAATAAATAATTTAAGAAAAATAAAACCTCAACGGCAAACGGCGGCGTCGGGGCTTGGGATGGCGACTGGCGACGGGGGAAGGCGGGCGGCTAGTAAGGTGGGCTAGCAAGGAACGGCCCGGCGGCATCAGAGCTGGGGCTGGCGAGGCGGCGACGGGGCTGGGCTGGCGAGGCAGCATCGGGGCCGGAGGCTAGAGTCGGAGGTGAAGGCGGCGTCGGGCGGCGGAGCAGATTCGGGAGTTTTTTTTTTTTTTTTACTTCCATCTTTTGTTTTCTAAGGAAACATATCTTTAGTTTTAAAACATAAATGCTGACGGGCCCGATAGCCATTAGCATATATATATATAATTTTTTTTACGCTGACGGGCTTCTACTCGTAAGCAAATCAACCCGTCAGCGGCCCGTCCACAAGCCGTCAGCAAAATTAGCCCGTTAGCGTTCGTCAGCATAAGATGACGGTTTTTCTGCACGTCAGTAAAACTCGTCAGCATTTCCCTATGTTTTTGTAGTGATCACATATAACTGGTAGAAAAATAGATTTTTTCCGGAACCCTAAAATGGAAAACTAAATTGAAAATAGAAAAGTAATCCTCAAAATTTAAAATTAAACCCTGAAAATGCAAAAGTAAACTCTAAAATGGCAAAGTAAACCCTAAACTCTAAATTGTTTTCACATATCATAACGTATAACAACCATATATCATCACGTATAACTGTTATATATCATCACATATAACTGAATGATAACAATTTTTTTCAGGGTGCACCTAGCAATGTGCACTCAGGTGCATGTAATAAATTGACGAAAAAGAAGACAAGTATTAAGAGAAATAATTAAATAAAAATGCAAAGATGGTTGATAGAGCAATATAAATATACGCCAGACCTGGTTTGGGGTAGCTCTGATTCATAATGGTTAGATAAGTTGAGAGATGGCTAGAACAGCTCTGTCTCAGAAGAAGATCTAATTAACCCTCCTGAAAAAATAAGAATATCAGGAAGAGGTGGTTATCGCTCGGGATTCTTCCTGGCTTATCCATCTTTAAAGATTACTAATAACCCGGAGATTATGCTGGGCTAAGGAAAGTGCTCTGCTAAGGAAGTTACGGGGCTGAAGTGATACAAAATGAGGAAGACCTGAAATAAAGAAGATCTGATTAGAGTCAGGTCTAATACTGAGGTGGTGTGGAGGAAAGAAATAAGGAAGATCTAGAATGGGGAAGACTTGTTTTCTAGACTCCTGGTAAAGAGACAAGTGGGACCACTTGTCGGAATTTGTTACGTAACGGCCCAAGATCCCTGTCATGTGCTCCTGAGATTCCGGATGGGGTCCCCATCAGGAGAAACTATAAATATCTCAGCCTTAAGGCTGAGAGAGGTATGTCATTCTGAGTGCATTCCTTCTTTGTTTGATAAGAGAAACCTCAAACACTTTACTAACTTAAGCATCGGAGAGGTTTCCACCGGAAAACCACTGGTGGTCCTTTCTAACTGTGTTTGTGGTTTAGATCAGGACAGCATCGTTGTTCTAGGTGTATCTCTGGGATTGTTCATATTTCGGTTTGGAACAAATTGGCGCTGTCTGTGGGAAAGCGATCAAGCTAAAACGTGAGAAGGGATTTTCTATGGCTTCAGACGTATTACGACGAAACTTAGTGGGAGAGCTCGGCGGAACTCCCAGCTCCGCCGCGCCGTGGGGTATGCCACGGTCGGCTGACTCGTCAACAGCGAGGCCAGGAGAGGCCGAAACATCAGCCGCAGCCAGGATAGGCACCGCTCCGCCCTCCTCAGGTGGACCACCGCCTATTGCTGAGGGGCTGTTGAATGACGCTTTGCTCAGGCAGTTGTCTGAGTTAATCGGCAAAGCTGTGGAAGCAGCCGTGGAGAAAAAATTCGCTGCGATGTCAACTCCACTATCTGGAGTGCAGCCAGATCGGACGGTCCCATTGACGGAAAGTGGTCCGCTGCGCAATCGAATGGCAGAGCGAACTCCGCTCTGGGATAGGGACGAGCACTACTCCACCTCCGACAGCGAAACATCTAGCCAGGTTAATCCAGGCTTGATGGAACAGATGCAAAGTTTGCATAAAGAGGTTAGAGATTTTAAGAAGAAGATGGCGAGCGGTGGTGTGGTTCCGGCAAGGAGGGGAACACCGTTTACGGAAGAAGTGATGCGCGATGATGTTCCGACTTCCTACAGATCGTTGGGGTTTGAATACAACGGGACCACGAATCCCTGGGAACACCTGAGCCGATTCGAGACTGCGGCAGCTCGGCATAAATTCTCGGATGTGGTTATGTGTAGAGTTTTTCCAATGACCTTCACTAAAACAGCCCAGATCTTGTTTAGCCAGCTACCACCGAAGTCTATCAGGAACTTTGATGAGTTCAGCTCGGCATTCTTGCACCAGTTCACGAGCTGCAGGAAGTACCAAAAAATGCCGCTCGAGCTTTTCAGCTTGAAGCAAAAAGAGAATGAGAGTCTACGCGCTTACATCAATAGGTTCACAACGCCTAAGTTAGAAGTGCCTTCCGCGTCAGAGGAGATGTTGGTGAACGCTCTGGCGCAAGGTCTGAGGAGGGGGGAATTTTTTTAATCGCTTGTAGTGAATTCCGAGAGCTCTTGGAGAGAGCCGAGAAATATATTCACTTGGAGGGAGCGTTTAAACTCAAGGAGAAAGGAGAGAAGAAGAGAGAAAGGTATCACAGAGATGATAGGGTTACGATAAAGATGCCCAGGCCAGATCTGACTACGGGCAGACCTCGGTTCGATAGGTATACTCCTTTGGCAACCCCTCAGGGAGAGATATTGCAGGCGATAGAGCGACATCCAGAGCTGAAGTGGCCCAAGACCTATTTACAAAAGCCGAGGAAGGAAAGGCCAGATCGGTTTTTCCATTTCCATAATGAGTATTGGCACAGTACTGATGAATGTACACATCTGAAGGACGAACTAGAAAGAATGGTCCAGGCAGGACATTTAAAAGAATATGTCCGCATGAGGAAGGAAGAGGACAGATCTGGTCATAACAACTACAATCATACTCCACAGAGCAAGAGAGATCAGGACAGGGGGAGAGCGGACGGAAGAAGATCTGATCAAGCCCAGGTTATTCATGGAGAAATCCAGATAATTACTGGTGGTGTGTTGGAGGAGCACTCTAGGAGAACACAACATAATTATGTTCGAGCTGCTAAAGACCTGGTCAGAAAGTCACGAGAGGTCGGACAGATGCGGTCTATGCTGAATATTTATTTTGGGTCAGATGATGGTGATGGTATCTTATCCCCTCACATGGACGCTTTAGTCATAATGGCTACTATTGCCAACTATAATGTGCGAAGAATATTTGTGGATACAGGGAGCTCCACTGACATCCTGTTCTTTGATTGCTTTAAAAAGATGAAGTTGGACGTCGAGCTCGAGGAGATGACTACCTCCCTGGTAGGGTTTGCAGGGTTGCCCTGAAGCCATGAGGAGCAGTTAGGCTCCTTGTAACTTTAGGAGAAGAGCCATATCGCGTAACCAGGATGGTGAATTTCTTGGTGGTAGATGCACCGTCCTCCTATAATGTCATGCTTGGCCGACCTTCCCTAAGTCAGTTCCAAGCTGTAATCTCAGTTTTTCACATGAAGATGAAATTCCCCACTGAGGATGGAACTGGCGAGGYGAGAGGGGATCAATATGCRTCGCGACAGACGTATGTCGAGTGTGTTAGGCGGAATAGTGAGGAAGAGAGGTTGAGTAAAAAGGCTCGGGTAGAGCAGCCACGACAAGATCTGACAAGAAGAGAGGAGGGGTTGATGCTGGTGGAGGTTGTTCTAGGCGATGAGAGTCGAGTTCTCCGTGTGGGAACGACGCTTAGCCCGGAGGTCTTGACAGACCTGGTGACGTTATTGAGATAAAGCGCGAATATTTTCACTTGGTCTCCCCAAGACCTGGTAGGGATCGACCCAGAGGTCACTGAACACCACCTCAATATCAGCCCAGACGTGAAGCCAGTCAAGCAGAAAAAGCGTAATTTCGGGCCGGAGAAGGAGGCCATTATAGAGGCAGAGGTGGATAAGCTTTTGAAAGCGGGGCATATCCAGGAAATACAATTCCCGGAATGGCTTTCCAACGCGGTTTTAGTCCCAAAGATGGATGATTGGCGGATGTGCATAGATTTTTGGGATCTAAACCCCACCTGTCCGAAAGACCATTACCCCTTGCCAAGGATTGACCAGCTCGTCGACTCCACTTCTGGCTGTGAGCTCCTGAGCCTGATGGATGCCTCGCAAGGGTATCACCAAATCAGGTTAGCAAAAGAGGACTGGAAGCGTGTCAGCTTTATAACCCCAAAAGGGACGTATTGCTATGTGGTTATGCCTTTTGGCCTTAAAAATGCGGGTGCTACTTACCAGCGTTTGGTAGATAAAATGTTCAGGAGCCAGCTCGGCCGAAATATGGAGGTTTATGTGGATAATATGCTAGTTAAGAGCATGAAAGCAATGTCTCACGTGGGTGACTTGAGGGAGACCTTTGATACCCTACGAAAATACAGGATGAAGCTTAACCCTAAGAAATTCGCGTTTGGGGTCAGAGCTGGAAAATTCCTGGGTTACATGGTCACAGAAAAGGGTATCGAGGCTAACCCCGAGAAGATAAGGGCCATTATGGATATGCAAGCGCCTAGGAATGTACGAGAAATGCAATGCTTGGCAGGGCGGATCAACTCGTTGAGGGCAATTCTAGCTCTGGTAGGCACAATTCGGAAATTACGCCCATACTTCCTCTCCCATAGCATAGTCGCACGAACCAACCTTACATTAAAAGCTATAATGAACAAGCTAGAGGCATCGGGAAGGTTGGTCAGATGGATCATAGAGCTCAGTGAATTCGATGTTGAGTTTGAAGCCAGAACCGCAATAAAATCTCAGGCGCTTGCGGATTTTATGCAGGAGATGACCAGCTCTGCCAACGAAGAACAAGGTTGGACAATCTTCACAGATGGTTCAGTTAGCAACTAAGGTTGTGGGGCAGAAATTGTCCTGATAGTCCCGTCAGGTGTATAAACCGAGTATTCAGTACACATGAACCATACCTTATCTAATAATGCGGCCGAATATGAAGCTCTCCTGCGAGGCATTCAAATGGCACAAGACCTGGGGGCGGATCAGGTGTGCGCTAAGGTAGACTCTCAGCTCGTTCGTAAGCAGATAAGTGGAGAGTTTGAAGCAAGAGAGGATTCTATGTAGAGATACTTGGCCAGGTTTAGAGAACTGGCCAAAATTATGAAATCTTTGACAGTTAACCATATTCCCAGAGAAGAAAATGGCAGAGCAGATTATTTAGCAAAAATAGCCAGCTCAGCTACAGACTGCCGCGAAAGAGTGATTACCCTGTTGAAAGCAGATGTGGAATTTGGGACAGAGCAGGTGTGCTCGGTAATAGAAGGAGATGATTGGCGCTTACCCATAAAGGCTTATCTAGAGGAAGGGATCCTGCCAGAGCAGAGGAAGGACGCGGCAAAGGTCAGAGCCAGAGCTGCTAGGTTTTGTCTAATCAAGGGAAAGCTATTCCGAAGAGGGTTTGGACAGCCCTTATTAAGATGCTTGGGTCGAGGAGAGGGAGCTTTAGTACTTCGAGAAATTCATGAGGGATGTTGTGGTAACCACATGGGGGCCAGAACTCTTTCGATTAAAATATTGCGTGTGGGATATTTCTGGACACAGCTACGAAAGGAGGCAGAGGAGTTTGTGCGCACCTGCGAAAAGTGCTAGAAAAACTCCCCACTAATACACAAATCCGCAGAAGAACTTATTACGATGAATTCTCTTTGTCCATTTGCCAAGTGGAGCATTGATCTGGTTGGCCCCTTCCCCACCGCTCCTGCCCAGAAGAAATTCCTGATAGTGGCAATTTATTACTTTAGTAAGTGGGTGGAGGTTGAGGCCCTGGACAAGATTACGGAGGATGCAGTCATGAAATTTTTATGGAAGAATGTGATATGCAGGTTTGGTGTTCCCAGAATCCTAGTCTCAGACAATGGAAATCAGTTCATGGGTGCCAGGATTAAATCCTGGTGCACGAAAATGAGAATTAATCAGCACTTCAGATCCGTCTACCACCCTCAAGCCAACAGTCAGGTCGAAGTCACTAATCGAATTTTGGTACAGGGGATAAAGACGCGTTTAGAAAGAGCTGGAGGACGATGGGTAGAAGAGCTAAGCTCGACCCTATGGGCGTATAGAACTAACCCGAAAGAGAGCACAGGGGAAATGCCTTTCAGTCTGGTCTTGGGCATGGATGTCGTGTTACCCGCGGAGATAAGCGTAGAAACCCATCGAATTCAGAATTTTGACGAGGAGCAGAATGAGCTGTTAATACAAGATGCTCTGGATTTGATTGAGGAAAAAAGAGACCAGGCCACCGCTAGAATGGCACACATCAGTGGGCGGATAAAGGTGACATACGATAAGACTGTACTCAAGAGGCGGTTCCAGGTGGGAGATCTGGTTCTCAGACGAGCTGACCTGGGTCATGCAAAGGGAAAGTTGGATGCAGCTTGGCAAGGGCCGTTTCGAGTCACTTAGGTCTTAGTGGGCGGTGCCTACAGATTGGAAGAGCTGGACGGGGCCCAGATCCCTCGAGCTCGGAACATTTCTAATTTACGAAGATTCTATGCATAACCGTAATATTTGGATAATTGTTTTCCCTATTGTAATGAAATTGCAGGTCTGTTTTCAATTCCATACTCAAAATACGCATTTCAAGCCAGGATTGGCTAAGGGCGGCTGCCCATAATTTTTGCCTGACCTGATGTTCAGTTCAAGCCAGGATTGGCTAAGGACGGATGTTCTCAATTATTCCTGACTTGATGGTCAGTTCAAGCCAGGATTGGCTAAGGACGGATGTCCTCGATTTTTCTTGACCAGATGGTCAGTTCAAGCCCGGATTGGCTAAGGACGGATGTCCTCAATTTTACCTGACCTGATTATCAGTTCAAGCCAGGATTGTCTAGGGACGGATGTCCCGAATTTTACCTGACCTAATTGTCAGTTTAGGCCAGTATTGGCTAGGGATGGATATCCTTGATCTTACCCAACCTAATCGGCAGTTAACGCAAGAATAGGGTAAGGGTGGACACCTTTGATTTCTTTTACTTGAATATTTATTGAATATTTTAACTTACCTGAACAGTTTCTCTAGAATGACATGTATTAGTGCCTGACCTGATTGTCAGCTTAAGACTTGAGGAAAATAGCTCTGGATGATTGGATCCCAGATCAGATTCAGCTATATTCAGAGTTTTAAGAAGATAAAACCAAAAACACAAATCACGCGCGTTGTTTGAGCAGGTATGTTTGATCAAAAAGATGAAATTTTGAAGAACACTCAATCATATTATTATATTCTGGCAAAAATGAAAAACACATGGAAATATAGAAACCAAGATCAGTATGGCCGAAAATGCAGAAAGCCAAAATATACAAAGTGCAGATTGATCATACTAGAGACAGGTGGCAATTTTGATTACAAAATTTAGAGAAAATAAGAAATTCATCTGGAAGGAGACCTCCGATTTGAGGCCAGAGCTCGGCGAACCCGCCAGAGCTTGCGCTCTGTTTCGTGCAGACGGCGGCGGTACTTGTCAGACCTATCGGCAAGCGCATGGGCTTCGCCGGCGGCGATAGTAAGACGATTTACTGACTCGATCAAGTCAGCCCTCTCTTCTTGCATTTGGCGATTTATCTGACGAAGCTCCGACCACTCTTTCTTGTAATGGCGTTTCTTCTGCCACTTCCTCTCCAGCAGACGGTAGACATAACCGATCTTCTCTTTGAGCAAAGTCAGTTGATTGGAGAGTTTAAATTTTTCAACGACCAGAGTAATGTTCTTTCTTTTCATAGTGTCAGTTTCTTGAAGAAGAGGAGAAGACGCCATTGTAGAAGTTTGAGAAAATATGGGGAGTACAGGCATGTATTTAAAGAGGAAAAAACCACGTGTTGGGGAGTAAAAAGTACTAGGGTTTCCGTAAATTAAGGAAACCCTAGAATCTCAATAGTTGCTATGAGATAAAAAATATTTATTGAAAATTCATGATAAATTCAGTACAGTCGATAAGACATTTGACGAACAGATCGGCCTCAACCTACAGATCTGTTTTAAAGGAAACAAAATTAAAGAAACTAAGCAGAAAGGTCTCCTTGGGCGACATGAGCTCTACTCCAAGAGCGGCTGGCCTCAGCTCTTCTTCACGCTTGATCTGGAGCCTGGGACGTCTCAGAAAAGTCCTTTACAAACTGCGTAGACTCTTTCAGGTCACCCAAGTTGGCGAACGTTGGAGAGTTTGATACAACCATCGCCAATGATTGCTCGGGGGAGGAGAAGAGGTCGAGATGGAGGAGCAGAAAGTCTGGCGAATATGGTCGGCGAAGGCTAGATCATCCAGCGAATGCAGGCGGTCATCCTCGGCGATGTGAGTAAATGACATGGGCTCGGATGCGCCCGTGATGGGTGCCTCTCGGTTAAATGGCAGAGAAGGATTCTCAGACACCCATTTGGCGTGAGCATCTACGCTGAGGAGGAAGAAGGCCTCAGCCTCGGGTACCAGCAGGTCGTACAATTCGACTGACCCGAGGAAGGCCCGGTGCGTGGTTGCTCGAGTTAGCTGTATCAAGTGCAGACCTTCCTCAGTGTTCAGGAATCCGAGCCTTCCCCTCACCTCGCCCTCTGAAAGACCCTTAGCCTCTCCATCAACTTCGCCCTCAGCTCAGGCCACCTTGACCTTCTCCTTGAGCTCTTTCACCTCTTGCTCCAAGAGGACCATCCGAGCATGTTTTCTGGCATCGGACTCTTGCGACGCCGCCAAAGCTGCCTTGGTCCCGGTCAGCTCTGCCTGGAGTAGATCAAGATCTCCGTTGAGGCCATGGTTCTTAGCCAGAAGCTCTTGCCTCTGCTTCTTCAAGGTCTCAATCTCCCTCTTCAGGTCCGCCTGAAGCAGAGAACCGCGAGCTCGGGCTAGGATATCAGCCCTGAGCACCACCGCCTAGAAAAAGAAAAGGAGAACTATAAAAAAAAGTCCAGGAAAGTAAAAATCATAGCAAGAGATAGATATCTCACCTGCGCCTCTGCTTTGTAGTACGACTCCAGCAGCTCTGGGTCAGATATCTTCTCTACCGTACGGCGGTCAGCCGTAGGGGCCAGCCCCATCATAAACTGTCTGTCCACTTCGCTAGAGCAATCTAACATAGACCTGTTGAAGAAGGTCTGGTTTGGATAGGTGGGAACTTGGGGATTCACCTCGGGGATGCCCTCGGGCCCCTCCCTTCTCCTTTTCCTCCGTTGCAGCTGCTGCCCTTCCTCAGGATCCGATGGAGGCAGGGCTGCCTGAGAGGGAGCTGCCTGCTCGGGAGTAGCTCTTTTTACTTGCTCTACATCCCTTCTAACTAGGGCTGTTTAGTTCTGCTCCTAGGGATGACTGTGGGGAGCAGTTAGCAAGGCAACCTCTTCCAAAGTGGGATAAGCTCTGGAGGCTTCTCCCAGCGGGCTTCTCTGACCCCCTCCTGCTGCTTTCTTTGCCTTGGAGGCCAGACGTGCTTGAAGCATAGTTACTGAAATAAAGAATGGAATAGTAAAAAATAATAGTAATAACGAAAATAATACTGGATAGAGAGAAAGACAGATCATATCAGGAATGTACCGATTTGGGGTTGCAGAGGCCCATTCCCTTGCTTTTTGTTGAAAAAAATTCAAGAGTTTATGTTTGAGAAGTTTGGTTAGATTAAAAGGGTTCTTGTTGAGGAGGGGGATTTTCTCGTCCTGGTGCGGTGGTCTATCACCTCGGTATAAATGCACCTGCGGGTGTAGGAATTTGATAGGGGCGGTGGCAAAGCCCCAGTCACCGGAGCTCTGGACGAAGAAGAACTTCTTCTTCCAGGACTTATGAGATGTGGGAAGACCTGTCAGAAAATGGACATCAGGTCGCCCCGATAGGTAGAAAAAGCCAAAAGAACTCTTTGCCTGGAACAAAGAGAAGAAAAGTTGGGATGTAGGAACTATCCCGGAAAATCGGGCTGCCAGGTGAAATCCGGCTATAACACGAAAAGCGTTGGGCAAGAACGTTGTACCAGAATATGGTATAACCGAGAAATGGATAGTATGAAAGGGTGAACGGGTAGGCTTAGTCCGGCGTGGAACTGGTCCAGGTAGAAAGTAAGGTGACCAGAGGGAGGTGATGAGGCCCTCTCGTCGGGCGCCGAACTGGTAAAAAATAAATTCGTCTGAAATAGGGAAGTTGGCATGAATATCCCTAAGGGATTGATTGCTAACTATAGAGGAGATATTATCATAGGGAGGAAAGGCTAGAACCGCTGGGGGTCTCTTTATCGGAGTCGTTGGTGGCGAATCGAAGAAGGATAGATTTATGGATGAAGTAGAGTTCACTGGGGCTTCCGATGAAGCCTTCTCAGAGGAACCGGAGTTGGAAGAGGAGACTGAGATAATTAAAAGATTGTATAAAGAGTAGAGGGGGTACCTGGTTAGTGAGTACTCGGAGAAACTGGATGAAGATAAACGGAATTGCGAAGGTCGCTGGGATACTGGAGAAAGAAAAAGGGAGGATTTGGGAAGTTGTGAAAAATGGAGTTTGAAAAGTGAGAGGATAAATGGAATTTGGAGGGACAAAAGGAAGTGGATAAATTTAAAAAACAGAAATCGATAAAGGCGGGATTTGATGGGATCCTCGCATTTAATGCTGGCAGGCGAACAGTGTCCTAGGAGGTGAGCTGGAGCGTCGACCGTCCTATAATAGGGCTAACATGGCGTGTACTCGAAGGACTGGTGTGGTTGTTACTTGGCGAGATGAACCGACATCACTAATGCCAATAATTAAGCATGGGTGTCAGGCGGATTTCTCGGGATTCCCCCAGTACGAGAAATCATAAAGGGCAGAATGGCCTCATTTATTTCGAAAGAGCTTTGGGATGTTATAGATCTACCCCAACTATTCGGGGGGAGGAGTTGATAGGGCAATATATATATACGCCAGACCTGGTTCGGGGTAGTTTTGATTCAGAATGGTTAGATAAGTTGAGAGATGGCTAGAACAGCTCTGTCTCAGAAGAAGATCTAATTAACCCTCCTGAGAAAATAAGAATATCAGGAAGAGGTGGTTATCGCTCGGGATTCTTCCTGGCTTAGCCATCTTTAAAAGATTACTAACAACCCGGAGATTATGCTGGGCTGAGGAAAGTGCTCTGCTAGGGAAGTTATGGGGCTGATGTGATACAGAATAAGGAAGACCTGAAATAAAGAAGACCTGATTAGAGTCAGATCTAATACTGAGGTGGTGTGGAGGAAAGAAATAAGGAAGATCTAGAATGGGGAAGACCTGTTTTCTAGACTCCTGGTAAAGAGACAAGTGGGACCACTTGTCGGAATTTGTTACCGCCCAAGATTCGCAGCATGTGCTCCTGAGATCCCGACTGGGGTCCCCATCAGGAGAAACTATAAATATCTCAGCCCCAAGGCTGAGATAGGTATGTCATTTTGTGTGCATTCCTTCTTTGTTTGCTAAGAGAAACCTCAAACGCTCTACTGACTTAAGCATCAGAGAGGTTTCTACCGGAAAACCATCGGTGGTCCTTTCTAACTGTGTTTGTGGTGCAGATCAGGACAGCATCGTGGTTCTAGGTGTATCTCTGGGATTGTTCATATTTCGGCTTGGAACAATGGTCTTACATGTATAGGGATGGCAATCATGCCCCGACCCGACCCATGCCGTTTAGGGTGCCTCGCAATGTGACACGAAGCGGGTCCGGGTACCATATCCACCTCGCGGGTACTCGCCCCACCCTGCCCCGTCCCCCCGAATATTTTTTATATTTTATATATATTTTTAATTTTCATTTTATATTATTAATTAAATTTCTTTACATTTAGTATTATATTTAATATGTAATGAGTAATATATATTAATAATCAAAATAGAAAATAAAAAACTTATAATTAATCTAATAAATATATAATTAATATATTTTTTTAAATTATTATTGTCTTTAATTAATTTTTCATCTTATATTTATTTTTATAGTAATATATGTGTTATTATATAGTAAAGTAGTTTTAAATTTAACAAAAAATAATAAAAAAATAGTTATAACCGGCCAATCTAACACACCCCGGGACCCTTGACGGAGTGATCCAACCTGTAGAGTGAATATGGTGGGTCTGGGTTCTCTAGTACCCGATCCAACCCGGCCCATTGACATCCCTATCAATGTATCAAATTGGTAGTTGTTTAAGGGAAATACACACAAAAAAAAATCTCTTTATTTTGTACCAATTGTTGAATGAAAAAAAACAATTAGTGTGCCTTCGTCAAAAGTACATGATGAAGGACAAATTAGGTATTTGTTATCTTTATGTATTATGAAAACATGTATTTGATACCCTATATTAATGGAGTCTTTAATGAATAAGAGAACCATAATTTCTACTGTCTCCTTTCGTTCCTTTATGTCTTCTCCATTTCTACTTTTCCTTTTACACGTTATCAGTATGAACCTCTAACCTATTGAGAGTGATCGACAAATAATTCTCCATACCCTAAACACAATTTTCGTAGGTCAAGATTCTAACTGCGCTGTAAATGTGAAAATTATTTTCTCACGTTTCAACCGTTGGATCGTGTTATAATTTTTAAAGAACATTCAAACCCTATTTATTGACATTCTGAATGGTGGATATTGGATTCGATGATACGAGAAAATATATATAAAATTCCGAGTAAAGCAGATTTTATTTTAAGAAATTTCTGTGCAGCCTTTTATAAAACACGATTTCTTAAAATCGAACCGTTGGATATATACAACATTTGGATATATTATTTCAAAGATACGGAAGTTTATTCGGAACGGTGAAGATTTGAATATGAGGTCTGAAGAATTTGATAATGAATTTCGAACACAGCTAATCCTGTTTCCCGAAACTGTCTGCCAGTTTCTCTTAAAATTTAAATTCCACACGATCGGACCGTTTGATGAAGATCAATTTCGGATATAATGTTCAAAAGATATAGTTAAATTTGTACGGTGGAGATCGGGTTTTAAGGTTTATGTCATCAGAAACATATCATGGACAAACCTATTGCAAAAACAAAATTAGGAATTAATCGTGTCTTTCCTCTAAGGTAACTCGAATTACTCTATTACTATTTATTAAATATAACTAATAAATATTTGTATATATGGGTATATGGCATGTTATGTACTATTGTGCATTCTTATACAAAGCATGTATATGTATATATGTTACCTGTGATTATATACATGTGATGTTATGTACAATATTGACAAACATGGAATTTTTGCAATATTTTAATTATATTCATAGAGTACATAATATATTATTACTTATGTAAATAAATTTATTTACATGATTAGATGAGAGATTGATCATGACTTTGCCAATACGTTTAGTTAATCATGAATTTCGATGAATTGATAGATTCATGTATGTTGGTAATTCTCTTAAAGTTGATTTTATAAGCTACTTTCATTGTATGCATTATTGATTGTACATTTTCATATTTTCATGATAATGAAAGTTCATGAATGATATAAAATTGTATAAATAAGTCTTGTGACAAAGTTTATTCCGATGATATCAAGGAAAGATTATGACATACTTCGAATTCATTATCTAAATAAATTGATTGAATTAACTCAATCTAAATATAATTCAATATACTCAAAAGAAATTGGGTACTACCATTATTGGTTTTATTTGGAAACTATAAGAACTACAATTACACAATAATATCATCCACCAACCCTGACTGACCAAACCCGACTGACAAAGAATCATGAGTCAAATTCAATTATCTAATGAATTGAGTCTTATATTTACCCCCAAATCTAATATTGGAAGTATATTTAGTTACAAAATTTCAATAAATTTCTGGATGTGCTCTACATGAATATTTTGAAAATCTTATGAAACACTACTTCTAAACCTAAGAATTTAGTGAAAAGAGATTTGTTTGCTTGCTCAAAAGGGTTTATGACTTTGATATGTGGCGAATAAAAATATGTCTTACCATATGTGAAAAATAAAGTCACTTTAAATGACAATAAGTAATTGAGAGATACGATCTCACAATATTTTTTTCCACTTGAGCAAACATACTATGCACTTATATAATATTAATTGTGATAATAAGTCATTGAGAGACATGACATTATTCTTCATAATACCAATGTTAGATCGCTTGATAAGGAAATTTCTTGAGATTAACTAGGATCGATATAAATAGTGGAAATAACATCAAAGCAAAGGGGAAATGACATGTTGACCCTACCTATGTGGGAAGAATAAACCACAAGGTAAGATATGTAAGAGTTTGTAATATTTATTGGTCGTGGTATAAGTCATGGAGGTTATCCCAATAACTTTGCTTAGTCAATGGATATCGTCTATTTTGATTGATGAATTTTGTCTGTTTCTTACTTTACAAAGAACTTGTGAAAGCATAATCAATCATTAATATTAGACTATTGTATTTGCTCTTAAAGTTTATTTTGAGTTAGATTAATGTGATGTGACCTGATTAATTAATTAATTATTATTGGCTTATTGGTAAATTTCATTCCGAAGCATTAAATATAATTGAGTTTATTACCACACATTCACATAAAAGGTTCAGGAGTAAACTATTAGATATAATCTAACATATCTAACAAATAATGAAAAGTATTTTGTTCAAGTATCTCTATAGAATGTGAGAATTTGTCGAGGAATAGACAATTACTCACTGAATGAATATTTATATGTGACAAAGTCTTGATGCCTAATGACACATTGATTAAAGTCAAAAAAGCTTTGTATGGACCAAGAGCGAAACGAACCTTGTTAAGTTTGATAAAATTCATGTTGATGATTACCATTAACATTCACATTATAAGAATTGAACTATACCTTTAATTTATGTGGAAGAAAATAAGTTTTAGAGTCAATCTAGTAATTTTACTTTACTATTTTTTATTATTGAGTCATAAGATACGACCAACAAAGAACTTTTTAACACTGACTCATTCAAGTTTTGACTCGACTGACATGGATTCTTATGTCGTCGTGATATGATGGTCCATAGTATAAGAAATTAACATGGATATCTTTCATTTTGAGTCGAACACAAATCAGACAGAAATTTGATGCAAAGTATAGTATCGAACTAATGTTGTTCAACTACAGCTAGTGCATTCTAAAGTACTACGAGCACTACATATATTCATATCTCAAAGATACATCACTCATTTTTTCAAAACTTGTTCATTAGCAAAAATGTATGATTTAGACCTGCATATGCTAAAGATACAAAGTATAATATTTCATTCTTATAATTGATAATTGGTGATACATGCGGACATATGTTTTGCATGTAATTGTGGTGTTTTTCTCGTATTTTTAATTAGAGTTTTATGTTGATTTTAGTAGTTTTTAGTCAGGTTTTGTTAGGCTATTCGTTAGTTTTCTCGTTTTGTTGTTTTTTGTGTTTCTTGTTCATTTTATATTTAATTGGGTTAAATGGCTTCAATTAATTGGAGGTTCGGTGCAATTCTTAGGTTTTGATATTGAAAATTCTCATTTAATAGGTGGCTTAATGATTTGAATTCAAGCCAAGGCATGGAGTCCAGAACTCAAGCCCAGCCTTGCCCATTTGCATGCCCAAGATCGGTGCCAAGAGCAAGCTCTAAAATGGCTAACATTCTGGAATGGTAGCCTATCCTTGCCCGTTTCCTATCCCAAATCCACGCCAAGGCATGGCACGCAAGCCATGCCCATTTTAGCGCCCATCACGCGCCCATTTAGCTGCCTATCCACGCGCCCGCGTGTTGCCAAGGTCGGCACCCAAAATCATGCCAACATGAACTCCCGCAAGGCAAGCGCCGCACGCCCAAACCTTGCGCCCATTTCCGCATCCAAGATCGCCCAAAATCGTGCCAAATTTCAAGCCAAAGTGCGATTTCGGGTCAAATCTAGGAAATCAAACCTTAAAACCCAATTTGACCCATTTAACCCCAATTAAACTTAGTATTAATAGAATACAACTCTCATTTTTGTAAGGAGCTCTCATTTTCCCAACTCTTGCATGGGTTCGGATAAAAATTCTCTCTCTAATTCTTAGATTTAATTTCAAGCTTTACCTTGGGTTTGTAAGCCTAAGAAGAATTCAAGTACTCCCTTGGATTTTATTTTGCATTGTAATTTTTAGTGATATAAAAGGTTCATTGGCTTGGTATTATCGGAATTCGATTGCTAGCATGAATCGATGTGTTTTTTGCTTTGTAAAAGTAAAGGAAAATGGAAATAAACGAAATTAAAGCAAGTAAAGGATATAAAATGAAAGTAAATGCAAGTATTTAGGATGCCTCGAGCGTATGCCTAATGAAAATTGCCATCAATAATGAAAGTACGCAATAGAAATCAAAGTTTCTCTAAGTACAAAAATGAAAGCTTAATGTACTACTATGCATGCATGATAATGAAATTTGAAATAACGCTAATTAACAAAAACCAAAAGCGTCAATGGAAAGAGAAATAAAAGATGATGTGAAAGTTTAAATCTTTACAAGAAATAACTAGAAATGAAGAGTAGATCTAGGTTCCAACATAAAACTATGCATGAAAATAAAAACCTAAATAAAGAATATGAAATACTCAAATTAAAAACGATCAAGGACTTGATCTATGATCTTGATGTGTCACTCATCTACATTCCATAAAGAAAGCCCAAAGGAGTTCAGAACTTTGAGAAAGTTTCTCTTGACTTGTATGTTTATGAATAAGGATGTGGTTGATGACAACGATGAATCAGGAGAGGATGGTCGAGACGTCGGGAGGTGGGGTAATGATTTGCAACTAAATTAAGGTTTTGGGATGGAGCATGGGAGTGTGAATGACGTCGAGAACATTGTAGGGGAGGGTCATGAAAGAGGGCGGTGGTGGACCAAGTGGATAACGCACGTGGCAAAGAAATCGTGGTATTCACGAGAAGAAAGAATCGTTCGAACGTTGAAGTTGAGACAAGAGGGAGCGAGGAACTAAACAAGGACGATGACATTGAAGATGATGATGATGATGATACCTAAGAAGCGTAGAATATGAGGACAATGACGATTCATTCCAGGTATGAAGAAGATGATGATGATTATTTCGACCAAAGTCATCCTTTAGGTGCAGAAGATGATGAGTCTATTACTCCCATTTATTGGTTTGGCATGGGGGGCGACGATTCCGAGGGTGACGAGTAGGCATTGTGGAGGAGGAATAAAGAGCACGGCCCTTTTTAATCTCTTGAACTCTCTTAATCTAGTAGTTTTATTTGGTTTTGTAAGATATGTTTGATATTCGGTACTTTTGGATTGTTTGGAGATGTCCGGACGTTGACCTTATGTATTTATTGTCTTTCCTATTTGGTCTTGGAACACTTATTTCTTGTGCAAATGCTCTTGTGTTATTAATTTTGTGTGATTATGGTTGTTTTCTTTTATAACGCTTTGTTTTCCGAATCTAACCTTGGTGGTTTCGATTAGTTGATAGTGTTCATAAAGTCGGGAGACACAAGCCATGCTCGGTTTTTGCTTGATATGCTTAGATACTTAGGTGGATCCCACCGAGATCGACCCAAACTCGCTCGGTTAAGGAAGTTTCTATTTCACCCCCTATTACTCGATTTTCATTAAAAATGCAATGGGGGCATTGCGTGGTTTAAGTGTGGGGTGGGTAGGTGGTTTGGTTCTAGGTGTCACAAAGCATGATCTGTCTTTCTTAACTTGAGCCTTAGCGAAGTGACACTTACTAATTGCGCATTTATATGGTTGAGTCATTTTTGTGTCGTTTGTGTCTTTATTACATTGTTTAGCAATCACCGTATGCTTGGAAGTTTGAATAGTTTACTTTTCGGGTTTTTGCATATATATGCCTTCTTGAGTGAGGAGTTGAATTTTTGCGCTTCGTCCATAACTTGCATATATATATATACTCAACATTTACTCGTTAAAAGATTTCAATGATCTAAATGCTCTTTTGACTGTGTTTTCCAAAACCCGGTGCAAACTAGTGAGTAGCCTTGTGTGAATTATCGGCTTGCTTGCATTTTTATGAAAATTGCATTGAGGTGGCTTTGTTTTGCTCGTACATGATTGAATTTGAAAATGACCTCGAGGCACATATATCACCCTATTCTAGCCATATCCAAATATATAAGCTACTTAAATATCCCAAATGAGCCCCCTTGAGCCTTTACCCCATTTCATGTTAGCCGAGCTTGATTTTAGCTCTTATATCTTCATAAATTGTGAGGTGAGAGTGTATTTTTGTAGTTGACTAGAAATGAGTGGGAAATCAGTTGTGGATTTTGGGTTTTGAGTTTCTTATACAAAAAAAAAGATAAAAAAGAAGAAGAAGAATAAAATTCCAACACAAATCACGAAAAATGATAAAGCGTGCGTTTAAGTGAAAAGCCAAATTTAAAGGCTAAGTTTAGTAAAATGAAGCAAATTCAAAAAGCTTCTAAGTGTTGCGAAATAAAAGTCGTAAAAGTATGCGAATGTACAATTTTTGAATGAAAGTTTAGTAATTTTGGATGGGTGAATCGATCATTAGCTTCGGGTTCTAAAAGTTAGGGTTTCATGTGTTATTGATCACGTTTGATCGTGTGTTAGCCACTATATCCAAATATTCCAGACCTTACCAAAGACTCAACATTACAACCCCAAATAAAGACATCTTTCGATTCTTATTTGGTCATGTACAATGGGTGAATTTGAGTTTCCGATTTGTGAAATCTTGAAGAGGTGCATGCACGTCCGATTCGAGCATATACATGTTCCATATAAATAAACACTTGAGCGAATTGAGCGAACACCCTAAGAATTCCATTTGAGAGGAAGTCAGCGATTTTTTCTTCATTTGAAGAAGAGTAATACGAGCAATGCTTGACGATAACGAGTTTATGTTGATACTTTCATCATATTGAATAGGATAAGCACAAGGATTTTTCTTTTTACATAATGTTCATTGCATGTACATTCTCGATTCTTTTCATTGTTCGAGGACGAACAAACTGATAAGTGTGGGGTGGTTGTTTTGCTTGTAATTGTGTTCTTTTTCTCGTATTTTTAATTAGAGTTTTATGTTGATTTTAGTAGTTTTTAATCGAGTTATGGTAGGTTATTCGTTTGTTTTCTCTTTTTGTTGTTTTTCGTGTTTTTTTATTAATTTTATATTTAATTGGGTTAAATGGCTTCAATTAATTGAAGGTTTGGTGTAATTCTTTGGTTTTGATATTCAAAATCTCATTTAATAGGTGGCTTAATGATTTGAACTCAAGCTAAGGCATGAAGGCCAAAACTCAAGCCCAGCCTTGCCCATTTGCATGCCCAAATCGGTGCCAAGAGCAAGCCAAAATGGCTAACATAGTGGAATGGTAGCCTAGCCTTGCCCGTTTCCTTGCCCAAATCCGCGCCAAGGCATGGCACGCAAGCCATGCCCCTATCCGCGCACCCGCGCGTTGCCAAGGCTGGCATGGCATCCTTGCCCAATTTGGCGCCCAGGATCACGCCAACATCAATGCCCGCAAGGCAAGCGCCACACGCCCGTTTCCACGCCCATGCCTTGCGCCCATTTTCGCGCCCTAGATTGCCCAAAATCGTGCCAAACTTCAAGCCAAGATGCAATTTCGGTTCAAACATTGGTCAAACCTATGAAATCAAGCCTTAAAGCCCAATTTGACCCATTTAACCCCAATTAAACTTATAAATAGAACACAACTCTCATTTTTGTAAGGAGCTCTTATTTTTCCAACTCTTGCATGGGTTTGGATAAAAATTCTCTCTCTAGCTCTTAGATTGAACTTCAAGCTTTACCTTGGATTTGTAAGCCTAAGAAGAATTCAAGTACTCCCTTGAATTTTATTTTGCTTTGTAATTTCATTCAAGCTTTTGGATTCTCTTTTTAATTCAAGTAAGTTTTCCTTTAATTTCATCATTGTTCTTCAATTTCATGTTTGTTCTGTAATTTATGCATTTTATCTTATCTCTTAGATTAATTGCTAGATCTTGTGAATTGGCTATGGAATCTAGATGAGTGACACATCAAGATCATAGATCGAGTCCTTGATCATTTTTATTTTGAGTATTTCATATGCTTTATTTTGGTTTTTATTTTCATGCATAGTTTTGTGTTGGAACCTAGATCTACTCTTCATATCTAGTTATTTCTCGAAAAGATTTAAACTTTCATGTCAACTTTTATTGCCCTTTCCATTGATGTTATTATTTTTTGTTAATTTGCATTATTTATAATTTCAAGATCATGCATGCATAGTAGTACTTTAGGCTTTCATGCTTGTACTTAGTGAAATTTTGATTTCTATTGCGTACTTTCATTTTTGCTTGCAATTTCCATTAGGCATACACTCGAGGCATCCTAAATACTTGCATTTACTTTCATTTTATTTCCTTTACTTGCTTTAATTTCGTTTATTTCCGTTTTCCTTTACTTTTGCAAAGCTAAAAAAAATGTATTCATGCTAGCAATCGAATTCCGATAATAACAAGCCAACGAACTTTTTATACCACTAAAAATTCACTACTACAAAAAAAGCCATCGGAACAGTGTTATAAGCATCATTTGTTGTAAACAACCGATGCATATAGTCGCACGGGGTCTTTTTTATAATTAAAAAAAGATTTATGCGTCGGTTCTAAACAAGAAATTGATGCCTATAGTTGAGCGGTTTTTTTTTTAATAAATTAATGTTATAGGCATCGGTTATTTTTACACAACCGATGCCTATTTATTAATCGCATTGATTGTTATTCAGAAACCAATGCGTATAACAATAAGATAACCAAAAAATTTCATTAAAATAAATAGACATCGGTCTTGGTCAAACAACTGATGCCTATATAATCCAGGAAAAATCAATATGCATCGGTTGTTGGACATCAACCGATGCCTATAATAGAAAAAAATTAAAAAAATATATAAACATCGGTTGTGGTTAGAACCGATGCCTATTCGAATTTAATTACGCACCATTCGCGGGAAAAAGGTGATCAAAAGTGGCTGGGAAAAAATTTCAAAACATGAATCATCGGTTTTTATGACATTAACCGATGCACATAATAATAAAAATATCCAAAATATCAGTAAAAAATAAATAGCATCAGTTGTTGTAGAACAACCGATACCTGGAGCCAAATGAGAGCATCGGTTCTGTTGAAAAACTGATGCCTATTCAAATTTACCTACGCGATCACCAAGGGAAAAAAGTGAATAAAAATCGGCCGAAAATTTTAAAAACATGAAGCATCGGTTTTTTACTGAACCCGATGCATATATAAATTAAAGTCTAGTATGAAAATAATAGTATCGGTTTATTTTCAAAACCGATGCTAATTATTTTGGCTTAATACAATATGCATCGGTCGCTCTATCAACAACTGATGCATATTGTTAAATGATGTCTTCTCTAAAATGCCTACATTTTTAAAATTAGTAGAAAAACTCATAATTCTGAATTGAATCTTCACATTTATAATTGATGAACAGAAATTCAAAACTCCACCCAAATATCTTTCATCTTTGATATTGAATTTGCAGTTGAAATTTTCGAAATAACCGAAAACCTACCAGCTTATTTTTCTCTCTTCTGATCAAGGTATGTATTTATTTTTTGCATTTATTATTTTACATATAATTTATCTACATTTAATCTAAAAAAGCGTGAAGCAGCATTAATATTTATTTAACCTAGAATTCCAAGCAGTTGTTGTTCATGGAAATTAAAAAGGCATGATGCATCGGAAAATTGAAAAGGCATGATGCATCGGGAAATTGAAAAGGCACTGAACTTGTTTGTATAAATACCCCTGTTTGTGAAAAATATTAATCTTCACAACACCTTTCTGGCAATTGAAATTTAAAGCTCCATCTCAAAAAAATAATGGCTGACAACACGATTTCGGGACCACTTCACAAACTAATGGAAACTCAGGAAAAGCAAATTGTCCTACTGAATAAGCAAATGCAGGAAGAACATTCCACAGACATGCGGAACGTAGCCGACAAGTTAGAAGAAATCACAACCATTCTGAGCAGTATAAATGCTCATTGGGGTGAGGTGGTGCTTTCCATCTCCAAGCTCGAATCTGTTCTCATAACCAAGCTTGGTGCACGGTTTGATGGTGATGATGTTGGTAATTCCCAGGCAGGAATGAAGAGGAAGGCTGCCGACGCTTGATTTTTCTTCATGCATTTGTATATATATATATATATATATATATATATATATATATATATATATATATATATATATATATATATATATATATATATATATATTTGCATTTTTAACTTTTTTGACTTTTGGGAATTGGAATAAAAATCATTATATTAAATTACTATGTGTTTTTTTTAACTGTGCTACTTAATAGTAAGGAATAAATAAAGTTTAGGTTTGTTTTGAACTTTTAGGACTACAAACAAGTTCACCTGACTCATACATGTACATGTGAATCACCTAATAAAATATCATGTAAAACAAAATGTACGTAGCGTAATAACAGAGTAATATAATTATCACAAAATTTTTGATACACATAAATATGGAGTGTTCAACTAAAAATAGTACATCCTAAGGCATTTCACTATGCATATGTTTACAAAGTTCACTCATAGATGGCCATATCTGAATTTGTCAATGGGACCTGCTGAACAATGCAGGTACTGATATAATGCAAATAATTCTTACAAAATAAGTTAATACAGTAGATGACTTGTTTGAGGAACACTTGTCTTTCGATAGTCGACTTTTGTTTGCTTAACATAATAATAAAAATAATTATTATAATTAGTTAAAGGGTTTTATCTCAATGTTAATTATAATATAATATGAATTCTATCACTATATATTTTGTCAAGAAAATAGAATAACAACAAAGAAAACAAAAACAGTAATTAATAAGAAAAATAAATTATGAACAGAGATACATGCATTTATATTTTCTAGTAAATTAATTTTCTATTTCTTTGTTAGTTTTTTATTGAGTTCTTAATTCAATTGTGCAGCGGTAGATAATGGATCGAAGTTGGATGTATGGTAGACGTAATACACTTGAATATATTTGTGGGGTTGAATGTTTTCTTAAGGTTGTTGTGGCTAATAAAGCTAAGTCTGCTTCAGAAACGATTGTGTGTCCTTTTGTTGATTGCGGAAATCTGAGACAATTTCGGAATACGGACCGAGTGAAAAGCCATTTAATACGTCGTGGTTTTAAAGAAGGGTGTTCACGATGGATATGGCATGGTGAAACTCTACCTCCGAGTGATAATACAGCTCACTCGACAGCTCCGTCTACGTATGATAATAGTGATAGTAAAACAAAGAACGACGACGATGTAGACAGTGATCGATTAGATGAAATGTTGCATGATATAGGAGGTGATATCAATAAGGTTGCTGTGTTTGAAAGACTATCTGTTGATGCTGGAAAACCGTTGTACCCTAAATGTACCAAATTTACAAAGTTATCGTTCATGCTTAATCTATATAACCAAAAGGCAAAGAGTGGATGGAGTGATACGAGTTTCACGGGGTTACTAAAGCTTCTAAAACATGCATTTCCTGATGACAAC
This sequence comes from Phtheirospermum japonicum, assembly GCA_014905375.1. Lineage (NCBI taxonomy): Eukaryota > Viridiplantae > Streptophyta > Magnoliopsida > Lamiales > Orobanchaceae > Phtheirospermum > Phtheirospermum japonicum. The sequence goes on from BMAC01000316.1 coordinate 1,200,354, forward strand.
GAGCTTCCCACTTCAACCTACGAGGCGAAAAAAATGTTGTGCCCATTGGGTCTTGAGATCGAGAGGATACATGCATGTCCAAATGATTTAATATTGTATCGGAATGAATTCAAGGATTTGCGGGACTTCCCAAAATGTGGGGAATCGCGCTATAAAAAATAGGCAGTGGTGATGGTTAGCTTGTACATAAAAAAGGACCTCCGGCCAAGGTGTTGTACTATCTTCCGGTTATTCCCAGATTCAAACGGTTGTTTTTAAATGCTAAGGAAGCGAAGAATTTGCAGTAGCATGCTGAAGGAAGGAAGAAGGATGGGAAACTAAGACATCCAGCCGATTCTCCGCAATGGAGAAACATTGATGGTAAGTTTCCCGAATTCGGTAATGAGAATAGAAATCTTCAGCTTGGACTGTGCACGGATGGAATGAATCCACATGGAAACATGAGCAGTCGTCATAGTACTTGGCCAGTTCTTTTAGAAATTTATAATCTTCCTCCTTGGCTATGCATGAAGCGCAAGTACATCATGCTATCGTTGTTGATATCTGGACCTAAACAACCAGGGAATGACATAGATGTGTACTTGGCACCTCTTATTGAGGATTTGAAAAAATTATGGAATGAAGGTGTGACTGTCTTTGATGCTTATACTCAAACAAACTTCACCATACGAGCCATGATATTTTGCACGATCAATGATTTTCCAGCCTGTGGTAACTTGTCAGGTTATGCAAATAAAGGAGCGAAGGCATGCCCCATTTTTGAAGATGAGAGAAGTAGTATTTGGCTTAAAAATGGTACAAAAAATGTGTACATGGATATAAGGGCCTTTCTCCCAAGTTAGCATCCTTATAGAAAAAAAAAAAGAAGATTTTCAATGGGAAAACTCTCGACCGAGTTGCTAGATCCCCATTATCCAGACTTGCGATTTACAATCGTGTTAAAGATATTGATGTTGAGTTTGGAAAACTTTCTAAAATTGTCTCAACGGGTGGTTGGATGAAGAAATCCATATTTTGGGGTCTACCATACTGGGAACATTTGTTGGTTAGACATTGTATATATGTGATGTATGTTGAAAAGAATGTATGTGGCAATGTTATTGGAACATTATTAAACATTCCGGGTAAGACGAAAGATGGTATTAACTCTAGACAAGACTTGGTAGAAATGGGATCCGGGAGAAGTTAGCACCGAAAATGATTGACAAGCCAAATTACCTACCTCCAGCTTGTTATGCCATGTCAAAAAAGAGAAAATCGGTTTTTTTGAGTGTTTGAATAAAATCAAGGTTCCTTCTGGTTAATCTTCAAATATAAGAAAGTTCGTTTCAATGAAGGACCTGAAATTGGTTGGTATGAAATCTCATGATTGCCATATCTTAATGTAGCATATACTACTGATTGCAATTCGAGGCTCATTACCAAGAGAAGTGAGGCATACCATAAAAAAGCTTTGTCATTTTTTCAATGCAATTTATAGTAAAGTTATTGATCCTTAAATATTAGATGATTTGCAGGCCGATGTTATTAAAACTTTATGAGAGTTTGAAATGTTTTTTCCTCAATCATTTTTTGACTTTATGGTGCACTTAATTGTCCACTTAGTTCGAGAGGTTAAGTTGTGTGGGCCGGTTTTCTTGAGGTACATGTACCCGTTCGAGAGGTACATGGATATATTAAAAGGATTTGTGAGGAATCGTTCTCGGTCTGAAGGGAGTATCATTGAAGGTTACACTGTCGAGGAGGTAATTGAGTTTTGTACAGATTACTTGGAGAATTTTGAAACTATTGGCATTCCTAAATCTCTCACGAGGGAAGGCTTGCAGGAAAAGGTACTATTGGGCTCAAAGCATTCTTTGCAAATTCTGAATTGCGCATCCAGGCACACAAACTCGTATTGCAACAAATTTCTGAGGTCCATCCATACCTCGACCGGCACATGTCCATTTTTAAAATAGCAGAACCCTTCTAGGGATGAAATATGGGTGACCAGAGAACATAATTGCACATTTTATGAATGGTTCAAAGAGACAAGAATGCATCTATGACACCTAATAACATCACCAAAATAGTCAAGGGGTTAGAATATGGTCCTGATTCACATGTGAGGTTTTATGAAGGTTATGACATCAATGGGTATACATTTTACACGAAATGTCAGGATGACAAAAGTGTGCTGCAGAACAGTGGTGTCTCAATAGTTTCATGAATGAGCGATTATTTGAGTGCGAAAGGTAGAGGACCATAGGATGCTTCTATGTTTTTCTATGGGGTCATTGAGAACATTTAGGAACTTGACTATAAATTGTTTAAGATTCCTATTTTTCGATGTAGTTGGGTCAACAACGGACGGGGTGTGAGGGTTGATGATTTGGGATCCACTTCGGTTGATTTTAGTCGGTTGGGGTATCCCGATGATCCATTTATACTTACATCACAAGCAAAACAAGTCTTTTATGTTACTGATCCTGTTGATTCTAGGTGGTCTCCGGTCCTCCCAAGCAAAAGGAGTATTGTTGGTGTTAGCGATGTCGTAGATGAAGACGAGTACGACCACTTCGATGAAACCCCCAAACCCCCAAATAATTATTAGCCCTAATATCTTAAATTAGGAAAGAAATTCAACACTTACACGAAATCTTGGACAACTTATATTTCTCCTCTCGGGATTGAGATCGGTCCATGATGTCCGACAAACGACACTATCATCACAATTGCATTTTCCTCTTCCCAGAATGAATTCAGATGTTTGCCTCCACGCCATTTCCAAAAGATTGTCGAAAAAGCACCCTTAGACTGAAATATTATATATTTATTACAAAAATTTTAAGAAATTTTGAGATTGCACCCTAAAATTTATAAAATTTATGTTTTGGCCTTAAATTTCCAGAATTCATAATTACTCAATTAAATTTTGTACCTTTTACGGGAGTTTAATTTTGTGAAAGTCAGAATTTAGACTTAAATGAACAAAGAAGTCTTTCAAAAGATATAATTATGTTTTAATTTCATTGCCAATAAGAATTATCGTGGCGGCCGCAAAAGGGCGAAACGAGGCTCTCCGTAAAGTAGCCTTTGTCTTGAAATTGATCATAAGCCTCATTATCAACAACCAAGGACCTTAATGATCTATATTTCACATTATAAACAGCCAATCAAGCTCCAGACATCAAAACAACCTCCTCCTCCTCATCTCCAACAAAACACAAAGGCGTGAACCGAGACAAAACTCCATTACAATAAATGCTGAGTTTTGCCCCAGACCCTGCCACACCATAATCTTTCATAAGCCAAACATCTGTTCTTTGGTCACCGGTTTCCCTATCCACCAAACAAAGACATTCCCCAATAACCACAAGTGCATTTGTTGAAAACTCGCTAACCACATTGACACCAACAGGTGGGTGATTTCGAAATATGCCTCGGTAACCAAATCTAAAGAACTTATTACAAACTCCAGCTTTCCAAATCCACTCATCTTATAATGCAGCCAATGGAAAGCCCTGTTAAAAAAACTTTAGCAGTGGATGCAAATTACTAAATTACCATAAGGCGAGGTCTTAAACCTTTTCCAGACACCCGTTTCACAGAGTACACATATGCACCATCGCAACGGTTAGGCACAAATGGGCCATCATAATCTGAATCGCAATAAGAAAGTAAAACCACCCTATAATCATGTCTGGCACTATCATACCCGTATCCACATGCGACATGGGTAGTCTCACCCCTAACAAGAGGTGGAGGTGGTAGTCCCACCTGATCCAGAGTAATGGGGTTCACCAAAACCATCCCCCAAGTTAGATTGAGTAGCAGTAGTAACCCATTGCATGAACCCAAAACCAATCTGCACACACCTGAAAAGCCGAGCTCTCTTGAAATGGTGCTAATGTTGCCTTTTATGATTTCTATGGAACGAATGGTATTAGATGGGGTGATGAGAGTAAGATATTCATGGAGGGGTATTTCTCGAGCGAGGTGGGATTTGATGAACTATGGGGTGGAGAGCAAGCTGCACCATGTTTTTGAGAAAGACCTGAGTCTGCCTATCGATTTCGTAGGGAGGCATAAGAATATGTCCATCAAGATTTCTTGGGAAAGATAAACTTTTATTTTCAAGACATTGCAGAGGTTTGGAAGGGATAATGTTTGCTTCTTGGAGACAGGGGAACGCGGGGCTTTTTTTTGTTTAATATTTACTATTATAGGCATCAGTTATAACTAACAACCGACTTTAATTGTCTGATAAAACTTATGAGCATCGTTTTTTTTTTTTGTACAACCAATGCATATACTCGTTTTTTCCTCCCAAAAAATGACCAACGCCTGGAATGATGCCTGAAACACGAACACCTCCCAGACCTGCACCACAAACACAAGTTAGAAAGGACCACCGGTGGTTTTCCGGTGAAAACCTCTCCGATGTTTAAATCAGTAAGCGTTTGAGGTGTTTTCCAGAAAAATAAAAAGGAATGATGAAAAAATGACTCTCCTTTCTCAGCCTTGGGGCTGAGATACTTATAGTTTTTCCTAGTGGGGACCCCAGCCGGGATCCCAGGAGCACATGCCGCGAATCACGGGCCATTACGCAACCAATTCTGACAAGTGGTCCCACTTGTCTCTTTATTAAGAGTCCGGAAAATAGGTCTTCCCCATTTCAGGTCTTCCTCTTTCTCTGTATCACCTCAGTGTCAGTACCAGGCTTGGCTCCGGTCAAGCATTTTTTGGTAGAGCGCTCCTATCAGCTTAGGAGAAAAGGAGAGCTGTACCCATCCTTCCTGATGTCCTATTTTCCCAACAGGTTTAGTCAGACCCTCGCTCAATCCAAGCCGATTTTTTTTTATTCGTACTACTCTAGATCTTCCAAATCAAATCTAGCCCAAATTAGGTCTAACTAGTCTATTTCCCCATCAACTCCTCCCCCCTGCGGGTATTGGGGTAGAACTATTATACCCCAGGGGTGTTCGTCATAAGTGAGGACCCACACGTCTATTACTCGTGCTTCGCACGGATCCCAAGAGATCTGCTTGAAGCCTAATTACAGGCGCTAATGGTGTCGGTTCATTTCCCAAAGCCATTACTTTATTCTCGCGCCCTTTCCAGTACTGCCATGTTAGCCCTCCTCAGTACTGCCACGTTAGCCCTCCTCAGTACTGCCACGTTAGCCCTACTATAGAGCGGTTGGCGTTCCAACTCGCCGCCTAGGGTACTGTTCATCTGCCAACATTAAATGTGAGGATCCCTTTAAATCCCGCTTTTATCGATTTTCGTTTTTCGAATTTTATCTTATTTCCTTTTATTCCCGCTGAACTCTCACTTTGCATTTTTCAGTTCTCCAAATATCTCAAGCCTCCTTTCTCTCTCTCTCGGAATTTCTGGTGATCCTCTCAGATTCAAATTTCTCAATTTGACTTTTCCTGCAATCTTTTACAAACCAGGTACCTCTCTTAGCCCTTGATCTCATTTTAATTTCCTTAAAATGGCGTCGTCTTCTAACGCTCCTCCTCATAATGCTTCTTCGCCGCCTGCTACTCCAATGGCGGCTATACTACCTTCCCCTTTTCTAACTGACACACCCACGGTGGACTCTCATTCTCTATCTATCTCTTCTTCGACGGCCGCGGCGGTGGCTGCCCTTTCCTCCTCCTCTGGCGGCCTGGAATATTCTCCGGCCGCCACCGATCACCCCAAAATTACCTCCATCCTGAGTAAAAGGACGGTGGAGGAAATTCTCCATAAACACAAAATCTTTGATTCTTATGACGTTTATTGCCCTCCGGCAAGCATATTAGCCTGTCAATCGCCGGCTGGATGGTTAACCTTTTACCAAGACCAGTTTCAGGCAGGCCTACGCCTTCCCGTACACCCGTTAATGCTGGAAATAGCCAAAATATACCAAATACCCATTTTTCAATTTACCCCTAACTCCTTTCGCATCATGGTCTGTTATAATCTTGCCACGCGTCACGCTGGTCTGGACCCCTCTGCTCATACCTTCTTCCAGCTCTTCCAAGCGAAAAGCTCTTTTCCAGGTTGTTTTTACTTGAAAGCCCGGCTCGGAGTTCACATTTTATTTAAACTTCCTACTTCCAACAAGGATTGGAGGAAGAAATTCTTCTTTGTTTATTGTAGCGAGGACTGGGGTTTTAATCCTAAGCTCATTGAAGGATTGCCTACGCATCCCCCCCTGTCCTCGACCAACAGGTCTTCCCGTATAAAGAAAACTATTTCTACTTTAAATGAGAATCCTCTCCATGTAACTGACCTCCTCCTTCCCTCTGTCTTGGATTTTTTTAACAATGGGTCAGAAACAGCCCCTTTAACCAAAGAGATCGGTATAGTTTTCCTCCTTCCAGGTTTGTTTTGCTTGTTTATTTTACCCTTAACCCTCTTTTTTGATTCTTCCAGACAAGATGATGCGCGAAATGATCGAGGCAGCCAAGAGGAAAGCCAGCGAACCCTCCAGGGCTGTCAATCATGGGGTGGGACCTTCTAACCCCGCTCAAGATTCCCTCCCAGAAGTCAACTCTAGTCCTTCTTAACTGCCTCCTCGACCTGATCTTGCCAGACCCTCTTCCCCTGACTCGGAGGAATATACACTTCCTCTTTCCAAGAGACCGCGCACAGCCTTCAGTGGACGTGCTCTAGTATCCTCAGCTCACAATGCCCTCCTGCCGGTACTCGCAGCGGTCCACCCCCGATTAATTCAATCGCCAACTGCTCGGGGGAGACTGCCGTACAATACCTGCTCTGGCAAATGCTACCAGCAGACCAACCAGACTTGGAAAGAATGACGGATCACCAGCTACTGGAGTCCTGGTGTCAGGACGAAGCCCGGGTAAATTTTTGTTCCTCATACCCATGTCATATCATTTGCTCCTGTGCTAATTTTTATTAAATTTTACTGATTAGGTTATCTCCAAGAAGGCCCTTCTGGCCACCCGCATGTCCAGATCGTTGATCCAATTTGATGTGGTTAAGGAGAACAAGGAGCTCGTCATGAAAATGGAGCGCATCAGGACTCTTGCTAAGGAGAGAGGAGTGCAGCTAAAAAGGCAATTGGAAGAGCTGGGAGAGCTGAGGGAGAAGCTCAGGAAAGCAAAGGCTGAAACTGGAAAGATGCGCAAGGTGTTAGAATAAGGTGACCAACAAGCCAACTTGTGGCTGTGGTCTGACCATTTTCTTCTAACACAATCGGTTTTTTATTCGTAATAATATCTTTTATACTTATTGGCATTCCATATCTTTTATCCCATGCTAGTTGCATAGGTATGGTCCTGATAAAGTTATTTTATTACGGTGGATTGGTCTAGCAGAACCGTGAGATAATCCAGCACGTAATGTAACTCGTCGAACTTGTTCCTAGTCAAAGGGTTACGCCAAAATGAGGATATAGGCCTTTCCCATAAAGACTAGTACTTAGTGTATGTGGACCGCATCTCATCGGTCACAGTGTCTGGACATCGACATACATAAGTAGGTGCTCATAAGATGAGTTTACTGAACTCCCTCACCTATAAATCTCTAAGTGGTTCCCACTCATCGAGTAGATGATTTCTATGGTATAGCGTACAACATTAATACTTAAGACCCAGACCTCACCGTGACTTCACTAGAGGACAGGCTATGTTGTGACCTGTCTCTGTGTCTCTTTGGAGGCCAATCAAAAGGGACAACGTTCACATAATCGGAAATCTAGTGGGTAGTCTGTGCGTGGTAGTAGGGGATTCGGACGCATGATAAGTCATGGATGTCCTGTGTGTTCTGATGGTTGATAAATCCTCGGAGTCTCTGGCCAGAGCTGATAGTGGGGCGTTTAGAGAAATGTGTTTCTCTAAGTCACACACGAACGGATTATCTTGAACCTAGAACGTACGCACAGTTATTAAACTAGAGAGAGGTCTCGATGAACCAATACCTCTTGTTGAATCGGGACATAGATCGCGAATGGATCGTACTATACATATAAACTATATCACAAGGTTCTTGCAGGCACTTCATTTATATCTAGGGAATTATGATGCGTTGTTTCTAGGCGCCTCCTCATAATTTGTTGGGTTCTGGTTTGATCAGTGATTAAGTAAAATGAGTTTTATTTAATCAGGGACTCTAAGGGACGAGTTCATATAAGAATAATATGTTGTTTGAATCATAATGTGTTGTGAACCCACGGCTAGCTTACACCTGAACCATTGAGGGTCACACCACGTGTTTCCTGATTATTGAAAACGATAGCTAGAAATTAATTGTTAATTTTAGCAAAGTTAGATGTCAATGTGATTGAATCTAAGGTTCGTAATTGTGATTATAAATTGAGAAAAATACGATAAAGTTATTCTGGACGCAAAAATATAAATGTTATATTTTTCGGAGGTATCGTTTGTGAGAAATGATTTAATTCCAATGGGCTATTTGTTTTAAAATTGGGTCGGCCCAATAAGCCCCTTTAAAGTTATTGGGCCGGTACTATTTTAAATTAAAAGGTTTTGGTTTTATTTTTAATTGAGCCCATCCACTTTGATCCCATTTAAGTTGGGGTTGTGATAAAAAAAAAAGGTTTTAACTGAACACGGCTTTTGAGTTGAAGTTTTAGGTTTTTGTTGCTGCATGTATGTATATGATATATATGTGTGTGTTGTAGTATATGTGTAG
>BMAC01000316.1:1219442-1248359 GCA_014905375.1 Phtheirospermum japonicum
CTGAGTATATTGCAGCATGTGATGCAGCAAAGGAGGCTTCTTGGATAAGGAAGTTCATCCAAGAGTTGGGTGTATTTCCAAGTGTGGACGATGCAGTACAAGTATACTGCGATAACACCGGTGCCGTGGCGCGGGCCAAGGAACCGAGATCTCATCCGAAGTCCAGGCACGTAATGAGGAAGTATCACCTTGTTCGTGAGATTATAGAGAGGGGTGAAGTCGTTGTTGAACGTGTCACCTCTGAAGACAACGTTGCAGATCCCTTCACCAAGCCATTATCGATATCAGTCCACGAGAAACATCGAGAGTCGATGGGACTTAGATACATGAATAGTTGGCTTTAGGTCAAGTGGGAGATTRTTAGAATAAGGTGACCAACAAGCCAACTTGTGGCTGTGGTCTGACCATTTTCTTCTAACACAATCGGTTTTTTATTCGTTATAATATCTTTTATACTTATTGGCATTCCATATCTTTTATCCCATGCTTGTTGCATAGGTATGGTCCTGATGAAGTTATTTTATTACGGTGGATTGGTCTAGCAGAACCGTGAGATAATCCAGCACGTAATTTAACTCGTCGAACTTGTTCCTTGTCAAAGGGTTACGCCAAAATGAGGATACAGGCCTTTCCCATAAAGACTAGTACTTAGTGTATGTGGACCGCATCTCATCGGTCACGGTGTCTGGACATCGACATATATAAGTAGGTTCTCATAAGATGAGTTCACTGAACTCCTTCACCTAATCTCTAAGTGGTTCCCACTCATCGAGTAGATGATTTCTATGGTATAGCGTACAACTTTATCCTTAAGACCCAGACCTCACCGTGACTTCAGTAGAGGACAGGCTATGTTGTGACCTGTCTCTATGTCTCTTTGGAGGCCAATCAAAAGGGGCAATGTTCACATAGTCGGAAATCTAGTGGGAAGTCTGTGCGTGGTAGTAGGGGATTCGGACGCGTGATAAGTCATGGATGTCCTGTGTGTTCTGATGGTTGATAAATCCTCGGAGTCTCTGGCCAGAGCTGATAGTGGGGTGTTTCGAGAAATGTGTTTCTCTAAGTCACACACGAACGGATTATCTTGAACCTAGAACGTACGCACAGTTATTGAACTAGAAAGAGGTCTCGATGAACCAATACCTCTTGTTGAATCGGGACATAGATCGCGAAGGGATCGTACTGTACATATAAACTATATCACAAGGTTCTTGCAGGCACTTCATTTGTATCTAGGGAATTATGATGCGTTGTTGCTAGGCGCCTCTCATAATTTGTTGGGTTCTGGTTTGACCAGTGATTAAGTAAAATGAGTTTTTATTTAATCAGGGACTCTAAGGGACGAGTTCATATAAGAATAATATGTTGTTTGAATCATAATGTGTTGTGAACCCACGGCTAGCTTACACCTGAACCATTGAGGGTCACACCACGTGTTTCCTGATTATTGAAAACGATAGCTAGAAATTAATTGTTAATTTTAGCAAAGTTAGATGTCAATGTGATTGAATCTAAGGTTCGTAATTGTGATTATAAATTGAGAAAAATACGATAAAGTTATTCTGGACGCAAAAATATAAATGTTATATTTTTCGGAGGTATCGTTTGTGAGAAATGATTTAATTCCAATGGGCTATTTGTTTTAAAATTGGGTCGGCCCAATAAGCCCCTTTAAAGTTATTGGGCCGGTACTATTTTAAATTAAAAGGTTTTGGTTTTATTTTTAATTGAGCCCATCCACTTTGATCCCATTTAAGTTTGGGGTTGTGATAAAAAAAAAAGGTTTTAACTGAACACGGCTTTTGAGTTGAAGTTTTAGGTTTTTGTTCAAAAAATGCCAGCAGACGAAAAATTCTTTTTAAAAAAAAAGGCTTTGAACCCTAGCCACCACCTCCAGCCGCCGTCGCTTGCCGCCGGCCGCCGCCGCACCGAAACGTTCGGTCCTCATATTTTCTCCATCGTTCTCGAGCTCTCGACGTATCTAGTGCTTCGTCGCGAGAAGATTGGGACATTCGGTGTGTGACACCAATTCGTCGGAGACGCAACGACACTGCTGCAACGCAGCAGCCGGATTTCAACCACGCCATCGCAGCCTAGCCGCATGTTGCTGCGTCATTGCTGCCAAACCGGATGCCACGCACAGCCGCTTCACCGCCGTGTTCTGCTGCTGTCAAATCGGACTTCCAGCCGCTTCACCGCCGCGTCCTGGCTGCAGTCGCCGGAGTTCCAGTCACTTCACCGCTCCCGGAAGCGACCTGCTGCTGTGCCGTTCCGAACGCCTTGCGCCGCCGCTCTGGACCGTAGCCTGCTGCCGCTGCTGTGTCATCGGAGGATGCTGCCGAAAGAGCCGTACACTGCCACTGCTGCACCGTCGCTGCCTACATGCCGCACTGCTGTCAAGCCGACGTTGCCAAAGCCGACGATCACCCACCGCGGCTTCGTTCAGAATCTCGCACCCGTCTGCCGCTGCTTCGTTCCGAGCCTCGCACCTGCACTTCGTTTCCGCGTGGTTGCTGCTAAGCCGGAGCTGCCGCCTCGACACCGGAGCTTTGGCCACCAAGAGGACCTCCTCCGCCGTGCCGTGAGGTATCGATGGCTGTTCGTGTTTATATGCATTTGATATATATATATATATATGTGCTGTGCATGTTATATATATATATTGTATGTGTTGTATGTTGTATATATATATATATTATTAATGATGCAAAGTATGATACGTATATATATAAACTTGAGGTGCTTGCATGCAGTGTATGATATATATATTGATATTGCATGCATGCTGAGTATATGTAAATATATATATTATTAGTGTGTATGTGTTTTGTGTTTAAAATATATATTTAAATACATGATTAATATGTTAATATATATATAATTGTTATATATATGTTTAATATATTAAATGAGAAACCTACCATTCTTATTCGATTTTACGAAAATCAAATTGTTTCTTTTGTAAAGCAGTTTAAAACATTGTTTGAATTAATTGAAATTAAAAATGGGCCGTCGTCAATTGAATTCGATTCAAATTCCTTTTATTTAAAAATTTTTATTTTCCACTGCGCGACGGCACCATCAAATTCCTAACACAAGGCACAGGCGAAGATGATCGAAACCTCTCGTGCTGAGGCAAGGGATGAAACCCTGGCTGAAGCTCGCAGTCTGGCGGATGAGGCCTTGATCAAAGCCAAGGCAGAGTGGAGGATGGAATTTCTAGGCTCCGAAGAGGGCCTAAGGTTAATTCAGTTGGCTAGAGAGGAGGCCAAGAGAGCTTTCATAGGGTCCAAAGAGTTCTACTCCTTTCTTCTCCCCGAGGCCATGAACTATTATTATTTTGCCCTTGACGAGCAGGCCAAGTGGAGCACAACCAATGTGGCTGACCCCAGCGTTATCTTTGATCGGGACCTTCCACTGAAAAATCCTACTGAGCCTGCCTCTTTTGTTTATGCCTGGGAGCAGGACAGTTTGAACCTTGCTGAGGCTACGGAGTTCGCATAGCACATCCTTTCTCTCTTTCACTCTCCTCCGCCTGCTGCGTCTCATCCAGACCAGGATCTCACCTTAGCTATCCTTGACTCTTCTCCCTCCCCAACCTTCACTGGTCTGTGTGAGTTGCCAAGAAGAACATCCCCCGGTTCCCTGTTTGAAGATGTTGTGGAACAGCTAGCCACAGAGCTGGATGCAGAGCCTTAGCTTTCTACGCCTTAGTTGTATTTTTAAACAGACCTGATGTATTTGCCTCTGTGGCTTGTTTGGTTTTATATTTGCAGCTTGTATTGCCTGTCTTTTTGGATAAATAATAAACCTCTTGTATTTTGTCTCGTTGTGGCTTTCGAGTTCTCTAGGGTTTCCTGATTTTCCGGAAACCCTAGTACCCTTACACGCGCCCTTACTCCCTTAAATACGTGCCTGTATTCATTATTTCACCCATCAATCTGAAAAATGTCTTCTTCTCCTTTGATCGAAGAACTCAATACGGTGAAAAGAAAAAACATCTCCCTAGTTGTGGAGAAACTCAAGCTTTCCGACCAACTGGTCGCGCTCAAAGAGAAAGTTGGTTATCTCTTCCGACTGCAGGAGAGGAAACGCCAGAAGAAACGTTTCTAAAAAAGAGAGTGGGCTGAACTTCGGCAAGTTAACCGCCAACTCCAAGAGGAGAAGGCGGACCTGGCCGAATCGGTAGGTCGCTTGACCGCCACTGCCGGTGAAGTTTCGACGCTTTCCGATCATTCCGACAAATATCGTTGCTGCCTACACGAAACAGAGCGTGAACTCTGGCGGGTTCGTCGAGCTCTGTCTTCAGATCAGAGATCTTCTCATAGCTAAATACCTTAGATTTATTTTTCACTGTTTTTCCTGCAATCTCATGTAATCAAAGTTGCCAACCTTTTCTGAAAGGTGTAGGCAGCCAATGTTTTTCGTGCAATAATATATGAATTTCATGAGTTTTTTCTCAATGCTTGCTCAAATAATCTGTTAATCAATTTTTTATTTGCTCCTAATCGTTCAGTTCATGCGCACAGTAATGTTAACTGTTAAGCATTTACCTCTGAAGGTTCTGTACCTTAGTCCAGTCGAGAACATTCATACGTTCTAGCTGACCGACATGTCAGGCATGTATGCATAGGTCGATTTGCTGCTTTGACATCTAGATCAGGAGATCAAGCCCGTTGACCTGGACTCATACTCAGGTTAGATAAAATCAAGGACATCCGTCCTTAGCCAATCCATGCTTTAAGCTGATAATCAGATCAGCTAATATTTTAGGACATCCGTCCTTAGCCACTCCTGGCTTTTAACCGACAATCAGGTCGGGTAAAATCTCAGGACATCCGTTCCTAGCCAATCCTGGCTTTATCCGACAATCAGGTCGGGCAATATCGAGGACATCCGCCTTTAGCCAATCCTGGTTTTAAGCTGATAATCAGATCAACTAATATTTTAGGACATCCGTCCTTAGCCACTCCTGGCTTTAACCGACAATCAGGTCGGGTAAAATTTCAGGACATCCGTCCCTAGCCAATCCTGGCTTTATCCGACAATCAGGTCGGGCAATATCGAGGACATCCGCCCTTAGCCAATCCTGGCTTTATCCGACAATCAGGTTGGGAAATATCGAGGACATCCGTCCTTAGCCAATCCTGGCTTAAACTGACAGTCAGGTCAGGCAAAATTTTTTAAAGTGTTTGCTTAGCCAGGTCTTGCTGAACATGTCGTCTTTGGCCTTCAGGCCAGGATTCTAGGGTTTCATAAATCGAGGAAATCATCCATCAGAGCTTTTTGCGCGACAACTTAATGCAATTTCCCGCCCTTTCCTTTTCTACATATACTGGCATCCATTTCTTCTTTCATCGTACCCTTATAAAGGCATCATCTTCGTCCTCCAATCATGTTCTCGCCGAGGAGCATAGCCGACTACTTCAAGAAAGAGATCAGCTTCGGGCAGAAATTTTCCAGCTGTAGGATCGTGTGGAAAAACTGACTGAGAAAAAACAGAAATATCTTCATGAACGGTATCAGCTCCAGCGACGCGTTCGCGAACTTGAAGAGGAGAATGACGACTTGTACGTCAACTGGGACATCGCCGTGGAGATGCAAGAACGATTTCGTGTTCGCCTTCTGGAAAATGAGGAAACAATCCAAGAACTCCGTCGACTTCTTGCCTCCGCACCCCCCTCTTAAGGCTTTATTTTACTTTTTCTACGCTTGTGATTTGCACCTCTGCGATTATTAATGTAATGCCAAGATATCTCCTTGTATTTTCTGTTTTCTTTGTAAGTGTCTTCTCCGTTTATCAATCAAAGATTAAAGGCAACTCATCACTAATAATGAATTTTGGGATCCATTCTGGAATAATGATCTTATTGGCCATCTATCTAGGAGAAATTATGGGAATCTGTGAACGTTAACTCCTGCAATTTTTCATTTAATAAATAAGCAAACGTTAAGGGTTACAATTACACATAAAACTTTCGCAGATTTGTAATGTTCCAAGAGCGGGGGATCTCGGTCCCATCCAGCCAGAACATTAGTGACTCTGAACGGGACTTGTCACGTGGCATCTAATTTTCCTTTGGCTTTTCCTAAATCAGACCTTCTCAAAACCAGGTCTCCCACCTGAAATTGCCTCTTAATTACAGATTTATCATATGTGGCCTTTATTCTTCCCTTGATATGGGCCATTCTGACTGCGGCCTGCTCTCTTTTTTCCTCGATCAAATCCAGAGCATCTTGCCTCAACAGCTCGTTCTGCTATTCATTGAAATCCGGTGTGTCTCTAAACTGACCTCCGCAGGCACTACAGCGTCCATGCCATACACAAGGCTAAAGGGGGTTTCACCTGTACTTTCCTTTGGATTTGGGCATATCCTCTGCAGGCACTACAACGTCCATGCCATACACAAGGCTAAAGGGGGTTTCACCTGTACTTTCTTTTGGATTTGTGCGATATGCCCAAAGTGTTGCGTTCAGCTCTTCTACCCACTTTTCCCCAGATCTCTCTAGACGTGATCGAAGTCCCTGGACAAGAATGCGATTAGTTACTTCGACTTGACCATTCGCTTGTGGGTGATATACCAATGTGAAATGTTGTTGGATATTCATCTTGGTACACCAGGCCTTGATTTTGGTACCCATAAATTGGGTTCCATTGTCTGATATCAATATTCTTGGCACACCAAAGCGACAGACAACATTCTTCCAGAGGAATCCCATCACCGCTTCTTCTGTTATCTTGGCCAGAGCTTCTGCCTCGACGCGTTTTCTAAAATAGTCTATGGCCACAATCAAAAATCTCTTTTGGGCAGGGGCCATCGGGAATGGACCGACTAGATTAATCCCCCATTTGGCGAATGGACAAGGAGAAATCATTGTCATAAGCTCTTTGGTAGGCCTGTGTATCAGTGATGAATTCTTTTGACACTTCTCACATTTTCGTACGAAGTCTTCTGCTTCGTTTCGTAGACCTGGCCAAAAATATCCCGCTCGTAAGACCTTGCTGAACAGAGCTCTGGCGCCCATATGGTTACCACAACACCCTTCGTTAATTTCTCTAAGTACCAGAGCTCCTTCTGCATGGCCCAAACATCTTAAAAGGGGTTGGCCGAATCCTCGCTTGAACAATTATCCTTTAATCAGGCAAAATCTAGAAGCTCTAGCTCGTATTTTTGCCGCCTCCATTCTATCCTCCGACAAGACCTCTTGCTCTAAGTACGCTTTTATAGAAGAGCGCCAGTCTTCTAGTTCCATAACCACACACACTTGCTCAGCCCCGAACTCCCCGTCTGCTCTTAATATAGTAATCACCCTTTCGTGACAATCGGCGTTCGAGCTGGCTACCTTCGCCAGGAAATCAGCTCTTCCATTTTCTTCCCTTGGAATCTGAAGGACTGTCAACCCTTTCATTCTTATGACCAGCTCCCTAAATTTAGTTAAATACTTCTGCATATTCTCCTCCCTTGTCTCGAACTCTCCACTGATTTGCTTGCAAACAAGCTGACATACCTGTTCGGCACCAAGGTCTTTCGCCATCTGAATCCCTTTCAAAAGGGCCTCATACTCGGCAGCGTTGTTGGAAAATGATGCACTCAACCGGACAGCGAACTCGGTGGACACACCTGTTGGATCTATTAGGATGATTCCGGCCCCACATCCCTGATTACAGACAGAGCCATCCGTGAAAATTGTCCATTCCTTCAACTCACCAGGAGGACCAGTCATTTCTTGCATGAAATCGGCTAAGGCCTGAGCCTTAATTGTTGTTCTAGCCTCGAATGTGACATCGAATTCACTGAGTTCTATAATCCATTTGACTAGCCTCCCAGATGCTTCTGGTTTGTCCATTATGGTTTTTGACGGAAGGTTAGTTCGCAAGACTATGGTATAAGAAAGGAAGTACGGTCGCAGCTTTCGAGCATTTCCAACCAGAGCTAGATACACCTTCGCTAAAAAAAAATTTCAAATCATCGATAAGTGGAGCAAGATAAACATCGATATCGTTGCCTGGCTGCTTCGGACCAGAAATTAGAAGAGAAAGCATAATGTACTTTCGTTTCATCGACAACAACGGTGGCAAGTTATAAATTGTCAATAATACGGGCCAAGTGCTGTGTTGACTACTTAGAGTGCCGTGTGGATTCATGCTGCCATCTGTGTATAAGCCAAGTCTCAAGTTTCTATGCTCATTCCCAAATTCTTGGTACTTCAAATCGATTTGCTTCCACTATGGAGCATCGGCCACATGTCTCAAAAATCCATCTTTCTTTCGATCTTCGGCGTGCCATACTAAAAGTTTAGAATCTTTTGCGTTTGAAAATAACCTCTTGAACCTAGGTATTATCAGAAGATACCACAGAACCTTCGTTGGTATTCGATTCTTTCCACATTCAGTGACACCAGATGCATTCAAATTTTTCTTGTACCGTGAAAGATGGAATCTTGGACATTCATCAAAATCTTCATAAGCCTTACGATACAAGATGCAATCATTCGGGCATGCATGAATTTTCTGAATTTCTGTTCCCATGGGGCACAATAGTTTTCTAGCTTCATAGATCGTTGAAGGAAGTGTGTTCCCAGGAAACATTTCTTCAAGACCTTCCAACAATTCTGTGAAACTTTCATTACTCCATCCATGCTTCACCTTCATGTGAAATAATTTCAATACGGTTGATAACTTGGAGAATGTTGAATTTGGGCACAAGGGAAGCTTAGCTGCAGCCATCAAACTTTCATATGCTTTCGGTTGATAATCGAAATTTTCTTGAACATCGGTCACCAGATCATTGGTTCGATCATCTTCAAATTTGTCGCTTTCACTGTCAGTCGCATGGTCGGAAGCATCTTCGTTATGAGCACCGATATTACTAGTGTTCACTATTTCATTTGCCTTCCTCTTCAAATTTATAGAATAAGCTTGTTGAGAAGCAGCAGCATCGCCTTCTACAGAAACCTCTCCATGAAGTGTCCAAACATAATAATTATCTGTGAATCCTCGTTCGAACAAATGTGCATAAATCTTGTACTCATAGGTTTCCTTACTCATATTGCGGCAAACCGAACACGGGCACAAAATTCTATCATCTCCTCGTTGTTTTTGATACGCAACGGCTTTTGAAATGAATTCATGCACTCCCTCCAAATATGCGGCAGTGTTTCGAAGCCCGTACATCCAACTTCGATCCATCCCTACACAAGAGTTTGTGTATTAGAGGATTGATGTAGGTGGGCAAGTAAGAAAGGGAGAAGGCAGAAATGAGAAGTGGATATGGGAAGTGTGATCAGATTAGTCAACTAATCTGATCATAGAATTAAGGCCACTAGTTAAGTGAAATCCTTTTTTTAAATTCGGCTGCATGAAAAATGAGAGATTTTGCTTGAGAAGCCAAGAACAAAAGCTACTTAATTAGGTTCATTAACTAAAATAAATTCTTACGTTAAACTCGACAACGATTTTTTTTTATATTAATGGTTCATAATCATCGTATCCAATATTATAAAGTGGGAGTCAGTTATTCTGCCTCAAATTTTGCAGCAATCTCGCACCAGTAGTACGCCAACCTTCATTGCTTTATTATTATTATTATTAAAATAAAATGTMTAACCAACATACAGATTATATCCCACGTTCATCTAAATCAACACATACACATTCATAACAACTCCATAGAATTTATTATATCAAAATTTCCTAGCCAACATAAATATATCCCAAGTTCATCTAAACCAACACAAACATTAATACTCATTCATGATAAATGTTGGCTCAATCATGACAACCCAATTTTATTAATGTATACAAATACACAATACACTTATAATATTACTCCAATTGAATACAGTAATATACATATTTGCATTCACATCACTTATGAATCTTAATAATTATTCTCATTTGAATTGTTATTTTAATATTTTGGATATATATGAAAGTTAATATTCAAATTTGAATACCCAATCGAATCAAGTGTTTCATTATTTTACACCCATAGTCTCCATATCGTTAAAAATATTCGATAAATTTACACAAAAATTGTGTGACAACGTCTTACCATCTCATAATATTAAAAAAAATACCCTTTAAACACAGATAGACATTCTTTTTCTAAAAAACAACATCAAGTATTAATTACTTAAAATAATAAAATATTAGTTTATAATCATTTTTTAATTTTTTTTTTACCAAAACAAAAAAACATTTTGTCTCGTGCAATCTCATTGTGACAATTGACACGATGTCACATGAGATCAAATGTAAAACTAATTTATTTGGGGCTGCATATTGACACCTCAGAAATTGATAAGTTTACCTCATAATTTTTTGGATAAAAATTGATATGTTTGAAAACTAGGGAGTTGAAATGGTTTTCCCTTTTGAAGTAGTAAATGTAAGACAATAAAATCTCAAGGGTTGTTTTTTTGTAATTTTGAAAATTAGTTGGTGTTCGGGTAAACTCATTATATAATGGACTTCAAATAATTGTATATTAATTTTAGAGTCATTTTGGAGGATTTCAAATCCTTCTTAGTCAGAGTGATTTAATTCTTCCCTCGTATTCTCTACCCAAATTCAAATGCAATCTTTCAGATTTTCTTACCATTGTGATTAATTAAATGAACCAGATAGCAACATAAGAACCAGKGGAACAATATAACCTTAGCAAACTCTAGTAATCTCAAGTTTCAGCAAACAATATAAAACTTTGTAAGAAACCTAGATGTACCTCTCCAGGAATTTGGAACCCGTGAAATCGTCTCTTTAACAACCTTTCGATTGCCAACGTAGTTTTTCGTATTCAAAATCTGTGCGCTGAGTCAGGCGACAAGCCCACATAGATGACAACCATTGCTTACAACCAGAGCCAGAATTTAAAGGCCGATTATCATCAAAGACCCATTTACCTTTCGCATAATTACATTCTTAAATATGAAAAACAAAGGTTAGATATGTAGTAATGCTTTTTTCCGTCATATAAAATTCCCTATGCAGTACATGAAATCAACAATCCACAGAAGGTAATGAAGATCATGACCCTCATCCTCAGCTCGTAGTCCAAGACCCACAGAAGGGGGCACGACAAGAGGAGGAAAAGGGCGTGCAATAAGCCGCCGGCCTCGAAGGCCACGAGCATAAAGTAAGGGAAGAAAGAGCCGGATCTGAGGAGGCAGCGGTGGATGTCGCAGACTAGGGTTTGGGGATCTGGACGGCTGCGATTGAGTTTGGTGATGTTGGGGTAGAGAGGGCTACTTATTGGTGATGACAATGATGATCGGATGATGATGGGTGAGGGGTTTTTGAGGGTAAAGGTGACGTGGCCTTTGAGCTTCATGGCGGCGCGGTAGCATGAGTTGGCTAGGAAGTGGTGTAGGAACCAATCAGCTAGTCTCAGTAGAGCCTTGGGGAACTCCATGGTTTTAACTGATGATGGTTTTGTGTTTGCTGTCATTTGGATATTGGGTTTTTCTAAGATTCTTAAATCTTGCCTTAGTTGTGATAATCTAGAATTCCTTTCAAATTCTTTTCTGTTCTAATCTCAGTTGGTAATTTGTTCAAGTGATATATCAATCACCTTTTAGCAACTAGTATTTATACTGAAAGTTATCAGCCTTGTTATTTTATGAAAAATTCAAGGTAGCTAGCCATTGGCACAAAAATACATGTTCATACTTTGTCACACATACTATTGTCTATTTTCACCATGCTTCATTGCTTTACTTCCACTCCAATAGATATAAAACTGATTTTATTTTATTTTATTTTATTTCTTCTCAATATTTCATAGTTTGCTAAATAAATGTTTAGGGGATTCAAAATCTCAAGGCAATTGATGGCCCACAAAATATAGACCTTATCAAAGAACCACCAATTAAGTATCACCACGCATTTCCCAACATAGGATGTCAATGCAAACACTATCCACAAACTAGCATAGTGTATCTATCTATCTGCACTTAAAATTGTACAAGTTTGTAACCAAACTTTGAGGTTTTTGTTCTTTTATATTGACAAGTTTACGAAAGAATGAACTCAAATGTTGTTCACCTTGATCTTCTTTGGAGCAAAACCATGTGTAAAAAACTATATAAATAAAATCCAACAATCCACAAGTTGATTTTTGCAAAGGTATTGATAATGATAAAAAGATGTAATCAGTATTACAATAAAGGCTCTCAGGGCAAACCTATTCAAGGTACATAACGGTATATAGATTATGACACACAATAGGGTCAACATGTCATAAAACAACAAAAAAGCACACAGCATATTGTCCTTTCCGGGAAAAAAGCTTGGCATGGCCGTTTAAGTCGCCAACATTTATATGCAGACAAAACTGGACTGTGAAAACAAAGTTGATATCCAAATAAAGAATTAACTGCCATTCAAGTTAATAATGTGAATCTGCCAACAGCGGTGGAGCTCAACGACAACAACAATGCAACAATGATGGTGGGTGGTCGAGCAACAACAGCAAATGTCTAATCAAGTGGTAAAAGCTGCTCAAGAAGCAGTGCAAAAATCGGGAGAGCTCGACATTAGGTATTTCCATTTTTCTAATTTACTRATTTAATTAGTGTGCACTTATCCTTTGAGTAAATTCCAACATGATATGATGCATTTCTAATTTTTTGTAAAACAAATTTGGTCCTATTATTGTTGTTTGACACAGGAGAAGCCTATATCCATTGCAGCGGCAATAATCTACATAATAACATAGCTTTCGGACGACAACCCAGAATATATCCAGTAATTTTGGTTCACATTTTTACATAAAACATTTTTATATCCAGTAATTTTGGACGACAACCCAGAAAAACACAGCAATAATCTGCAAAAATCTACACAATAATCTACATAATCTACATAAAACGTTTATGTCTGGTATATATCCAGTAATTTTGGTTCACATTCAAATGAGTTTTTTTTCTAATTTTCAGGATAGTCATATTATTAGTTCAATGAATAATACAGATAAAGTAAACATTTGGAGAGTAAGCCAACCCAACAAGTCATAAATATAACAGTCACCACTAAATGGCCTAAAACCATGGCTAAATCATCTTCGTTTGAATAATGACAACAATTGAAGCCAATTATTTGGACATTGCAAAGCCAAAACTGATGAAAAATAGAGATCTTTGAAAATTAAATAATTATGTCTTGCCATCCCTATTCAGCAGTATGCTAATGAACAGTTATTTTACATTAAAATCATTTTTACATGCTCTAGCAATTCCAGAAAGGAGCAAACCTCATCTCATACAATGCATAGTATATATGTATTCAAAAATGAATTTAGACAGGAAAAGAAGAAGAAGAAGAAGAAGAAGAAGAAGAAGAAGAAGAAGAAGAAGAAGAAGAAGAAGAAGAAAAAGAAAATGCAAAATTAAAATTGAGGGAAAGTAGAATTTTGATGATTAGATTAATTATAACACCCAAACGAAGGAGAGAGCTAGTAATTTACTAAAACTAGCAACGAACATAAAAGTAGACAAAATTAAGCAATACAAAGACAATGCCCTAAAACCCAAAACTATAAGGCGCGAAGAAACAGAATAAAGATACATAAATAAAACCTCAATTGGATTGGATCCAAAATTCCAGTGAACAAGAAGAAACAAATACAAAATCAAAAATCAAATATATTCAATTCGATTTGCAGGTTCTTAATTTTCTAAAAAAACCAATCAAAATAGGCGGAACTCTAAAATTGAAGAAAAAACATAAAATCGAAGTGAAATAAAAGAACTTACCACTGGAGCTCAACCACGAAATACAATCTGCACACACATTATCTTTATTGAAGCGCTGGAAAATTGTAGGTGTAAATTTCAGCTTCGATTTCGAGGGCTAAGTTCAAGGGCCAATTATTTTCAAGGGGAAAGTTTGGAAATTTTAATTTCAAGATTTGCCAGCTAATTTTTCAAGTTTGCGGATTTTGAGTGAGTTTCAGCGATGGTTGTTTTTGGGTTGTTCTTTGGGTGTTTTTATTGGAAGCGATAATATGAAAAGGCCGCTGCCCGGTATTCTTATTGGCAGCGCTTTTTAAAACAAGCGCAGCCCAATTTCATTATTGGTGGCGGTTATATTATAGAACCACCACCCGGAGTTTTTATTGGCAGCGCTTTTCCAAATAAGCGCTGCCGGTTTGCATTATTGGTGGCGGTTGTTTTACAGAACCGCCACCAATATGATTTTTTATTTTTTATTTTTTCTATAAGACGCGCTTTTTATCTAATAAGCGCTGTCATTTCACTTTTTGCAGTGGTTTCTCTTTCAACCACCACTTATGAAGCGCCACCAATCAACATTTTTCCACTAGTGGCTCTAACTGAATTGAGTTTGTTTTTCAAGGATCTCACATCAACAATCATTCTCACCGAAGATATGAGTCGACTTGAACGTGACATTCCTTTAATATTGTTTCAACTGTAAATGATCTTCCCTCCAAGTTTTTTTGACTCGATGGAGCATCTGCCCATTTATCTTGTGTATGAAGCGAGAATTACTGGCCCAGTACAGTATAGATGGATGTACCCGTTTGAGAGGTATCTTCGCAAACTAAAGAACATCGTGAAAAATAAGGCGAGTGTTGAAGGGTCGATAGCAAATGCATATCTGGTCGATGAAGCATCAAATTTTAGTTCGTACTATTTTGAAGTTCACGTTTAAACTAAAATGACAAATTTTCCTAGAAATGACGACGGTCAGAATTGTGTGGATGACGGTGATAAAATTCCCTCGGTGTTTAAGAAACGTGGAGAGACGTTTGGTACAAAGAGAAAAAGATTTCTAAGCGAAATAGAATACAACGCCGCAAGGATATACGTGTTGCTAAATTGTGAGAAGGTCAAATAATATATTAGGTATGAATACTCATTCCAATTTATAATGTCATTTATACATATATAAATGTACTAATAATTGTTTTCCTCAACTGTGTAATATTATATGTAGTATTTACACGAAGAGCATTCTACGTCTCCAATCAAACATTATTGATGATATGATCAACGAAAAATTGGAAAATGAATTTGCCAATTGCTTCAAACATTACGTAAGACGTTCGATACCGAGATTCATATCATATAATTATGGTATCAATTTATATAATATATTTTCATAATTAAAAAGAATTTATCAATGTAGGCTAGAGATCGTTCGAACAATGTGATCGACGAAAACATTAGGAGTCCAGATGAGGGTCCATCGAGATGTGTGAAAATGTATACCGGATGTAAGATAAATGGTTATAGACTTCACACATTGGAACACGGATCTAACAAAGCAACATCGAGCGGTGGAGTATGTATTAAAGGGTCAACTTATGGGGCAACCGAATATGATTATTACGGTCGTATCATAGAAATTGTGCAGCTCGAATATACCGGCCAAACGAAGAACAAAACACTATTGTTCAATTGCGAATGGTTTGATCCAACAACCACAGGCGCAAAAGTCCATCAATTTTTTAAGATTGTTGATATCAATCATAAGCGTAGGTTCAATCGATATGAACCTTTTGTACTTACTTTCCAAGCTGCACAAGTATACTAATGTGCATACCCAAGTTTGATACGAGACAAGTTAAACTGGTGGGCAACGTGTAAAATCAAGGCGAGATCAAGTGTTGAGTTTATCGAGCCTCTACCAGAAGAATCATTTCAAGAGGAAGCTGTAGATACATGCAGTCCGATTCAACCCGATGATATCGATTTCCAGTTGCACGACCTCAATGATAATTACGTGGAGAAACTTGGTAACGAGACAAATGATGATACAGAAGAAGAGTTACTTACCGATCAAGATACAGATCAAGATACGGATGAAGATGAGTTTGGTGATACCTTTAATAGTGAAAGTGATTAGTTTGGTTGAAATATATGTAATTTATTCTTACTGTAAAACTCACTTTTATTTTAACTATTATTTTTAAAGTTTAGATTTATTAATACGTTTGGTATATAATATATACGGTATTTTGTAAAAAGCTCGTATTATTATATAAGTTTTATCAGATTCCATTGCGTCCAGTTTCCGGTAGCATGGGTCGATCAGATATGGGGTCGGCTAATCGTTTAGCTGATTTCGACACCGACTACATGCGTCTCAGTATTGATCATTCAGAGTAGACACCTTATTAGACACCGACGCAGACCCCGACACTGACGTCGCATACACCATCACAGAACCCGTCCGACGCGGGTACATCACGACGTCAGTTGGTCCCACCACAGGGGTGGAGAGTTCTTGTTTTAATTGCAGGGAACAAGTAAATAAACAAATAATTTTTAAAATTATAATTATTATTATGATTAAATTATATTCGTAACAATAAAAACACAATTGAATACATGCTGCACAGCAGACAGGGCAAGGTGACCACTGTACTCCGGGAGATTTTTGATAAGAAACTCCATCCCGCCGGGTGGTGCTATAAGGCGGTCCCTAAGGAGACTAAGGAAATCTGGTGGGAGATGTTTAAGGTAATTATTATTTTATGTCCAAATTTGTTAATATTTACCGTAACTACATAATCATGTGTATCAACTGAATTATAATTATTGTTTTATTTTGCAGGAGATTTGTTATTGGGACCCGGAGGAGTATAGTGATCAACGGATACAAGATGTCTTTTTTCGGATGATCTGGGAGAAGTACGGGAGGCATCTGAACGAGTATAAGTAGTATATTGCCGCCCATGGTGGTCAGAGGCCGGGATGCATTATCGAGGAGGTCTATAGGTAAACGATTATGTTATATGTTTTCTTATTAAATTAGAATTTTTTATTTATAACATATAATTTATACCATCTTATATATCATGCATCTCAACTAGGCGTTGGAAGGTCGAGTGGGATAAGCCCGAGAACATGGCCAAATCCGAGCAGTGCAGCTGGAACAGGAGGAGCGAGACTGCTGGGCTGGGTAGATCTGGTATCGATTATGCTTTTGATATTGTAAGTAATTTTAGAATATAATAATATAATATTTATTTGAAAATTCAATATGGATACAAGAGAGGAAGACGGGTGAGCCAACTAAGTTGTACGATCTTTTTGTACGTACACACCAAAAGAAAGACGGCGCTTGGATCGATACGAGATCTAGTAATATTAATGTGAGTCTCTTTCTTATTTTTAACTTGTTCTTTGATTTTAATGTAGAATTTCAACAACGAGTTGTATTACAGGAGGAGTACGAGCGACAGCTGAAGTAGGAAAAGAACGCGTGTCTTCCCAGGATGCGAGTAATGAGGTTGACCCTGACTGGGTTTTCTTCGACATCGTCGGGTCAAGCAAGGGACGGCATTACGGCATCAGCTCGTATGGGAAGGTGGTGGCTGCTGCGAAGGGTTTTTTCACAGGCCGCTCTTCTTCCACCTCCTCACAGGCTAATAGGACCCACGTCAGAGAGCTCGAGGCGCAGCTCCAGGCTCAGAGGGAAGAGTTGGAGGTCACCAGACGAGTTCAAGAGGCGGAGAGGGTGGACCTTGAGGCGATCCAGCAGCAATACGCCGAGTCTGAGCGACGACGTGTGGAACAGCTTGAGGAGCAGTGCCGACAAAAGGATGCATTTTAGGAGCAGATGAATGCCTGAATGGCTGACCTGTATGCTTATTTCCCGCAGTCCCCCCCACCGCATCCATAGGACAGTTTGATTTTTATATAAACTTTGTTACTGTGTCGAACGCATGTAATTATTCTAGAATTTCAAATATTTTTATAATAATTGGTTTATTTATTTATATTTTCATTGATGATTTTTTTCAAACTTTTGGGTAATTTTAATAACTGAACAGGAATTAAAAATTAAAATTGAAATTTAAAAATTATTTAAAAAAATAAATAAATAACCGGGGGGAAATTCCCTCGGAAAATTAAAAAACCGAGGGAATAGTTTTCCCTCGGTTTTCCGAGGGAACTTACCCCCTCGGTTTTTCGACGGAATAAATAGCCCTCGGTTTTCCGAGGGAATATTTCCCTCGATTTTCCGATGGATAACTGCCCCTCGGAAAATCAAGGGGTACATTCCCTCGGAAATTTCGAAGGCGGCCAGCCCTCGACTTTCCCTCAGTTTAATTTTCTGAGGGAAATTGCCCCTCAGAAAAATTTACCTAGGAGGGTTTTCCCGAGGGGATATTTCCCTCATTTTTTCCCTCGATTTCACCCAAAAACGAGGGATTTTACCTCAAAACCGAGGGAATAATCCCTCGAAAAATTGCTTTTTTGTAGTGGTTGAGTTCCACACTTGTACTAGTTGTGGTTGTAATATTAAACATGTTCGGAAAAGATGTTATTATTGCATGGAGTTTGATCACCTTGACAAAGATGACAGAGACTGCCAGTTATATGTGGTGGAGTTCACCGAGGAAAATAACCCTTTCAATGAGTTGATTATAATAGAGAGTGACCTGATAAGTTCAGGTCGCCTGCTCATATAACACTTGGCGACCTCGAGATGTGTAAAACACCAGGTCGCAAGGTTGGTGACCACTCAGGTCGTACGAGAGGTCGCCCAGAGGTTGCACGTATATTTAGCAATGGGTCTCACATAAGGACAACCCACACTACGTCAGCTGGTGATGTAAGCCCTAATCCAAT
This sequence comes from Phtheirospermum japonicum, assembly GCA_014905375.1. Classification (NCBI taxonomy): domain Eukaryota; kingdom Viridiplantae; phylum Streptophyta; class Magnoliopsida; order Lamiales; family Orobanchaceae; genus Phtheirospermum; species Phtheirospermum japonicum. Next base: position 1,238,049 of record BMAC01000316.1, read on the forward strand.
ACATCCAGTTTCATATAACTGTCAGATTTTACTGTAGCAATAGTGACCACACGATTTAGGAAGACGTTGCAGAAGTGTACTGTAGCAATCTTAGCCACTTATTTTAGGGTTACATTTGTCTTACATGTTACTATAAATAGTGGCGACATTCCCTACTGTAATCGTCGAGAATAATATGATTGAACGAAATACAGAAAAGTTAAACACAAAATCTTTCTTCAAATATGAATTCTTTACTCTCTTTCATGGTATCAGAGCAGGTTTTTGCTTGACTCTGAACACCTCTTCTCCCGTCTTCTTTCTCTTCTTCCCTTATATCTCATGGAGGGTAACACCACTCCATCTCATGAGGCTCAAGCGAGCTCTCACTCAGTAATCCAAAATACTACTCTATCTTCTCAAAGCTCAAACTCAGCAATCCAGTTGCAAAACCAACTCATCTCAATCAAACTAAATGTCTCAAATTATCTGCTTTGGAAAATGCAAGTTTACACAGCCGTTAGAGGATACAGGCTTGAAGGCTACCTCACTGGAGAAATCAAACTTCCATCTTAAATCGCCGAAGGATCTGTAAACCTGAAATTCCTACTCTGGGTTAGGCAAGATAAATTGTTAGCATCCTCGCTTCTCACCTCTCTTTCTGAAAATCTACTTACCATGATGGTTGGTCTTGCATCTTCAAGAGAAATATATAAAACTCTGGAGGCTAACTTCTCCAGTCAAACTGCAACTAGGAAAATGTAGTACAAGATGCAGCTCTCCTCTATCAAGAAAGGAACCATTAGCATCAATATGTCAACGAAGTCAAAACTTGCTGCGACATGCTAGCTTCAGCTGGTCAACAAATTTCTGAAGAAGACCAAGAAATGCATGTTCTCACCGGACTTGGAGGAGATTTTGACCGGTGGTGGTAGCAGCTACAGCTCGGAGTGACTCACTCACCTTCAGAAACATTCTACCTATGTTATTAAGCTATGAGACCAGGCTGGAAGCTGGAAATGCATCAAACTTCATCAACATAGAAGGATCAAGCCCTACTATCAACATCGCCAATCAGTTTTCTGGTTAGAGAAGAGACACCTGGATTGGTGCAGTAGCAAACAGAGGAAGGGGTCGCCACCCTGGAAGAGGTGGCAGAGGAAGGAACTACTGCAGAAAGGGGAATTCACGGTGGTTCATTAACGGCGGTTCTGGAAAACCGGCGTTAAATATGTTTTTACAGCAGTTTTCCAGAAAATCATCGTTAAATCATTAATTTAACAGCGGTTATTGAAAAACCGCCGCAGAATCATACATTCTACGATGGTTATCAACGAACCGCCTTATGAACTCAAATATTCCACGGCGATTATATGTGAACTGCCGTTAAAACTGGAGGCCAACTTACTTTAACATCGGTTCAAAAATAACCGCCGTAAAAACTTAAACATTCTACGGCGGTTTTGTAGAATAGCCGTAAAACTTACACATTCTACGACATTTTTATAGAACTGCCGTTAAATCCCACTTTCTTAAGGTGGTTATTGTACAACCGTCGTAGAATGTATAATTCAATTTTCTTTTTTTTGGCACAAGGGTTCCCGTCATTTTATTATATCCCCAAACACCACCCTATCCATACACTTAGCCATTTTATCCTGTCCTTTTTTATCCCAAAAATTGCATTCAAGAAGCACGTTCGGAAATTGACTTCAGAATTAGAAGCATTTTATCCCCAAATTTCAGAAGCATTTTATCCCCCAAAATACACTCAGAAGCATTCAAGAAGCACATTCGGCCGTTGCAGGATGATTACATCCCATAGCGGCATGCTATTGCTTCTCTCCTCTTTTTTTTCAGACTCAGCCCCGTTTTCATCTCCAACGAAGTAACTCAGCCTCATGTAAGCTTTCGTTTTCATTTTTCTTCTCAATCACGTCATTGTCAGTCTGCTACCGCTTCTATGGTATTAATGTTGAGGCTTTTGTGATTTATAAGATATAGTGATTAATTTTAGGGATTTGGAAATTTATATTGGTTTTCAATTAGGGCTTTTGGACTTAATCTTAATTGTGAATGTGAATTTGTGATTTAGGGTTTTTTGGAAATTGATAATGTTGTGTAATTAGGGATTTGATGAGAATTTTGATGAAATTGAGTTGGCAATTGTGATTGATTTGTTTTGTTTTGTGTTCGGATTTATATTTTAATTCGAAATTTCTTGATCCCGTACACTTCCTAGGCCACCTTTTGGTACCTCAGTTTGCTTGTAGTTCAAAAACAACTGTAATTGTTTTGTTCTGTCATTTTGTGCTGTGGTGATCATAAAAACCGAAAGAACTATCACGCACGATTGCCTATTATTTAGTTATATATAACACTAGTTTAAAACCTGTTGTTGTCATTCAGGGTGTAATTACTATATATAAGCATTAGTTTAGTTTTTCTGCTTAATGCTCTAAATTCTCTACGCATGGGGATTTTTGATATTATCCCGTTTTTAATCCAAGATCTTAGAACCCATGGCTCGGCTTCATTTTGATGTTTTTGCCTCAAATCTGATTGGAGTCGACACCGTCAGCTTTTTTTTGCTGTTATCAGTTTGCAACTGTAAACCTCCTGGGATTTGGGGTTATATTTGGGATATATTGTTGACCACATTGCTTAATTGCTGGTTGATTATTGGGTAGAGATACAAGGATGCTTTTTGTTGACCTGCATGAATTCTTTGTACTCGGCATACGTGGAGAAATTTGTTATCTTTACCAAAAATAAAATAAAATTCTCTTGAGTTTTTGATAAAAAGTTGAATGACGTGGAGAAACTTACATGAAATATAGGTCGTATAATTTTGCAATTAAAAGACTAATAATTTAATGAAGCATCGCTATTGTAACCTTATTAAACTCCATGTCCAAAGACCAAATGCACAAGAACATCTTGTAGGTAGGATTGTTAAAAGCCACGTTTCAACATTCAGTTTTTCACAACTTAAAAAATATAATAAATCACTTTCCAAGATGATGTCAATCAATGTCCGGTGTTACAACTTTTGTCTCTCGTTGATGCTATTTGGTTAGATCACATGTATTTGGTCTGCACAAAATAGTACTTGGATCGATGATTTCATGCAAAATTTTATGAATTCACACATTGTTATGTTTGGAAATTAGTATTTGTAGAAATAATAAAATATAGTGATTTTTCGCTGAGTCCCATACATGCTATGTTTAAATATATTTATTTCTCCAAGTATACGAGTCTTGGTCATACATTTAGGTTTTAGTTTTTGATATGGGCAAGTTGCATAAAAGGCTCCTCTTTCCTTTCTTTTCCTGTTCTTTTATTTATTTATCTATTTTTCTTCCTACCTTTTTCCTATTCTTCGAATGAAAAAGTTAAACAGAAGGCTTCAGTTGTTATAATGTGTGCTTGTAAATATTTTTTCGCCAGTTCGATTATCTAAAGAGCTTGGAGATTGAGGAGAAAATCAACAAGATTCGCTGGTTCCAAGCTGCAAATGGTGCCCTCTTTCTTCTATCTACTAATGAAAAAACCATTCAGTTTTGGAAGTTGAGATCTGGAAATTCAATTCCTGATTTTACAGCTTTTTATTTTAAATACGGTAGAAAAAGAATACATTTGTGTTCTTTGTTCATGGTATTTCATAGTTGGTTTTATATTTATGCATACTTAAGATAAAGCACAATAATGTACGAGGAGATACACATTATAATTACACGAAAAAATATAAAAAAAAGAAAAATAAATTGAGAAAAAAATATTTTTAATTTTATTTATTTATTTATTATTTTTAAATTTATAAAGTAATAATTAATACAAAAATAAAAACAAAAGTTATCATAAAAAACACTAAAAACTACATATTTCTTAATCAAAAGTTGATTATCAAAAATTAATGGTATTACCTATACAGCCAGGACTAAGATATGGATTCCCATTGTACCCTTCTGAACAGCTGAATCTATATCCCCCAAGCCTTTTTTCAGAGTCGACATAAACGCTATTTCATAGACATGCAAATCACTCAATCTGAATTATATTTATCTTTGCTCTTTGTGTCTAATGTATTAGCGTTTATACTTCTTTTATTTTATTGTTCTTTGAATTTCCTTCATCTGTAATTATTTTTCGGAGGAATTCTATCATACTTATCCTTAAATTTGTAAATAACATTATAGATTTTCGAGGGGATCAATTTCAATTGCCATTTTTCTTTTATTTTTTTTACATATTCACAATAATAATCCGATAACATTTGTTTACATGCAATACAAAAATGCGAGGTTATGTATATAATTTTTCTTTATAAAATTTAGGAGTAAATTTTCTTTTTAAACCTCTACATAAATTATTTTTAGTACTATTACTGCTATATTACTGTTTTGTATTTCAATTTTATCTTGTCTCATGGGCTCTGGGAAACATAAACTTATCATGTTTGACAGGTCGTGAAGACTGTATATGCGTCTCCGAGTCATGTTAATTTTCATTTTGGACTCAATAAAGGTAAGCTTTAAATTTTCTAATTTCGAAGCACAATAATATATTATGAAAACTTTTATATCAAAAATAAACCAACATGTGAATTTAATGTGTTAATTAATAATTGGATGGAAATGTGATTTTTTAAGTTCTATTTTGTGTCCTTGTAGTTTAACCTTTATTTTTTTATTTTTTCTTTTCTATTTACACAGGCAAATGGCTCCTCGTGTGAGGTGTGGCTTGACTTATCCTCCACCCACTACGTCGAGGAAGACTAGATCTTTCGCACGGTGTAAAGCGATTGCCAAGGATCATGTTGGTGGCAAAAAACAACCACTTGAGTTCGACAGCATTACAGGAAAAACTAAAAGGACTCATCAAGTGAAATTGAGTACTTATCTGGGAAAACTTGCTCGAGAAAATGTTTCGATTTTGTTTGAGAAGTGGAAACTTGTACCAGATTCTACCAAGACTTTAATTTGGATAGATGTTATGATATATCATATCTTTTCATTTTCACCTTATTATTATTATTTTTTTATTCAATTATTATTATCATAGTTATTATAATTGTTTTTTGTTGTTGTTACAGGCGAACTTCGAGGTTAAAAATTGTTCCCGTTTCAAAAGGGAGGTTTTTAAATTGGTGGGAAAAAAATGGAGAGATTTTAATCAGCTTTTGACAAAAGAATATGTATTTGATAGTTTGAATAACACAAGTCCTTGCGAAAAGTATGGTATCGAATTAAGTAAGTGGGCAGAATTTAAAAAGACTCAATTGGACCCTTCTTGGAAGGAAAATAAATTCATTATTCATTGTTATTTTTTGTATGCAAGCACTAATTTTCACTGTATTGATTCCAGGAGAAAGAGACAAAGCGCAAGAAATTGCAAAAAAGAACGAAGCTCCGCATATTCTATCTCGTGGGGGTTATGCCTTATTGGACGAGCAGATCATGGAGAATAAATCAAAGAAGCGATGTGAGGATGCATTGCAGTCTGGTGCTAGTGTTGATTCAGTTGTTGATCCTCCACCTCCTTCTTCACGTCTCGAGAGGTTTAAGTTGGCTCGCACAAAAAAGTCCGGTGAAATGACATCCGATGCCGCAAGGGAAATTTCTAGGAAGATTGTAAGTTTGTATTTAATATATAAAGATTTTTCATTTAGATTTTTTAATTTATGTCCATCTGATTTACGTTTTTAATTCCTTAAGAAGGAAACAAAAAGTATATAAATAATTTAACAATTACTAATAAATCATTCCACTCACCTAAAATATTGTGTTTTAAATAGTTTTTAAAATCGTAACATAATAGAAAGATCTAAGATATCATTAAACTATTACTACTTTGTTGTAGGATGAGTTGGAGGAGGAGTATAGAAATGACTCTTTTGTCGTGGAGGGACGCAGGGGTATTTTAAGTGCTGCAAGTGATTTACCAGAGCACCCTGGACGTGTTTTTGGCGTTGGAGGAGGTGTGGGGTCCGAGAATACTTTAGTTCTCAATCATTTGGGTCCTCGTCATCCGTAACTCCTGAATTTTTGGGTCGCTTGACATCCATGATAACCGAGAAGGTTAGATCTGAGATAGCCGAACAAGTCAAGAACGAAGTTAGATCCGAGATGGCCGAACAGATAAGGAAAGATGTTACACAAAAGTTGCTGCAGCAATTCACTCAACCAGTTGGAGTCACGACCCCTCCAGTTGAGGTGGATCCAAATCTCCATCGTAGTGTGATGGGGAGTTGTGTTGGCCCTTCTAACTTTCCAGCTCCTTCGCCTCCCCCTGCTGACATTCCAGCTCCTTCTCCTTCCCATGTTGACATTCAAGCTCGTTCGCCTCCCATTAGAGTCAATGATCGATGTGAGTTATATGTCGGTGATCATTCTCGTCCCCATCTGGTGGCCCTTGGGACAGTTCATGAGGGGGTTTCGACGTTATATGGGGTACCTTTGTTGATAGATTTTGTTAGAGTGGTGGTTGAGGACATTCGAGATGGTGATGCTCCCGTCCCGATACACAGTGAAGAGGTAGTCACGGTGAGGAAAGCACTAGGGGGTTTTATTGCATGGCCAAAATATCTTGTGAAGCCTATGTCAACACATGTAATTAATTGTTTGTTTTCTAATTACACTAAAATAAAGTGTCAATAATTATTAATTTATGTTTAATGGTTTAGGATAACGAGTGACCAACAAAACAAGGTTTTATTAGTTTGTTTGTTAATTTACGTTTTGGATTTGAGAATGACATCCCACTGACAATTCATTACCAAGAAGTTTTAGACATCGTGCAAGGCAAAAGGTGTCTTCAAATCTCGATTGTACAACTTTGGATCCTGTAAGTATATTTTAAATCTTATTTAATTAATTTCTAGGTTTATTAATTGATTTATAACTTTGATTGATTACTTGTTGTCATGTATATGTTAGGCTTTTGAAATCACTTGTTGTTGAGAACCAATCGGATGTTGTGTATGGATTCTTTGAACCTCTATCCATACAAAATATGGGTAGCAAGAAACATGCAAACACTTTGGTCTCGTCCATTCTCAAACATATGCAGGAATATAAAAAGCAGTTTACCTGGGAGCATACCATCATAAGTAAGTACAACTTAAACTATAAGTTGTAGTATTACTGTAGGTTGCATGAATTATTCTTAATAATATTCATTTCCAAATGCAGGCAACATTGGCAACTCTTTGTAATTTTACCTCAAGAAGGGACTGCCGTGTGGTTTTGTTCAAATCATCATATGCCCGACGCAAACATCAAATTTCTAGTACAAAGGTAAACTCTAGTTTAAAATACTTACATCATATTGAATGTGAACGCATGTTTTGGTTCTAAGCAGGAAATAGATTATTTTATTAATTTAAGGACTAAAATGTAATTTTTGAAACTTGGGACAACATATTGTTATAACGTGATTGGTAAGTTTGGTTGCATTTTGGATTTGTTTTTGGAGTTTGGTTCTAAGCATGGATTATATTGTTTAATTTTTTCAAATTGGGACAACAAATTTGGACATTGTTATAATGTAACGAGTATTGTTAAAATGTGCCATAATATTTCTATGTTTTTTTTAATAGTGTCGTGACCATATTTAAGATGTTGAGTGGTACGCAGCTGAGTAAATCTAAGCAATGGGTTAATTGGATTTTTACAAAGGTAATGTATTACGTTTCTTTGAATATATTTGGTTGTTACGTTTACAATCATAAACACATCATTGAATTGTTTATTTTTTAATGAAACCTCATGTTTCTCTCATAGTTTAATAAACAAGATGAAGTTTGGGAGTCTGGTTATTATGTCATACTTTGGATGTGGACTATTGTTCGAGTGGGTATTATGGGAAATTGGCAAGAGGTTATAATTATAATATTTTATTTTATGGAAGAATGCTATAACTTTTTTTTAAAATTTCATTATTGCTAAATACGTATATTAAATATTATTTGCAGATGTTTAGTGATCAACCATTTAATGATGATAGTATCAAAGAAATACAAGATCAATGGTCGAGATATTTCATTGACATTTATGATGGATGATTGGGGTTATGTAGTAGATGTATACTCTTGAAGTTTAGGTTTCATTGTAATTTAATTTGGATTATTTTGAAGTTTGGTTGCATTTTGGATTGTTTTATTTGTGGATGAATTGAATTTGATTGTTTTTAAGTTTGGTTGCATTATGGATTATTTTATTTTTGGATGAATTGAATTGGATTGTTTTGAAGTTTGGTTGTATTTTGGATTATTTTGTTTGTGAATGAATTGAATTGGATTGTTTTGAAGTTTTGTGAAATTTTAGATTGTTTTATTTGTGTATGAATTCGGTTCCAAGCATGAATTGCAATTTAATTGTTCTTTTTATGGCAGAAAAAGTACAAACAAACAAAAAAAAGGCATCAAAAACCGTAAAAAACCACTTTTAGTGGCGGTTACAAGAAACTGTTAACGGCGGCTCCTAAAACCGCCGTAAAAAGCACACTATTTAACGTCGGTTCCTAAAACTGCCATAAAAAGTACACTATTTAACGACGGTTTTTAAACCGCCGTGAAATTAAAGTCGGTTCTTGATACCGCCATAAAATCAACAGATTACCGCCACCAAAAGAGGTTTTGATGGAGGTTTCGAACCGCCGTTAATTGGTAATTATACGGCGGTTTTAATAACCTCCGTTAAGAAATGATTTTGGACATCGGTTTTACAAAACCACCGTTGAAAGTGTTTATATTACGGCTGTTATAAAACCGTCATTAAATCTCTAAAAAACCACTGTTAAATCCTGTGTTTTCACGACTGTTTTTTGAAATGCCGTAAATTTTTATGGCGGTTCAAAAACTGCCATTAAAGGTCCCTAAAAACCGCCGTAAAAACCCTTTTCTGCAGTAGTGCAATATATGTACTGTCCTCTCAGCACACACTGGCGGGCTGTCAAGAGAATTCTGCAATATCTTGCCGGTACCATTCCTTATGGAATAACCTACAATAAAACCTCACACTTTACTTTGACAGGTTTTTCAGACTCCGACTGGGCTGGTGATCTTGATGACAGAAAAAATCCGTCACTGGGTTTTGTATTTTTCTTGGACAAAATATTGTCTATTGGTGTTCTAAAAATCAGACCTCTTTGTTTTCATAATTTTAGTGGTGTTGAAATAAATCAACGGGTTCTTGGATCGGTATTATCGAAATTCGATTCGATTGAAGGATCTATGTGTTTCAAACTTTGAAAAATAGAAAGAAAATGAAAATAGAGCAATTAATATAGCTAAAATACACTAGGAATTGAAAGTGCATATTGGTAGGATGCTCCGTCGTATGCCTCAAATTGAATAAGCAAAGCAATAATGAAAATAAGCAAGAAAATGCATTGTTTCACCAAGTACAAGCATGCAAGCACAAGGTACAACTATGCATAAAATCCTAAATAATAAAAATTGAAAGCATGAATGTAAAGAGCAATAAAAGTTGACATGAAAGTTTAAAACTTTATGGAAAATAACAAGCAACAAAGCCTAAATCTAGTATTTAAGCTAAAACTATGCATGAAAATAAAAACTAAAATAAAGCAAATAAAATACTTAAAGTAAAAATGATCAAGGACTCGATCTATGATCTAGATGTGTCACTCATCTAGATTCCATGGACGATTCACAAGATCTAACATGAAATCAAAGAGACAAGGCAAAAAGCATAAAATGAAGAATAAGCATGGAATTGAAGAACAAAGCATGAAATTGAAGAAAGCTTACTAGAATTAAGGAGAGAAACAAGCTTGAATTAAATTGCATCAAAGTAAAATTCCAAAGGAGTATTTGGATTCATCTTAGGCTTACAAACCCAAGGCCAAAGCTTCCAAATTAAACTAAGAACAAGAGAGAGAAAATTATCCCAAACCCAAGTTTGGGTTGGGAGGAGGTGTTCTACAAAAATGAGAGTTGTGTCCTATTTATACTATTTTTATTGGGTTTAAATGGGTCAATTTTGGGCTTTTTAGGCTTAATTTCATGAATTTGACCAAAATTGACCAGTTTTGACCAAGATGGCTCAAGGTGGCTCGGTCTTGGTTCAAGGTGGCTCGGTCTGGGCAAGCCTGGGTGTGGGTGATGGGTCTTGGGCGTCCTTGATGGGTCCTGGGCGTTGAAGTAGGCTGGAATGGGCGTAGGAGTAGGCTGGCATGGGAGTGGGAGTAGGCAAGCCTGGGCGCCACTCTGGGCTGCTTTTTAGGCGAGAATCCAGGCGCTGAAGTAGGCTAAGCTGGGCGCTGGCTAGGGGAGGAGTTGGACGCCACTCTGGGCATGCCTGG
>BMAC01000316.1:1254884-1268834 GCA_014905375.1 Phtheirospermum japonicum
GCCCTCCCACGTTTGCCATACCCATTATACAACATCTCATTCCCAACATGGTTTGCACCATGCCCTCCCATGTTGGGAATGTATCCACCATAGTTATAAGTACCTTGCATACTTAAAGAAAAAGCGTCAAATACCAAAGAAAGCTAAAAACACAATGAAACAATAATTAAATCGAAAGCCTTAACCAAGCCGAGTCGCAACGACGCCATTTTGTTAGAAGAGTTTTAGTGGTGTTGAAATAAATCAACGGGTTCTTGGCTCGGTATTATCGGAATTCGATTCGATTGAAGGATCTATGTGTTTCAAGCTTTGAAAAATAGAAAGAAAATGAAAATAGAGCAATTAAAATAGCTAAACTACACTAGGAATTGAAAGTGCATATTGGTAGGATGCTCGTCGTATGCCTCAAATTGAATAAGCAAAGCAATAATGAAAATAAGCAAGAAAATGCATTGTTTCACCAAGTACAAGCATGCAAGCACAAGGTACAACTATGCATAAAATCCTAAATAATGCAAATTAGTAAAATTGAAAGCATGAATGTAAAGAGCAATAAAAGTTGACATGAAAGTTTAAAACTTTATGGAAAATAACAAGCAACAAAGCCTAGATCTAGTATTTAAGCTAAAACTATGCATGAAAATAAAAACTAAAATAAAGCAAATAAAATACTTAAAGTAAAAATGATCAAGGACTCGATCTATGATCTAGATGTGTCACTCATCTAGATTCCATGGACGATTCACAAGATCTAACATGAAATCAAAGAGACAAGGCAAAAAGCATAAAATGAAGAATAAGCATGGAATTGAAGAACAAAGCATGAAATTGAAGAAAGCTTACTAGAATTAAGGAGAGAAACAAGCTTGAATTAAATTGCATCAAAGTAAAAATCCAAAGGAGTATTTGGATTCATCTTAGGCTTACAAACCCAAGGCAAAGCTTCCAAATTAAACTAAGAACAAGAGAGAGAAAATTATCCCAAACCCAAGTTTGTGTTGGGAGGAGGTGTTTTACAAAAATGAGAGTTGTGTCCTATTTATATTAATTTTTATTGGGTTTAAATGGGTCAATTTTAGCTTTTTAGACTTAATTTCATGAATTTGACAAAAATTGACCAGTTTTGACCAAGATGGCTCAAGGTGGCTCGGTCTTGGCTCAAGGTGGCTCGGTCTGGGCGAGCCTGGGTGTGGGTGATGGGTCCTGGGTGTCCTTGATGGGTCCTGGGCATTGTAGTAGGCTGGCATGGGCGTAGGAGTAGGCTGGCATGGGAGTGGGAGTAGGCAAGCCTGGGCGCCACTCTGGGCTGCTTTTTGGGCGAGATTCCAGGCGCTGAAGTAGGCTAAGCTGGGCGCTGGCTGGGGGAGGAGTTGGGCGCCACTCTGGGCATGCCTGGGCTGCATTTTGGGCGGGAATTCGTGCACCGAAATGCTGCCTAGAAAGCTGCTTAGGGTGCTGCTCCTTAGGTTTGAAAATGGGCAAGCCCAGGCAAGGTTAGGCCACCATTCCAGAATGTTTGCCCCCCTTTTAAGCTTGATGTTGGCACTGAATTGGGTATGCAAATAGGCAAGGTTGGACTTGAGTTTTGGTCTCCATGCCTTGCTTTATTTAGAAATCATTAAGCCACCTATTAAAAGAGAATTTTAATTATTAAAACCCAAGAATTACACCAAACCTCAAGGTAATTGAACCAATTAACCCATTAAAATATAAAATTTACAAGTCAAGTGAAAAACAACATAACAAGAAAAACCACATAAAAACTTAATAAAATTCTATTAAAAACTATTAAAATCAACATGAAATTCTAACTAAAAATACTAGGAAAAACACAACAGTTACATGCAAAACACTCTTTTTCGAGGTCTAGCATCGAGGATGAATATCGCAGCCTAGCTCATGCTACTGCAGAAATAATATGGATCCGATCGTTGCTACATGAGCTTCATGTCACACTTCCTACTGTTCCTACAGTTTGGGTCGGCAATCAAAGTGCTATTGTTGTTGCCTCCAATCCTGTTCTCTATGCTTTTATGAGGCACTTTGAATTAGATCTTTATTTTGTTCGAGACCTCATTGCGAAGAAATTACTGTAGGTTCAGTTTGTTCCTTCTGTTGATCAGACTATCGATATCTTCACCAAACCGTTATTTCATCAATTCTTTGTTCGGCTTCGAAATAAGCTCTCTGTTCTCACTATCACCGCACTCAAATTGAGGGGGGATAATAGAGAGCGACCTGATAAGTTCAGGTCAACTGCTCATATAACACTTGGCGACCTGAAGATGAGTCGCCCAGAGGTTGCACGTATAGCTAGCAATGGGTCTCACATAAGGACAACCCATACTACGTTAGCTGGTGTGTCATCCCTAATCCAGTACATCCATCTTCATACAGCTGTTAGATTGTACTGTAGCAATAGTGACCACACAATCTAGGAAGACGTTGCAGAAGTGTACTGTAGCAATCTTAGCCACATATTTTAGGGTTACATTTGTCTTACATGTTACTATAAATAATGGCGACATTCACTACTGTAATCACGGAGAAAAATATGAAATACAGAAAAGTTGAACACAAAATCTTTCTTCGAATATGAATTCTTTACTTTCTTTCAAATTATGTTTAATCATACCCGTCCATATTTGAACAACCAATATTTTAGATGTATACATGATAAAACCAAAAATATTGGCTACCAAGAATAGGGGGCACTAACCTCAAATCTTAGATCAGCGACCTGAAACATCCTCCAACTTCGTCACAGTGACCTGATAAGCCTCCAAAAACCCTCCTGGTGACCTAGACAATCATGCAAAATAACACCTTCAGCCAAGGCGGGGGGCGGCCCCGACAAAGGTCCTTCGATGCTTAAGTTAGATAGTGCAAGAGATATATTCGAGAGCTCAAACCGTGATCAAAAAAACCTAGAAATAAAGAGGTATGCACCCCTTTTATAGAGACAAGAGAAGTGTTCCCCAAGCCACGGTTCCTTTCTCCCACCACAAATCCTTAAATACCATGACTGGCTTAGAATTAGGATTTCTTCTGTATGCTAAGTTCCCATAAATAATGGATTTCTTGCTTAAATTACCAGAATAGGCCTGGGCCTGTGATTCTTCCATACAGTTCACCGGGACCCCACAATACATCCATATGAGCCCTTTTGGGCCTAATATTTATAAAGTCCATGACCGAGCTAACAAATAGCGCCCAACACACAAAAGAATAAGAGGTCGCGACCCTATATGAGAACTCATCCTCATAATCCTGGTCACTACTCTACAAAACCAGCTCGCACACCTCTCAGAAGAAATGATCCTTCCAATAAATGAAGTCGCTTACCATAAATACCCACATATATTACGTATGGAATTTTAGTGTCGTATCAGCTAGTCCCCCATGTTCTAGCTGATTAAGGTACGAAATCAGGTAGGACATGTAAATAGGAAGTTAAAAGAACACAACCACCCCAAAAAGAACAATAAAACATAAATAAATTACCCTGCCAACTTACCAAACCATATTTTAGAATAACCCAGCTCCACATACCGAGCCATAATACCAATCGTCTTACCACATAAGACCGCGACACAAGACCGCGACATCCAAAAGATCAGCTCGCTGAGCTCGCTCGTCTTACAAGTAGAATGCTCCTCTTGGAAGAAAAGACCAGTGAGTCCCCAGACTCTATTTATGAAAACCTGAGACCATAAAACCTTTCTTCTGCGGCCTGAAGTTGTAACCGGGCATAATAATCCAAGAAAATGTAATCATATGCGTCCCCAAAAGTCAAAACACGCTTTCTCGGAGTATAATAAACGTTGTGGGCCCAAAACAAACGACCCAAAACATTCCTCTAACCCTACCAACTTCCCGCTCCTATACTTCCCATCAGCTTTTCACGCCGCCCAATATACACAAAACCCCTCCGTCTCCCCTCATTCGTCACTTTACCAAAAACATAAGCAAAAATTGCCATTTTCACTCTGCAAAAAAGCTCGCATACTTTCTCGTTTACAAAAAATTACCGGCAGCACATCACTCATCACCGACCTCCATGACAGCAAAAATGTGTGAGTCCCCTAAATCTTCCCTTTCAGCGGTTAATTTAAGTTTAAATTCATAAATATATTGCATCTGTTGAGTTGTTGTTAAGTTTTCTGCTGTTGTCCCCCTGTGATATTCAATAAATGACCAAATTAGCTTCTTCCACCCAAATTCCCAAAATCCAGACCTTTCCGCTGATTCCAATCCCATCGAAAACCCTTATATTTTTAAGAGAATACGAAAACAACCTTCTTCTCCTCCCTCCGGCCTTCGTGATGAGCCAGAAGGCGACGTTAGTTGGTCGAAGCTAGAAGTACAGACTAGGGTTCATAGCGACGCCCAAGCCCTACTAGAAAACATACCAGAACACCCTTTTCCCGCCCCCTAACTATTATAAATATACCAGAGGGCATTAGCCAAACCTAATAACCCACCACCTTACGAGCAATTCTTAGAAAACCCAGTAACTTTAGCGCCTTCCGTAGATGCTTCCGACTTACTTCCATCACCCCTAACAACCAGGACAGTTAAAGATAACTATTGGTTGCTCCCTGATCCATAGAAACTGGAGGAATTCCAACAAACTCTCAACCTTCCAGAGACCGCCAAAATTTTCCTACCCGACATCCTCCACTTAGACCCAATGAAACCTTCTCCAAACCACATCACCCTCTTCGACGAGCTACTTAGATCGGGATTTAGATTCCCCCCGCACCAATTCTATACCGAGACCTCCCTCTTGTATAAAGTATCCCCTTTACAATTGACCCCCAATTCCATGGAATTTAAAGCGGGGTACATTATACTGTGTAAATATTATGATACGCAGCCTGACCCAGGAGTTTTCCATTTTTTCTTCAAAATAAAATACCAAAGACATTCTTTTTATCTCTCTGCTCGCACCGGCAAAGCCCAATTCTTAGTGAATCCCTCAAATAAGGTTCCTGATTGGAGGAGAAATTTCTTCTTCATTCACAACACTGAGAAATGGACTTTTCCAACCGAGCTACATTACGACACCCCGAAACAAACCAATCCCTCTAGTCCTGAACACTTTCCCATCCT
This sequence comes from Phtheirospermum japonicum, assembly GCA_014905375.1. NCBI lineage: Eukaryota > Viridiplantae > Streptophyta > Magnoliopsida > Lamiales > Orobanchaceae > Phtheirospermum > Phtheirospermum japonicum. Next base: position 1,260,000 of record BMAC01000316.1, read on the forward strand.
GTACAAAAAATATTCTGACCAGCTCGCAGAATGGAGTAAGCGCCCATTTGACGTGGTATGACTCACTATCCGGTCCAAAATTTCAAATTCATGGGCATCGACTCTCGTCCGGTCGACCCAGATCTTGCCATGACCCAATCGGAGTTCAGTAGGTCTTCTATGTTATATAACTTTACACCATCATCAATTGTTATAATTTAATAATAATGCACCACTTTGTTTTTGCAGTTGCATTCGTCAACAAGTGCTCCTCATCGAGCTTAGAAGAAATCACAACACAAACCGACCTACAGCCCGCCATCACATCGGCACCTCCTCCCTCAATCATAAACATGGATGAGGTGTTGCACCAAGCCTTTGGGAAAGAGTTTAACTAGGAAGTGGAGGACGACCTGGAGGAAGTGCAGCTGGTCCAGAGGTCCTCAAAGGGGAAATGACCCCTCAAGAATGCTGTTAAGAGCCCAAGCTCTCTTGTCCAGAAACTTCGTTGCCTCCGCAAAATCCATGCCGCAACCTCATCTAACTCTCCCGAACTGGGAAAAGGGTTGGCCAAGTGCGACAATGCCCAAGAGATCAAGGCCTTCCTCGATGAACGGATAATCGAAGAGGTAATTTATTACTTAAAAATCCTCTCCTTACAAAAATAATACCTGCAAACCCTTATATTACTTCATGAGATGAATTCCCTGGTCTCCAAGCTATCCGAGGAACTACTAGCTCGGTCCGCTGAAAACGACCTCCAGAAAACGTGCGACGAGCTAACCGCCCAGGCTGAGCAACAAACCCGACAGCTGTCCCTGACCCAAGGAGAATTGGATGGGGCGAATCACCTGCTGAAAGCTCCCGAGGAAGAGATACTCATTTTGAAGAGCCAGGTGAACTTAACAGATGATACAGCTCGTTTGGACAACGAGGTCAAGGATGTCCAGAAACAAGCTCGCCAGGTCGAGGAGCTCAAAGCACAGAATCAGAAGCTCGAGGAGCAGAACCAAGCGGCGTACGAGCGAGGTATAGGTGAAGGTCGCCGGACCTTCCTTATGAGCGCAATAGGCCAAAAGTACATGAATGCCTACCGGGAAGAGCTTCTGAAAGCCTACAAGAAATCCTCACTGTATTTCGGGAAGATGGTTGTTGGCAGCAAGGAATGGGTTTCAAAGCTTCTGGAATAATGAAGGACCAGCTCGCATCCATGAATGTTGCGTACACCCCCGACGTGCCAGCCATCATCGACATGCTACCTACATTCAGCTCGTTCAAGGGCGACATAAATCAGCCAATCGATGCAAAGTGGTGGCTGTCTTGCCAAGGCGTAGCTGTGTTGTCCGCCAAACTTTCCACCGAGATGGACGCACCACTAGAGGACTTTGTTCCCCCTCCTGGGCCCAGCACATCCTGATGGCTTGCTGTTTTTCTAAACTTTCAAAACCTGTATTTTGCTCGCACCATTTATGAACAACCCTACTCATATGTATGAACAATTATATTTCTATGTTTATTATATGCATAGCTCTACAACTCAAACCATATGTGAACCTGCAACTTAAACCATATAAAAACCTGCAATCATAATTCACCATAAATCCATAAGTTAATATAAGTCGTGTGAAATCATAATCAATCGCAATCATACGTCCCACCTTCAAAAAACCATGAGGTCACAAAATAATCATACCACGAATCACAAGTAATCCAAAGGAGCTAAAAAAAGCTCGCAGATATAAGTTAAACATGTTAACTCGCAAAGATATAACCATCCATAACACAAACATTCCATAAAGATATGTACATCAAACATATCCTTCCCAGACATATGTAAAACAACATAATCACATCACTTAACCATATTTAGAAAGCATGAAAATAGTTCTCCAAGTTTTATTATATGTCGAAAAAAGATATCCGCCCCTAAGTGTACATCATAAAACCATTATCCGCACCAAATGGTTCCAACACAATCAGCCAGTCCCGTAGGGTAATGAATCAACTGCCCCGAAGGGTAAGGAAACAACCGCCCCTAAGGGTAAAGCATAACAACCCGCCGTCTAGGCATGATACCTCTTCGAATGACAAACATTCCAGCTTCTAGGCAGCACTTTTCCTTCGGTATTCTCAAGTATATATGCTCCTCCACGTATTACTTTTACCACTTTGAATGGCCCAGCCCAATTTGGATCCAGCTTCCTGGTCTTACGCAGCGCATCAGCCCACTTCCATACCAAATCACCAACCTAAAAACAACGATGTTTACAACATTTGTTAAGGGCAGCTGAACGGAGACTCCCCTTAAGAGGTTCGGGGAGTTGTTCGATAAGCCCACAAAACCGATGCAAGCTCTTCTTCCCAAAGCCCAACCGCTTTCTCCAATCATAGCTTAATACCCTGCACAATGATACGATTAGTAACCTCAACTTGCCCATTAGTTTGGGGATGTGCCGCAAAAGAAATTCGCCACTTCACCCCCATTTCCTTACACCAATCCTGGATTTTCTGCCAATTGAACTGGGTTCCATTATCAGACACCAACACTCGTGGAACACCAAACCTACAAAAAATGTTATTAAAAATAAAATACATCATGTCCTGCTCTCTTATACTTGTAATCGCTTCAGCCTCCACCCACTTTATGAAATAATCAACTGCCACCACCAGGTTTTGTTTGTTGCCCGGTGTTTTTTGAAAAGGTCATTGGTGCAAAGGAACAAGGCGAGCTCATAACCATTATATCTTCAGCAGGTGTATGGATAACCGAAGCATGCATCTGGCACTTCTTACACGTTCTAACCAGGTCGTCAGCCATGCCTTTCATCCCTGGCCAAAAGAAGCCAGCCCGTAATGTTATACCGACCAACGCTCTTCCCTTCGCATGATCACCACAATATCCCTCATGTATCTCCTTTAGTACTTCTAATCTCTGCTCGTTAGACAAGCATTTCAATAAAGTTCCAAAGCACGACCTATTGTATAACTTCTAATTTATAACACAAAAATGAGCCACCATTGTAGTTTTCTTTCTTGTCAACCGTTTTACACCTTCTTTTGCTTTAACAAGAGTATCCCCGATAGGTATGCGCCAATCATCCTTAAATTCGAGTTCCATTACTTTATTCATTTTTCCACACTACTATGACACAACTCCATTAACATAATTTTCCGAGTATCAATAGTCCCCAATGCACCCGCAATCCGAGTGAGATGATCAGCCCGAGTGTGTTCAGCTCGTAGCAAGTGCTCTATTTTAAACTCCTCAAAGCGGGCAACCTCTTCTCGTAACTTTTTTAAATACACCGCCCATGCGTTCTTCTTTCGCTTCAAAATAACAATCGAAGTGACGAGCTATTAACTGTGAATTTGTGTAAGCCCATACTTTCCTTGCTCCCATATCGCTCGCCATTTTTACACCTTGCAACATAGCTTCATACTCAGCCTCATTGTTAGATGCCTTGTATCCCAGCTTAATCGCGCATTCCAAATTTTCCCCTTTCGGGCCTGGTTAACACAATACCCAGCCCTGCTCCTGACACCATTGTTGATCCATCGGTATGCAATACCCATGCATTTATCTCATCACTTGAATCATATCGACGCACCATCTCCTGCAAGAAAAATTCCAACACTTGCGCTTTGATGGCCGCCCTAGGTTCGTCCACCACACCGTATTCGCTTAACTCCACAGCCCACTTCACCAGTCTTCTAGACACGTTTGGGTTACTCAGAACTTTCTTGAGAGATAAATTTGTACCTACTCTCACCCTGTGGCTCAAAAAGTATGGCCGCAGTTTCCTTGCTGTATATATTAGTGCAAAAACCCCTTTCTCCAGCTCGGAATAATTCAGCTCAGCCCCTTGCAACATCCTACTAATATAATAGATAGGTTTTTGTGTACCTGCATCCTCTCTGGTTAGCACCAAACTTACCGCGACCTCTCCAACTGATATATATATAAGATCAGGTCTTATCCAGGCATCGGCTTAGTCAACAATGGTATTTCTGCTAAGTATTTTTTCAACTCCTCAAACGCATACGCCGCTTCTTTGTTCCTCGGACTTGGACCCTTTCTGGAGGGCCATGAAAAAGGGGACACCCCTTTCTGCCGATCTGGAAATAAAATGATTAAGACCGGCAATGCGACCTGTAAGCACATGTACATCGCGTACCGTTCGAGGATGACAGCCCGCATCTTCTCCAGATTAACCTCAATACCTCTTTCCTTCACCATATATCTCAGAAATTTCCTAGATCGCACACCAAATGCGCACTTCTTTGGATTAAGCTTCATCCCGTACTGCCTTAATATAAGAAAGGTTTTTCTCAAGTCCTCCACGTGGGATTCTGCTTTCTTGCTCTTTACTAGCATATCATTGACGTAAACCTCCATAGTGGACCTTAACAGATCCTTGAACATTCGATCCACCAATCTCTGATAGGTCGCTCCTGCATTTTTCAGGCCAAAGGGCATGGACACAAAACAATACGTCCCCGTAGAAGTAACAAAGCTCACCTTGGGATGATCCTCCTTTGCAAGAGGTATTTGGTGATATCCCCGCGAAGCGTCCATCATACTCAGCAGCTCGCATCCTGAGGTTCAATCCACCAGTTGATCAATTCGCGGCAAAGGATAATGATCCTTTGGACAAGCTTTATTCAAGTCACGGAAATCCACACACATCCTCCACTTTTGTCCCGGATTTGGCACCATCACAACATTACATAGGTATTTTGGAAATTGGATTTCTCTAATGTGGCTTGTCTTTAGACATTTCTGCACCTCCTTTTCAATTACCTTGTCCAATTCAGGCCCGAAATGTCTTCTCTTCTGTTTAACCGACCTCGCCTCTGGGTGTGCATTGAAATGATGTTGAGAAACCTCCAGAGATACTCTTGTCAGTTCTCCATCCCCAAAAGCAAAAACGACTCGAAATCCCCTCAATAGTTTCACTAGCTTGTCTCTCAATGTCTCTGACATCAAGGTCCCAACCCTCGTAGTCTATTCCGGGCGACCTTCTTCTAACGAGTTTTCCATCAACTCCTCGTGTGTCCGAACATAATTCTCTTGTTCTTTCACCTTCTTTGCACTGAGTACTCCCTCTGGTAGGTCGTCCTCCCTCTCGCGCTTGTTTTCACTTAATCCTTTTCTGACCGTCATTTGATAACACGACCTTGTGATCTGCTGTTCAGAAATAACTTCCCCCACTTTGTCTCCCACCGGATACTTGATACTCATGTGATATGTTGATGTCACAGCCTAGAATGCATTGAGGTTAGGTCGAACTAATATTTGTTTATATGCCGACCTCCACCGGACTATCAAAAACTTCAGATTTCTCTTTACCTACAACTCATCTTTCCCTAACACCACTGCTAGTGTCAGCTCTCCCTCCGTAATCACTTGTGCCCCATTAAATGCATATATGGTCGTACTCACATATCGCACCTTGGTCTCCAGCTTCATTTATTTAAGACAATCCATGTATATTATATTGACCTAGCTCCCACTGTCCAAAAAAAATCTGTCGACCTCGTATCCCGCCACCTCATCCTCAATTACTAACGCATCATTATGATCTTCCTGCAGCCCGCGTCTCTCATTGGGACAAAAAGAGATGGTCGGTCTGGATGTCTGCGGGCGTCGACTAACAATAGCGACCTCTCACGTTCCTGGGCGAGCAGATTTAACATGCTTTTTTCATGCGCTATTAGTATCACCATCCGTTGGTCCCCCTGAAATCATGTTTATCCTCCCCTTATTTCTCCTCGGGCCATTACGTCCCTGATTTCCTTGTTGTGGGTGTCTCTTAACCTGATCCTGAGATGGATCTCTCGGCGGTGGTGGGGAAGATGGTTGCCTCGGTTCCCTTGTCTCTCTATCTTTATAAATGACTTCTTTCAAATGCCCAGCTTTTATGAGCCTCTCGATTTCCTCTTTAAGATGCCTGCACCTCTCCGTGGAATGACCATAATTATTGTGAAACAAAAAAGAAATCCGATTTGGGATTAGTAGGGAGCGGCGTGCGATATTCCAGCCATTTTATATCATTAGGTACCAAGCTCTCCATAATAGTAAACAACTTAGCCCGCGGATAGGCCAGTGGTGTAATGTCCTTGTTCCTCCAATTTCGCATATCTATCTCAGGATTTTCCCTCACCACGGGACTCGGGGTTAGGAGCCCGCTGACTAACCTTCTGGGTTCTCTTCTGACCTCCCTCCTTGAAATAATGCCTTCTGTATCCACAACCTCCTTACTAAATCGCACACGATGCTCGTCTTCAGCCTCCTCCACTTGTATGTATTTGTGACATATTTCCAAGACCTCATCGTATGTTCGCGCCTCCTTCTTCACCAACGACTTGCGTAAGTCTTCTCTCCTCAATCCTTGATGTAAAGCTCCCGCCTTCATCTCGTCTGTAGCGGAGGGCACCTCTAGTGTGGAATTGGTAAACCTGTTAACATAATGCTTCAAGGTTTCGTCAGGTCATTTCACCATAGTAAAGAGTGACTGCGCAGTCTTCGCATTCTTCTTCAAACTAGAAGATTATTTCAAAAAACCAGCTCGCAGCACCTGAAAGCTGCTAATTTTTCCTCGCGACAATTGATAAAAAAAGCTCTGTGCGATTCCCCTTAAGGTAGATACAAAGGCTCGACATGCCACATCATCTATATATCTATATAATCCTCTCAATTTTGAAGAACTGCAAATGTTCCACCAGGTCTGTCATCCCGCGATATTGAAATATACCCCTTGGGCATCGCAGCTCGCAATATATCATCTGAAAGAGGATGCCCCTTATCTTCATCGAACTTCTCTCCTTCTATTCATTTTTGAAAGTTTAACAAGGCCTCCTGCATATCTTTAAACGCCTTATTCCCAGGTCCGACCTCATTATCGTCATTTTTCTCATGGTACCCACTCCGACTCTTTCGTGATTTATCTCGGGATTCACCATCTGTACTCAAGGTTTGTGTTCCGCTCTCGCTGGTAGATTTGTTATGCCGCCGATCTCGGCATTTGTAGTATTTTTGCCCTATCTTCACCTTCTTTGCCTCCTTGTACTTATATCTGTGGGTACGAGACTCCGTGGACAAGGTGGAGATTGAAGAATCTTCCTGTTTTCTCTTACCCCCGTTCTTCTTCTTTAGAGAAGATCTCTGAGACAGAGACCCTCCACTTTGATTTGTCTTTTTTGATACCGATTTTTTCCCTGCCCGCCATTCGATCCATCAGCCTTCTCTTTCGGAGTACCCAACTCGCCTGGAAGGTACTTGTTTAATTCTTCATGTTTCTCTAGAGGTACAACATCCATAAGCCCTTCTAAGAATCCTTTTTTTATTTGACAGGGCTTATCTTTGGGTAAATCTCTCCACTCTTTCGTCCCTATATGAACTGTCTTTTGCGCCACAACCTATGGTGTCTTCGCCTCCAAGTCTCCTTCAGGCTCTTTTACGCTGTGTTGCCTTGGTAAGGGTTGTGGTGTGACACCCAAATTCTGGATTGGTGGTTCTACCAGAGGAGGTGTTTGTCCGTCTTTTGTTTGTTCTTCTTAATGATTTCCATCATCCTGTTCTTCTTCTTCAGTTTGTTTGATCCAGACACAAAGTCCAAGATCCTGGGTTGTATGTTTTTATCCTTCATGCTGTGCTTACGAAACTTCTCACGTCTTTTGGTCAAGGACTCGATGTCCCTCTTTCCCAAAGACGGCGCCACTTGATAAAACCAAAAAGATTGGTTACCAAGAATAGGGGCACTAACCTCAAATCCTAGATAAGTGACCTGAAACAGCCTCCAACTTCGTCATAACGAATTGTTAAGCCTCCAAAAATCCTCCTCACGACCTAGCCAATCCTTCAAAATAACACCTTCAGCCAAGGCGGGGGCGGCCCCGGCGAAGGTCCTTCGATGCTTAAATCAGATAGTGCGACAGATATATTCTAGAGCTCAAACTGTGATCAATAAAACCTAGAAATAAAGAGGTATGCACCCCTTTTATAGAGAAGAGAGAAGTGTTCCCCAAGCCAGGGTTTCCTTCTCCCACCACAATTCCTTAAATACCATGACCGACTTAAAATTAGGATTTCTCCTATATGCTAAGTTCCCGTAAATAATGGATCTCTCGGTTAAATTACCAGAATAGGCCTGTGATTCTTTCCATACAGTTTGCTGGGACCCGACAATACCATCCATATGAGCCCATCGGGCCTAATATTTATAAAGCCCATGATCGAGCTAACAGATAGCGCCCAACACACAAAAGCTTAAGAGGTCGCGACCCTATATGAGAACTCATCCTCATACTTGAGGTCGCTACTCTACAAAACTAGCTCGCCCACCTCTCAAAAGAAATGCTTTTTCCAAGAAATGAGATCGCTTACCATAAATACCCATATTACGTGTGAATTTTTAGTGTCTTATCAATACATTAGTGCGATTCACTTGATGGTTGATTAAGTTTCTTCGTATCCGTTTGTCCATGTTGGTGGTGTTTTCTTGATAGATATATTTGTTGGAATAAGTTACAACTGATTCGAGCACAAAAAGAGAATAATTGTAAATTATAAACTGGAAAAAATAAACAAAAGTATCAAGCAAGTCGAGTCGAGAAAATCTCTTCCCGCAAAACGATATTGCCCCGGTAGTGCTCTTCGGTTTAGAGAATTCGTCCCCAAAGGTAAAACGACTTTTCGTCTCTGGTTTAACAGCACTGTTAGAAACCAGAGCTCCGGCGAACTCAAAGAAACTGGACCGAGCTACGTAGATAAGAAAATGCAGAAACGTAAAATATGCTGAATGCTTGTATGTTTCAGGTGATTTTCGTGTGTGTAAAATGCTGGAGTTCCTCACC
>BMAC01000316.1:1274113-1298219 GCA_014905375.1 Phtheirospermum japonicum
CTATTTTTCTTCTTATTATTTCAAGATCCTCTAGTAATAAATATTGGTATTTTTATTTAACTTGGGAAAAGCATTTTTGCAATAATCACGCCAAGAATAATTCTAAACACGAGTAAATGAAAATTACTGCTTATATTAAAGCCACATCTTTTTATAAAATCTTTCTAACAAATCTGGTATCAAATAACTCCTTTTTTTTTTTAAGTCCATACACATTTTAGTGTTCAACATTGAGATTCACTTGGCAATTAGAACAAGTTTGGGCAATTCAAACTCACGTTATACTTAATTTCCGATAATTTGGAAGTTATATATATATATATATATATATATATATATATATATATATATATATGATTGGGTTCAAATGAGAACACCGTCGTCATTATATGTGAATTTAGGGACTAATTCTGGCCTTAGATCTAATATTACACAGTACAATTATATGTCCAGGTTCATTATACTTTTTAACAGTACTGTAGTGCTAAAATCAATCCAATTTTTTTAATTTAATTATATATATATATATATATATATATATATATATATATATATATATATATATATATATTTTACGTTTTAAAACATGCAATATGTATCTTAAATTGTAAATCTTGAAAATGTGATTAATTTGATATATATTTCATTTAAAATGAATAAAATTTGAAAAAGTTATGGTTTGTTGAAGATTTGAGTTTCATTTCAAATTTTTGAATTTGCAGTTTATATACGAAATTTGAGATACTTTTTGTATACAATTAATGTTTTTTTTCTTAATCTATTGTGCTTTTTAAAGATCAATGTAGTGCTCTTTGTAAACGTTGATATATGTCCAAAATACCTTTTTTAATTAATTAATGTATTTTTTCACATTATTACCATGCTGACATTTCATGATCTCAACCATCAAGATTATTCTTCAATCTAATGGTCAAGATGAGTCCTTAGTTTCACATATAATGACGGGTTCTCATTTGAACCCAATCCTATATATCTCATTTGAACCTAGGGACTAATCCTGGCCTTAGATATAGGATTGGGTTCAAATGAGAACCCCGTCGTTATATGTGAACCTAGGGACTAATCCTGGCCTTAGATCTAATATTGCAGAGTGCAATTATATGTTCAGGTTCATTGTGGTTTTTACACAGTACTGTAGTGCTAAAATCAGTCCAGTTTTTTTAATTTAATTATATATTTTTTTTTTACGTTTTAAAATATGCAATATGTATCTTAAATTATAAATCTTGAGAATGTGATTAATTTGATATATATTTCATTCAAAACGAATAAAATTTGAAAAAGTTATGGTTTGTTGAAGATTTGAGTTTTATTTCAAATTTTTGAATTTGCAGTTTATAGACGAAATTTGCGATACTTTTTTGTATACAATCGTAGTGTTTTTTCTTCTTAATCTATTGTGCTTTCCAAAGAACAATTTAGTGCTATTTGTAAACGTTGATATATGTCCAAAATACCATTTTTAATTAATTAATGTATTTTTTTACATTATTACCATGCTGACATGTCATGATCTCAACCATCAAGATTATCCAATCTAATGGTAAAGATGAGTCCCTAGTTTCACATATAATGATGGGTTCTCATTTGAACCCAACCATATATATATATATATATATATATATATATATATATATATATCTCAAACTTAGTATCCTTTTTCCAGATGGGTACAATATCATCTTTTTGCAATAAAGACTAAAAATAATAATACCAATTGTCAAATTAATTAAAGAATATTCATGTTCTTAAAAAATAATTAAAGTTAAAAGAATTATTTTCTTTCCTTTTTTTTATATCTAAAGTCTAAAGTGCAGTATTCAGTTCACTTCTCTGTTTAGGAAAAGGTCATCAAGTTGCAGTTAATTCTGTAACTTTCGTGGTGCTATATATATGCAATATTAATGGAAAACCCACAACATTTTGATAGTGAAATTGCAGGGCTAGGTTGCTTTCTTTTCAAATAAGGAATCATTACTTAAATTGTTTCACGGACACACATATATATACTTTAGGAATAGGGAAAATAATCACAGTTTTGCCCACAATACAAGGGACAAATATTTGCACCACAGCCCATATAGGGAAAATACTTACAGTTTTGCCCACAATACAAGGGCCAACTATTTGCACCCTATTTTATTCTCAACCCCCTACCCACGATAACCTAGAAAATAATTTTATTACTATCAAGTTCTGTAATAATATAATAAGGGCAAAACTCTTGTTAGGCCGAACTAACGAATCATTCGTTAGGCCAAAATTTCATATCAATACATTATAATAAAAAATCAATACAATATAATACAAAAATATTATAATACAAAAACCAATACATCATAGCACACGGGTCAGATATTTATGAAAAATCAATACTTTACAATACAAAAACCAATACATCACAGTACAAAAACTAATACATTATAGTATCGGGTCAGATGACCTAACGGGTCATGACCCGTTAATCTGGCCTAAAACAAGTGTTTGCCAAATAATAATGCTAACGGAAAAAATACTACTAAACAGTAGTACAGTTTCTACAAATGATGAAATCAAATGAAATTGAAAAACAAAATGAAACTAATTAAATAAGAACACCTTCTTCAACCGATGAAATTGATCAACCAGTTGAGGCAAAAAAAATCTCTTTCCGCAAAACAAACACACCCCGTGTAGTGCTAACGGAACAAGCGTAATATTTCCAAAAATATAATAAAAACGTCTTAAAAATTGTAGCACACCAGACTACAATCTCCGACGAACTATAAAAAATGCTACGAAAATTGTGTGAGACTTTTGGTGTAGAAAATATAAAATGAATTGATTTTGTTTGCAAATACATATAATTTTTAAGTTTATTTATGGATTTGTAAAGTTTAAAGGGCGGAGCTGTTACAATGGTTTAACTACACACCGCAACCACTATTTCAATCATAACAACTTTGAAATTTTCAAATGCTATTAATGAAATTGAAAGATTACAACCTTTTATTGAACTGAAAATGGGTCTAGCCCTTCTATTTTTGACCAATTTTCTTTTCAACACCTTAATGATCGAGCCCATTCAGATTCAAAGAATCCAAAAATAAATTGGATTAATCAAATTTTGCTCATGAAGTTGAAAGATTAGAATCTTTTATTGGATTGAAAATAATAAGTCTAGCCCCTTCTGTATTTGAGCAATAAAAAAATATTTTGAACATCTTAATGGGCGAGCCCATTCACTTCTGGAAAATCCTAAAATAAAACCAGAGCCCATCAAAGTCCCAAGGAGTCCAAAGTCCTAAATCAATTGGCAAGATCCAAAGTCAAGCCTCAGTCAACTAATGCATTGTCATAATCAAATGATGCTCACTGTAATTTTATCTTTACTTAGTATATAAATCTTCCTTGAATTTTAATGTAGAATTTTATACATTTCTCATTTCAAATAGTAACTTACACAATTTCTTTTCCACTAACCACAAATCAGTTTTCAAAAATAAATATACAACGATTATCTAATCAATACGAAAAATAATATAATCTCATTTAATTTTACATAAATTAAATATTTAGCTATCAAAGAAGTGATAACAAAACTATTTTTCTAACAAATACCCTTCTAAAATTAAAGAAAATAAGAACAATTAGAATTGGAACGGTGCCTCGGCCACCCAGGTTGTTGCACAAAAGAACTCGTAGTCATCGTGACATCCTACGCGACAAATCGCCATACAAATTACCGCTTGAGGTGTGCCCACAACTTCACTAACAACAACCTCGATGAGCTTCACGCCCGCTTCGAACCGGTGTTCAACGTTGTTAGAGGTAGAAATAGTCCAGGTGTTATTATCCAGTCAGCAACTTATTCATTCCTTCATCCAGTCAGCCTTACTTGTGTCCTCTTCTGTTTCTTGGACGTTTATACAGCTGCCATGCATTGGCTTGTACTGGACATGATCCACACCATTCATCTAAATGCATAAGTGTAGGTTTATCAACGGTTCTTATTCAATGACCGTTATTTTCCTTTAGTTGCTGCGGCTAGGTCATCTGCTAGGGTTTAGCAGTATATATGTATCTGGTGAATAATAAGAAAGCTTTGGTTTGCTCTTTCCAGTTTTATTATGGCTCAGCTTCTGCAGCCTTTTGTATTTCTCCAACATGGTATCAAGAGCAGGTCTAGGGCGTGATTTTGATAAGTCCTTTTCACCTCCCTTGCAGCTTTTTCCCTTCTTCTTTTGTTCCTTTTTAAGCCCATCTGTAAATGGCTGAAGCAACAGCTGCACCGGAGATTAAAACCTCAATAAACACAAACCATGTGCAAACCCCTGCAGTGTCTCTATCTCAAAATCTTTTAATCCAACCTCAGCATGAACTTTTCTTTGTTAAACTCAATGAAACAATTATCTTGTCTGAAAACAGCAAATCATAGTTGCAGCTACAGGTCTAGGTCTTGAATCCTATCTTCTTGGCACCACTGAGGTCCCACCAAAGGTTGTAAAGAACCAAGAGGGGATTATTGTTCTTAATCCCAATTTCCAATCCTACCAAAGGCAGGATCAGCTGTTAGCCTCTTGGCTCCTCTCCTCTCTATTTGAAAGTGTCCTTATTTTAATGGTTGGTCTCACCTCAAGCCATGAAATGTGGAAGCTCTGGAAGCAAACTTTGCAGCTCAATCTGGAGCAAAAACAATGCATTATAAAATAAAGTTGCAGACCATGAAGAAAGGCAATCTTTCAATGAGAGAATATTTGAACAAAGTGAAAGTGTGTTGTTATAATCTAGCTGCTTCTGGGTACAAGATTGAAGACTTTGATTAGTTTCTTCATGCCTTAACTGGTCTAGGGAGTGAATATGATCCAGTGGTTGTTACAATCAACTCCAGTCCTGAAAAGTGGAGCTTTAAGGATGCAAGTGGTTTACTTCTGAGCTTTGAGTCAAGGATAGAAGCTACAAGTCCTCAATTTGATTAGTCATACCCTATAACTGCAAATATGGCTATTCATGGACAATCTAGAAGGGAAAACAACAGTTGGAGCAATAACAACAACAATAACAGCAATGCTAAAGGAAGAGGAACATACTTAAATAGAGGAAGTGGTAGAATAGGGGCTATCAGAGGAAGAGGTGCAAGAGGATACGACAACAACAAGGTTGCTTGTCAGATATGTGGTTATACAAATCACATTGCTTCAAAATATTACTTAAGAATGGATCCTAACTTCACCTCTAAGACATCACAAAGCCTCAACTCCTCCAACAATCAGAATTTGAGTAGAGGGACGTTCTCAAATCACAAAAACAACCAGTCTTGGCTTAATTCCCAAGCCATGGCAGATTTGGTTGCAACTCAGGACAGTAGCTCAGACTACAGCTGGATACCTGACTCTGGAGCCTCGAACCATGTCACTCCAGACTTTGCAAATCTCAACATTTCATCTAATTATCAGGGAGCTAATCAATTGCACTTGGGTAATGGAGCAGGTTTGTTCATCTCTAATATTGGCAATTCTATTGTTAGACCTGCAAACCCTGCTTCTAAACATCTCTTTCAACTTAATAATCTGCTTCATGTTCCCTGTATTACTAAAAACCTCTTGAGTGTGTCTCAATTTTCCAAGATTAACAAATTTTTCTTTGAATTTCATCCTTGTGTTTTTCTTGTCAAGGATCAAGCCACGGGGGCTACTAAACTACAAGGGAAACTAAGGGATGTCCTCTATACATTTGACCTCTGCCAAGTGCAATCTCCACACTGCCAACCACCTTACTCCTGCCAACCACTTATCAAGAATAATGTTAATTATTTTTCTATTTCCAAGAAGAAAGTAGGCCTAGATATATTGCATTATAGAATAGGTCATGCTGTCAATGATGTTGTAATAAAAGTTCTTAAGGATTGGAATATATCCTTTTCTAACCTCTCCATGCAATGCTTCTTTGCAGTCTAAATCTCATAAACTCTCTTTTCAAGAATCCTCTACTATGGTATTGCATCCTTTTGATTTAATACATAGTGATATATGGGGGGCTTGTCCCTTAAAATCCATTAATGGTAGCCTCTACTATGTTATGTTCATTGATCATTTTACTAAATTTACTTGGATTTACTTTCTCAAAACCAAGTCTGAGGCCTTTCTGCACTTTTAAAGCTTCACTGAGAATCAGGTTTCAGCAAAAATAAAAAATGTTAAAAGTGACTGGGGTGGGGAATACAGAAGCCTATCTAGGTACCTACAAGCCAAAGGAATTTTTCATAGGATCTCTTGTCCTTAAACCTCTCAGCAGAATGGAGTTGCTGAAAGGAAGCATAGGTATATAGTTGAAGTAGGGTTGTCTCTTTTGGCTCATTCCAAAGTCCCTAACATTTATTGAATGAAGGCTTTTCATATAGCTGTACACACCATAAATAGAACACCTAGTAAACAGCTTCAGTTCAAATCCCCCTTTGAGGCCTTATAAGGTCATAAACCTGTGTATTCCACTCTTAAAGTGTTTGGATGTTTGTGATATCAACATGTGAGACCCTATAACAACCACAAACTGGAATCTAACACCCCTCAACATTTCTAAGCTATAGTGACGGATATAAGGGATATAAAACTGTGCTTCCCTCTATAAATATAATAATAAAAAAATGTCATCTTTGTTGAAGATCGGTTTCATTTCACTAAGCCAACCTCTTCTTTATCTCAAACCGACTCACCACCAAACATTTCAGTATTTTCTCCATTATATACACCTCACTCTCCCCTTGTTACTTCACAGTTTAATCTATCCACCCCACTTTCCAATCCCACCCCCTACTTCCTCTTCACCTCCTACACAACATAAACCATCCATTAATCATTCTCCATCATTTGTTTCATCTGCTCACTCTACCTCCACACCTCCTATACATTAATCTCCTGCATCACCACATAATACCTCAGGCTCTCATACATCTTTTCCCTTAGCAGTACAGTTACCAATATTAGATAATGATCAGGCATGTTCTATTCCTCATAATGAACCACCTGTTGCTACTAACACTCGCTCTATGTAGACAAGAGTAAAGACATGTCATCTAAAGACCAAGGTGTATACTGAAATGCTGCACCCTGAACAGGAACCAATAAGTCTCAAAGAAACTCTTCTAAACAACAATTGGCACCAGGACATGATTTCTGAACTTAATGCTCTTCACAAAAACAAGACTTGGGAACTCACCACTTTGCCTCCTGAAAAAAGATTTGTTGGATGCAGATGGATTTTACAAAATCAAAAGGACTGCTGATGGTTCCATTGTTAGGTACAAATCAAGTCTTGTATCAAAGGGGTACACTCAAACCCAAGGGTTTGACTATAAGGAAACATTCAGTCCAGTAGTGAAGCCTGTCACCATCAGAACAACTTTGTCCATAGTTGTGAATTGTGGTTGGAGAGTGAGGCAACTAGATGTCAACAATACTTTTCTCAATGGTGATTTACTAGAGAATGTTTATATGCAGCAACCTCCAGGTTTTAAACAAGGCAATCAGGGCTTGGTCTGTAAATTGCACAAGGCCTTATCTATTTTGAAACAGACACCAAGGGTCTGGTATTCCAAGATTAAGCATTTTCTGATATAACTAGGCTTTCAAGTTTCCCAATCTGACAACTCTCTTTTCTAAAGGGCTACTCCTAAGTCATACACTGTGCTTCTAGTCTATGTAGATGACATTTTGATCACAGGCAGCAACATCAATGAGATCACCACTCTCATCAAACTTCTAGACTCAGCTTTTTCTCTCAATGACATGGGTAATGTACATCATTTTCTAGGTATTCAGGTTTCCTACACTGCCAATGGGATGCACTTGTATCAAGAACAATACATCAAGGATCTATTGTACAAAGCAGGCATGTCCAATGCAAAGGGCTCTATAACTCCCATGACTTCATCTCCTCACTCTTGTCCAGATTTGTTGGTTCTCCTTTTGCTAATCAAACATTGTACAGGAGTATAATTGGTTGCTTGCAATACCTTGCAATAACAAAGCCAGACATTGTTTTTAGTGTGAATAAGCTCAGTCAATTCATAAAATGCCCTTTGGATACTCATTTCAAAGCTGTAGAGAGGGTACTAAGATACATAGCTTGCACACCAACCCTTGTCCATAACACAATTCAAGACAAACAGATTGATAGGTTTTTTGAATGCTGATTGGGCCACTGATATTGATGACAGGAGACCAGTCACAGGATTTTGTGTTAAGTTAGGTGACAACCTAATTTCATGGTGTTCCAAAAATAAATCCACAGTGTCTAGGTCAAGTACAGAGGCTGAGTACAGGAGCTTGTCTCATTGTGCCTCTGAAGTCATGTGGATAAAGCATCGTCTAGCTGAGATCCGTTTTCCTTAGAAATTTCCCCAATCATCTGGACAGACAACATTGGAGCTGAATCCCTTGCAGCAAATCCAGTTTTCCACTCCAGGATTAAACATTTGGAGCTAAACGTTCACTTTGTCAGAGAAAAGGTTAGTGAAGGTATCCTCAAAGTTCGACATGTTCCATCCATTTATCAAGTTGCATATGTTCTTACAAATCCCTTGAGCGAGCAATCCTTCATTCGGTTTCAGGATCAAACTAAAAATCAACCCTTCACCGGTTTTGGATTGAGGGGTGTGTGTTAGAGGTAGAAATAGTCCACGTGTTATTATCCAGTCAGCAACTTGTCCATTCCTTCATCCGGTCAGCCTTAATTGTGTCCTCTTCTGTTTCTCGGACGTTTATACAACTGCCGTGCATTGGCTTGTACTGGACATGATCCACACCATTCATCTGAATACATAGGTGTAGGTTTATCAACAGTTCTTGTTCAATGACCGTTGTTTTCCTTTAGCTGCTGCGGCTAGGTCATCTGCTAGGGTTTAGCAGTATATATATGTATTTGGCAATACATTTCCTGAATAATAATAAAGTTATGGTTCACTCTTTCTAGTTTTATTATGGCTCAGCTTTTGTAGCCTTTTGTATTTCTCCAAGAAACGTCAACTTTGATGTTAGCATGATATTTTTGAGTAGATTTTTTTTTTATTCGCGCATTTGCCAAAAAAGAAAAGAAAGTAATTCAAAATTCTCCAGCTTGTTCAACTTTCGTTTATTAAACAAGTCTGAAGACGTTCGAATATCTTTTTAAACGCTTGATTGTCCGTTCTCAAACATTTTTCCTAATGCCTTTATGACCATTTATGCAAGGGTATTATGGTAAAATCATGAGTTTTTTTTTTCCTAACAAAATTGTTGGAGTGTTTTAGAAGAATATGGAGTGTGGATAGCCGGTCCTCCCTATTTAACTAACCTGGTTTATACATAGGCTAAGCCAATCGTGGCCTCTTCTTACTAAGGGCAGTTACCACACGGTGCTAACATGTCGAAGATGAGAATTTATTCTTTCTGTCCAGTTAGAAAATCAAAACTATTGATTCTAATCATTATCATCATATCATTCCTTATAATTTCAGAAGCCAGGGGTCGTGGTGGTGGACGTGGACGTGGTGGCCATCGCGGCGGCGGGTATGTACCTCATAGGAGAAGTAACTCAAACACTGTTTCTTTTACATGGTCCAACTTTTTATTGTGCAATCTAGCTTATGTTGCACTTGTTTGTTCTGGTTGTATTCTCGAGTGATGTTTATGTTTTTATTTTATTTAAGTTTTACTTCAATGTTATGGAGACTTGCAATTTGTCATTTGATAATTACTGTGTGTTGTTCTAACTCAAATTGTATGATTTGTCCTCGCGTTCAGAAAAGAAGCAGAAGTTCATCGATTGTAATGATCACATATTTTTGCATTTATGTTTTTGTTGTTTCACCTTTATTCAGTTATCCATGGTTTCTTACAAATTTCAGGGCATCCAAATATGTAGCTTTCCAGTAGCCGTAGCTAAATAATGAAATTGAATATATATAACATAGGGCGATCGGCAAAAGATTTGAATAAAAGCAGTTAAAGATCATCGGTCTGTGTTTCATTTAGAATTTTAGGCTGGAACTTTGATAACATTCGGTTGATAACGTGATATATCTTGAATAAAAAAGACTTTTAAAAGAAATATCACGTAGATATTTCAACCTATTATTTTATTATTTTCGATTACGAAAAAAATTAGGGTAAAATGTCTAATTTTCCATTAATTTTTTTAATTTGGCAAAAATATTTCTCTAAATAAGTGGGTAACGAATTTAGTCCACCAACTAAATTCTTGTCGCACATTTAGTCCAATTTTGGGAATTTTGACCAAAAGACAGTATGTCAAAATCTAAGGGAGGCAAATTTAGTCCACTAATTAAATTTTTGTAGCACATTATTAGTACTTATTTTTGGATCATGTGCATTTCATGTGAGAATTTTCGACAAGAATCCAAATATTGGGTGAAAAATGGAAGTGTGCAACATAAATTTAATTGATGAACTATATTTGTCATACCATGTATTCAGTGGATTATTTTTGTCAAATCTAAAAAGTCAATGGACGATATTTACGTTTTATTCATTATCTCACAATAAAGTAGTCCTTATTTAACCGGTAACAACACTGTGCAAGCATAATCAGATCTTATGTGCAAATTTGGTAATTGAATTTTCAAGGAAATAAATAAACAAATACATTTTTCTCACTCTTTTGGAAATTGGTGTCATGTAACCTTATTTTTATCAATCACAGAATCTCACAAAATTATGCTGGAATTTCACGGGCAATACAATTAAAAAAAAAGTTAAAAACGGATTAAGCATACTATTGCTATAACTCACTTCTAGAACGCGTTGCCCAATTTCCGCTCAATTACTTTCATCTCCGAAGAGAGCTGAAGCCAAGCCGCGAAGTTCCCAGTCGGCTGGAGAGCGGCTTCACCCAGAAGGCTTCGCTTGATGAGATTCATACGAGAGGAAAGGCTTCCTTGATCTTCTCTCAGAGCGGCGAATTGTATGATGTTGTGTTTTCTTTTCTTTGCGATATTGAGAAAACCGAGAGGCTTGCGGCTGCTTCTAGGGTTTTGGTCGCGGCCGGCTGCAGACGGCGGCGCTGAGAAAGCTATATCTCTGCTAAGACTACTGACAATTGACTGGACCGTCTTTGCTTGCCAAATTGTATTTGGGGTTATTCAAACAAGAAATTATGAATTGAAATGAAAAGCATAGACGGAAAAGAAAAATATGAGCGGCAAAAATAGTTCACTTACGCGGTATTTATTTTGGAAAAGATTTTCGAGAACGGTTTTATTAAAACCTTTGTGATTTGATGTACATTACATAACGGTAATAAAATCGTTCTACAATGTACACATTCCAGAAAGTTATTCAAGTACCGTTCTGGATCCACTCATAACCCAGAACGTCTTTTCCATAACCTTTCTGGAATATCTACTTTCCAGATCGATATTGTAAAACTGTTCGAAAAAATTACCTATCCAGAATGGTAATTTCAAATACTGTTCTAGAAAGTTTATTCCATAACAGTATTTTAAATACCCTTCTTGATGCACCAGAATGTTCTGTTCTAGAATGGAGTTTCTGCACAAGTGCTTCTTGACCCTAACAAAGCTTTTTTTAATTGTACGGTTCTCATTGGGTATTAATTTAGGGTTTTGTTTTGGAATGAGTTTTTAATTTAAGAATTTTTATTGATTGGATGTTTGGGATTTGTGTTTATAAACTCCACAACACCAACACACACACACACACACACACACACACACACACACATATATATATATATATATATGATGAATTAATATGCAGAAAGAAGAAGAAGACTATATATATATATATATATAATATATATATATATATATATATATATATATATAATATATATATATATAATATATATATATGAATGAATTAATATGTAGAAAGAAGAAGAAGACAGAGATTTCGAACTGGCAAACGCCGAACCAGATGCCCCTTTTCCCCTCATTGTCACTTCAAGGGTAATTTATATTTGTTTTCTCCTTGTTTTCCCTACTTAATTTAATTTTTGTTTTTTTGGATTGTCTTCCGAGATCAATTTCTACTTTCACGAAGAAAAAAGGATTTGGACTTAGGATGATTGGAAATGCAAATTTTGTTTATATTGGGGGATATTACAGGAGGCCCTGCTTATTGGTTTGACCAATGGCTTGAGCTTGTCCGCAAGCGAAGCAGCAAGTATCGGGCTTCGGGCTTCCCCCGATAGCCTCATTATACAGAGTGTAGCATACCAGTGAGATATGTCTATTTCCATTTGTCGATGTTCGTTATACTGCAGCACAATGTTTTTTTTTTTAATGGTGATTATTAGTTTATGAAAACAGAGATTGGACGAATGCAATCAGTTTCTAGTTTAGATGATTTTTTTTTTCTTAATTAAGTGTTTGCGTGTAAAATGGCGATTATAGATTAAACAAATTGATTCAAGTTTCTTAAGAAGTTTCAAATTGTGCACATCAGCTGGCTTCTTTTACCCCATATAAATGTGAAGGATGGATTCATTGTGGATAGTGGGTTTTTTAGGCTTCATCTAAAATTAACTCACGTGTGTTTCCATCCCAATTAGAAACGAATGCAATCATGTTAATTTTTTGGCTGTAAGCAAGTTGCCTCGGCTTTCAAAACCCCTACTCCTTACGTTCGACCACTCTCTCATAGCTTGATTTCTACACGCCTTTCTGTTTAATTTTTAGTTTAATTTCCTAATGACCTAATCTGATTTTCTAGGTGATTTTCATGTGCTATAACTTGATTCCATACTTGTGAATTCTCGATGGATTGCATACATTATCCCTATTGTTTGTGTGTGTGACTTCCGATTTTGTTTTCTTGAGTTGGAGTTGGCTTTGTCAAACTCAATCGATGATTTAGGATTTGATGCTTATTTTCGTATGGTTTTTCGTACCAGCAATTACATAATAAGATCATTTCTCTTAGTATTTTTCTAATTTAATTATTTTTTGAGTCTAATTTTTCAGTATTGAGTTTGTTTGAAAGGAGGGCTATGTACCTCCATTATGTTGCATATTTATTTTTCATTTGACTTTTGTATGGTTATTTTGCCTAAAAATTGTCTGATATTGATAAACCTACTGATCCTTCCTCATCTGCTCAACCATCCTACCGGATAAAAACAACTGTACTCTCATCCATCCGGATAACAGGCCCATCCGACTGGATGATACTCATTTTTAATTATCCACCCGGATCAATGCGGGATTCCGACCGGATAAAACCTAATGAATGAATAATTATCATAACACTTATTATTCCACTGTTGAGAATTCATAATTAGTCAGTCCTATTCGTCGTACTCTTGAAAAATAACAGTAATCTTGTTTGAACCATTATAACAACATTTTGCATTTGTTGATGGAAAATCATGGTAATAGATGGATGTAGGGCGTATCATAAACATGTTTCGAGAGCTTTTTGACTATAAATCTGACATTATTGACCTGAAAAGGAACTTGTATAAAATATGCTGAGACTGTTAGTGAAACTGTTTAATTCATATTTATGCTCTAGTTCCTAGTTAGGCTCCAATGCCATGTTACCTTTAAATATTAATAGCAAAGCCTAAAACCAACCCCAAAGAAGATTGATTTTCTATTCTATTGTGATCCAAACTTTTGTGTTTCAAAATTAAAATCTAATTTAAACCACGCGCGTCTCATTTGAAAACAAGTCAATTAGCCCGCAAGAGAACGGGGCCACTGGTAGGATGGCAAGTTAAACCGGGTCAATTCTCTCGAGGAGTGGAAATACGGAGTCAACGATGTTTATTATCAATAAAACACAAGTCTAATACAAAACACGCGATCAAAAGGGGTTTTTGTTCGGAAGAACTTAATTTAAGAAAAGTCGATGAACCTATCTTGCTTCAAGGGCGTCAACCTCATCGCAAGAGTAGTTTAGTCGATTTACGAACTCAACAACAATTATTATTACTCGATCTAAAGACTCTTCCACCATCTGTTCCTGGTAAGGCTGATTTCGTTTGCATGCGTATATGTATATGTATTTTTTATGCGTGTCTCAGTCCTTTCATGATTCGTGTTTTAATCACGGGACTCCCCGGGTCGATTTTTCTCTGTTCGGTATGTCCTGTTTGGCCATTTCAGTGACTGTCTCCCGATGTCGGCCGGTATGTCCGTTTTCGAGATTTGGCCGAGCTTGGCGGGTCAGTTTTTGGCCGAACTCGGCTGGTTGATTCGCCCAGCTCGGTAGTCGGGTTTGTCCAGTTCGGCGGATCTATCGAACACTCTGTTTGACTAATACTAATTTTCCCGGTGGGTTTAAATTCCTCAGATCAGTTTCCTCTTTTTCAATTTTGGCTAATTTGTCTGGTTTTGGATTTCAGTTTGTATTGCTCTTATTCGTGTGATTTGCTTGCAGTTTATTATCCCTTCTTTGACCGGACCATGTCTCTCACCGGGCTTGAACGGGCTTCCAAGTTCCTCGAGGAAAGCAAGAAAGCTACCAAGAAACCGGCCACCGGTGGGGGGGGAAGAGGAAGAAGAAAAATGCTCCCGCTGCTCCATCACCTCCTCTAGAGTCCTTCCCGGATCCTCATGTCGGTGAAGGGAGCTCTCATCAGGAGCCCATCACTGTTGAGCATGTGGAGATTGTGTTCGGAGGTCCTCGTCCTCAGCGTGCCCATCCCGAGTATGACTATTCAGGATGTTATGCTCGCGGCTGGTGGGTCGGTTGGGGGGTATCCTTTCTCGGAGTTCTTGGATAGTGTTGCTTGCAACTGGGGGCCAAACATGGATGACTAGGTCTCTAGCTTTGATGGGGACAAGCAGCTGAGGTTCTCAAAGGAGAATCTTTGCCGAGCCTTTGCCTCGATGAAGCTAGCTCGGCGGAAGTTCTCTAACCTCCGGAAGGACCATGCTCGGCTTCAGCGGGATTTTGCTACTTTTCAGGAGACGCACAATTAGTGAACGAACCTCCTCCTTGACCACGACTCCTGGATGGCAAGGGCTAAGAAGGCGGAGCAGTCCGTAGAGGCGGCTCTGAGCGCGACCCAGCGGACTCTGTCTGACCTGGATGAACTGAAGGCCCAGCACGCCAAGCTTGTCCAGAGGCATGCCGAGCTTGTGACTGCCCGTGCTCAAGGGGAGGAGGTCGCGTTCGCAATGGGGAAAGTTGTTGGTGCTGAGGAGTACCGAACTGAGACTCTCGGGGTGATGATGAGCGCCTCATACCTATCCACCATGGAGGAGGCCCTCCAAATGCTAAGGAATGGGGCCTCTATTCCTAATTTTGAGAAGCACATTGCTGAAAAAATGGTGGAGTATGGCATGGGAGGCGGTGAGGCCGACATGGACGCTGATGGTGAGGAGTAGGGAGATGACGATGATGATGAGGATGGCGGGGATTGATTTGCACTCCTTCTGACTTGATGTATTCTTTATTTTTATGGCACGTCACTTTTGGGCGGCCCAATCTGATGTTCTGAACAACTTTCAATTTGAATTCGAATCGGCTTGTTCTGGCCGACTTTTCCTTTTTAATTTACCTGCACTTGACTCTGTTTTTTGTTGTTTGGTTTCCTATCGTGGTTTGGTGATCTAAATATGCATGCATATTGCCTTTTTTTTATTTTTTTTATGATGATGATCCGGGCTGGAAAATATGTTTCCGATGAGCTTGGATTTTTTTTGAAAATTTGCTCTTCTTTGCATGGCGAGTCGATTTGAGACCGACTCTTTTGAGCTCGGCACGTTGAGATTGGATTTGAAGACTTTTAGCGTTTCCAACCGAAAGAGTTGGTCGATCGGTAGTATCTTGTTGTTGGTCGAATTACACGACCCGTGTGGATACGCACGTGCTCGTTGATATTTTTCGATCGAAATTGGGTCAAAACCACCCCACGTGCCTAAGATGATAGGATTGGTTTCATTTTTACGATTTTTCTATTTTCTTTATTTTTTAAAAAAACTGAAATTTTCGAGGGAAATCCATTCCCTCAGAATTTTCAGTTTTTTAAAAAAATAAAAAAAATAGAAAATGCGTAGTTATCGATCGACGCCCGACCCTTTTGGTTCCGGGACGCCGAGACGCACACCTCCCGGCTCTGGTCGTAAATTCTTGGGTTTCGTTTATATTTTTTACTAATTTTTCTATTTTTTGTGAGTTTTTTCCCATTTTTCATTTAAAATCAAAAAAAATAGAAAACGCATACTAAATGATCGACGCCTGACCCTCGTGGTTCCACGATGCCGAGACCCACCCCTCCCCTCCACGGTCGTAAATTCTTGAGTTTGATGAAGATGGAAAAGGGTTTTTGGGAAAAGGAATGAATATAAGTAGACTCTAAAAAATGGTTGTAGCAACATAATCCATCTGAACATTACACTACAGTAATTACGGGAAAATGAAAAGATTTGCTGCCCATATATTCTTACGCATAATTTGCTTTCTCTCCATTTTTTAATCGCGCTGTCCATCTCCAAAAGAAAAAACCCAAGAAATAATCATCAAATCCTAAAAAGGGATTTAAATAGTTTAGGAGGAGAGTTATCTAAATAAATAATATAATTAATTTAATAAAAATTGAAATGTATATAAGATAACATAATTTTCTTTGTTTTCTTTTTCCTTTTTAACTTTCATGTGTTTCTTTTTCCTTTTTATAGTTATGATGAAGTTTGAAATAACGAGGACTCAATTATTGTTAATTAGTTAATTTATGGTAACAACCTAGGAAAAATATTTTAATAGTTGAACCAACTTTCAATCTCAATTACTTTCGTAAATTCTTGAGTTTTTTTTTTCTATTTTTTACTAATTTTTATATTTTTTTCGAGTTTTTTTTTTATTTTTCATTTAAAATCGTAAAAAAAATAGAAGACACGTACTAAACGATCGACGCCCGACCCTCGTGGTTCCACGATGCCGAGACGCACCCCTCCCACCCTGTTCGTAAATTCTTGGGCTTCGTTTCTATGTTTTACTAATTTTTCTATTTAAAATAAAAAAAATTAAAAAATGCGTCCTAAACGATCGATGCCTGACCCTCGTGGTTCCACGACGCCGAGAGGCACCCCTCCCCGCCCCGGTCATAAATTCTTAGGTTTCATTTAAATTTTTTACTAATTTTTCTATTTTTTCGAGTTTTTTTCCATTTTTTTCTATTTTTTATTTATAAATAATTGAATCAACCGAGGGTTTATATTGCCCTCGGTTTGAAACTGAGGGAAGGCTGGTTCCCTCGGTTTCAAACCGAGGGAAATGTAAACCCTCTATTTATTTTTTAAATTTTTTTAAAAAAAAACGAGGGAATGAATTTCCCTCGGTTTCAAACCGAGGGTTTCACCAGTCCCTCGGTTTGATTCCAAGGGAAAAGACTCCCCTTGGTTTTTTTAATTTTTTTTAAATAATAAAATTTCGAGGGATATTCTTTCCCCTCGGTTTTCCGATGACTATTTTCCCTTAGAAGAAATTGCCCTCGGAAATCCGTCGGTATTTCCTTCGGTGATTATGGCTACAAATATTGGCGCCGTATTTCCGAGGGAAAAACCGAGGAAAAATATTTCCCTCGGAAAAAACGAGGGACATTCTACTCCCTTGGTTTGTCCCTCGAAAATTCTGAGGGTAATCTTTTCCCTCGATTTTTCCCTCGGAATACTGCTGTTTATTGGTAGTGGGTGCAAAAAACTTTCTTGAGATATAATCTTCACACGAAATCTCTTACGAAGAGTTCTCGTGATTTTTTGAACTTGCTTTATCATCGAAATTTCTTCATCAAGCTTAGCACTTTGATTGACAATATCACAAAATCTGGCATAATACGTCTCGATGGTTTAATCCTCTTCATCTTTAACTCGTCAAAAGCAATAATAATTTTTTGAAACTTGGAGGATTTCACAACGTTCGTTCTTTCAAACTGATGTTTGAGAATTTTCTAGGCTTCATGCAAGGTGGTGCACTTAACAACCACCTGATGTCGAGTTTGATCTGCAGCAATAAGAATGGTGAATAATGTTCTGAAGTTGGCTTCTTCTGCCATCCTGTCATTATCATTCTATATGTTCCTTGGTTAGGAACAAGTTTAGATGAGATTTCAGTTTTCTAAGAGTCATCACATTTCTTGGCATCATCTCTGATTGCCTCTTTACTAGTAGCCAAAGGAGATGTAGCTTCATATATCATTAGATGTATGTAGGGGGACAATGTGCTTTCCCATGTTCCTCTACTAAGGGATCGCAGGTATATGGTCATCATGGGTTTCCAATAAAAATAATAGGATCCATCTAGTACTGCAGGTTGAGACATCGATCCTTGATCGTGGTTCATGGCCCTCCACTTCGCCCGCATCGATCTTTAGCCTATAAAAACAACAGAAATACTACTCAGGTGCCAATTGAAATTATACAGTTATCAGAATATATTGAGCTAAAAAGTAATCCTATGTAAAAACATAAAATAGTACTAAAGCAAACAATAATTAAAAGCAAGAGATAGATTTGTAGAAGGAAGAATACCTTGTCCTCTCACAACTCTTTCATTAAAATAGTGTTTGCGCTTGAACTACTTGGACTTACAAAATCAGACTCCTCCTAACATACCAACATAGGTACGCTCTACTTCTAACTACTTTTCTTACCAGCTCCCAAAAATTTTCTAAACCTATATAACTCCCTTCTATGGTTATCAAGACACTAATCTCTGGCCTCTTTTATAAAACGTATAATAATTATTGTCATGATATTATACGTAACGTTGAAACATGCACTATAACACCAAATCCCTAATAAACTATATTAAATATAAGTATTCGACTCTTTTTACGTTATCTTAGAAGTTCAAAACTGGAAGTGCTTTTACAATGAAACCTATCTATTTTTTATAAATATCGCATAAATTAGTTTCCTTGAGAATGGTGGATTTCTTCCTGGGGCCAGGCTACGTGTCCTGTTTGGTATCAATCGCCTTATGAAAATAAAATCCTAGATCAATTATGTTTCCTTCAATATTCGATCATTCCTTGTGTATAATCCAAATTCCTAAATTCTTCGTTGATTTATTGACTTCTCTCAATCTTTCCATGTTGATGGTCTAATCAAATCCAGCAGAGATCTTCAGGTTACTTATATATATAATGCTGGATTCCAAATATTGTAATATCTTGAAACCTTTATTTCCACTGGACAAGTGTAGTGTCATCTTCAAAATAGAGAACATATCACAAAATCAGTTTTTTAATCAATTAAATTATAATGAACTTTTAAACACTCATACTTCTCTTATTATGTTTCTTGACTTACTAATTACTTAATACTTAAAACTTTGATTTATAAAACATATCATTCTTCAATGCAGTAAATGATGGATGTGGAATAGAAAATCTCGGTGTCATATCACTTCCAAGACAAATACTTGTGTGAGACCGGTCTCATAGTATGAGACCATTATTTACCATGCCCATTTTATCATATCCATCTACACTCTGACCCATTCACCCACCCACCCGCCCCTAGCCCTAGCTATATATATATATATATATATATATATATAAAGCTCTCTCATTTCAAGCCCAGCCGCCCTCTCCCCTCTTCTATTTTTCTCTCGCACTTACAACCACGCCGGCCACCGTCGGCATGGCGACCACTGTTCTCCGACGATGAAAATTAAAAAAACTATATCATTTGAATCATCACGACTCTCTCATTCTAAATCCGAAATCAGATTTACGATTCGATGTTCCGATCTTCGTATATCAGAGGTCAAATTTATTAATTTGTTATTTTGACCTCATATCTAGGACGATTCATCGGGCCAATTTCAGATCCGAAATTACCGCTCAATTCCTTATGTTTCAATCTATGATATCCCTGATTTATATTCTGAATCAGTGCAAAAATCGATACCAACGACGGTAGGCCTTTTTTTTTTTTTTGTATTTGACTCTAGATTGTTCAATTCCTATGGGTATTTATTTTATGGTAAAGGTGACAAAGAATATTTTGTTGTTTTTGAAGTTTAGTTTGAATATAATTTATTTGTATTTTCCACTAATATGTTCAAGTTAATGAGAGAATATCATAAAGGGAAGGGGAAAGAAGTCACATCAAGTAAACACAATGGCAAAACCGGATCTCATATCAACTTCTTAAATATTTTTTAAGTCTAAAAAAATATATCACAATATATAAAGACATCTGAATAACAATGTGAGCAAAGATCGAGCTTATTTATTCAAGAAAGTCGAATATGCGAAGTATCATTCAAGCTCTAAATATTATGAATAATATTATTATTACTACTAGTCTTGATATTCACATCTCCAAACAAGCCTTGGCCCATCATCATGGGCACCCAAGGGTACATCTCGTCATTAGCCTCATTATCCTCGGTTGTGTACACAATCTGAAGTCTGCTCTTTCTTTAAGGGTGTCATTAAAGAATTCTCCAACACATCAAGATTAGACTCAAACCTGTCAAAGTAAGAATATGAACAAAATCCAGTTATCTTTTGGAAAAAAAAATATAAGAACTGAAAAAGTGAACTTTGTCGTGTTTCTATATATTTTATATTCCTTAAACCCTGAATCTATGTCAGATATCATCACATATTATATCCACATATAATCACATATTAGATCAACATATCATTTAATATACTGGGCATATATCATCAGCAAAAATCAAAATCTGGATCTTTGTCAAATATCATCATATTAAATTATTTTCTAAGTTAACAAATATATGAGACAATAAAGGACAGAGAATTTCCCCCAAATAGAAAGCCCACATTAGAAATAGTGGAACGACTTGGAATTACATGATCACGAATATCCATTAAAAAAGCGAAACACACACACAAAAAAAGAAACAAAAAAAAAACTTAGCCATCTCCATATTGAAGTGTATTACTCAACCAGTCCAAACCCTATACGCATGATCATTGTACAAGTTATAAGCCTCGTCAAGGGAATTTACTATAATGTCAACTAAATCATTATCCCGCATTACTCTCTCAAGTGACTGAATATCACCAACAATAGAATTCACCACATAAAATAAAAATAAAACAAACATAAAATATGTGATTAATAAAAATATTAATCACATATTAATAACACATATCATCACATAATACTGAGACATATCATCATATATTACTTTCACATATCATCACATTTAAAAACCACATAGTGCAGATTATTACTCGTATATCATCACATACATATTTCGCATATCATCACATCTAACTACATGTATCATCACACACTACAAGAAATCTGCTGTTCGATGACGATAAATTTCGTCATTAAAAGTCTGTTTTTTCGTCACTGAAGAGAAACGGTGACGAAAATTGAGCGTCAAAGAGGTTGTAATAGTATTGCTGTCACCATTGGTGAAAGTGACATTTTTTTCTAGCGCGTCACGAAATGTTCGGTTTCGATGACGGTCATGTAAATTGTCATCATTGATTATACTATTTGGTGACGCTGAATTCGTCATGTAAGTGATTGAAATATCATCATCAGAAGATCGGTTTTGTCACCGTATGTTACCATTTTCAATGACGAACACTTAATTTGTCATCATAACATTTGACTTTCCGTGACAAACATAACTACGGTGACAACTGTTTTTTGGGTTATAATGACGCTAATATTGTCATGATATGTATTAAACATTTACCAAATATAATGTTATTCGTCATGATAGATTTGTTTTATAGTGACGCAATATTAACCGTCACTGAACATCTATATTTACAATGACAAACTAATGTGTCACCATTTACTATGAAAGGTGACGATGTATTTTGTCACGAAAAAACTAAAAATATATGACGAATATTATAATCAYCACGAAAGGTATTTGTTCAATGATGATCTAATGGGTACATATGGTGACAAACCAATCATCATAAATGATTTATTAAAGTGACAAATTTATGTGACGCTAAAGTTGTAATAATTGAGTGAACACGATTTGATAATTTATTTTCATGACGACATAAATTGTCCTACATTAATTTGGCATTAGTCGTTTGTAAGGAATAAATATCATAACGATTAAAATGAAAGCAAAAGAGAATTTATCATTACAATATAATGATAAGAATATTACAAAATATTTCTTAGACGATTTCGAACATACATMACAACGCTTGCAACTAACCAAAATAATAACTTCAAATATCCACAGTACACACACCAAATTAGATGACCAAAATACTTGAATATTGAAAACAAGGACCTCGAAGCATAAACTAAACCAAAATAGTTACTTCATAAAGCAAGACTTCTTCATCACTTTTTCCACATGTCAACATTGCCAAACAAAAACAATTGTGGGATCAGA
The DNA here is from genome assembly GCA_014905375.1 of Phtheirospermum japonicum. Lineage (NCBI taxonomy): Eukaryota > Viridiplantae > Streptophyta > Magnoliopsida > Lamiales > Orobanchaceae > Phtheirospermum > Phtheirospermum japonicum. The sequence continues at coordinate 1,296,445 of BMAC01000316.1, forward strand.
CCGCCTGCATATTTAAAATTTATACTAAATTAGTTTATAATCAAACAATTGTTGAAACACTATACAAAGTTCACAAAATTAAAACTGGAAATTCCGACTTACGTGGAATATAATGGATCAGGTCCCACCCGAAGCATCCCCACCCGAAGCAGACTCATTTGCTCTCATGAAGGCCATAAGCTTGTTGATGCACTCGCCTTGCTGAGTTAATTGATTTTTCAAATCACCGACTTCATTCTTGAGCTCTGTCACTTGACCTTCCGACTCATGTAGCTTTCCTCGAGTGTCTGCCAGTTCCTTTTGCAATATTTGGGTGTTCGAATTAGGGTGTTTTCCTGGAGGTTTTGGTCCATAACCAATGCCTTTGATATAACCAGAGGCATGGCCAAGAACTTCAATTGCTATCTCCTGTTCTGTGATCTCAATCCCTTCTTCGGCGTACTTTTCTTTCATTGCTACCATCTCGTCCTAAAAACACATCGACGTAAGTATAATAATAATAACATGATCATTAACGAAGTTGCATTATAAAAAGCATGTGTTAGTTAGTTAGTTACCCAGTTTTCTCCCGCCTCAACACTTGACCAACCACCTTTCACCGTATAATTCGTGCACTTGTAAAGTTCGATAATGTCGCATTCATCGACCTCCTTCTCTGACTAATCAGCATTCAAAAAAGAAAATAAAACAAATTCAGAACAGAAATATAAAAATTGCACCAAGAAGGAATAAACTTAATACTGAAATGTACATTTCGTCGCACTTAAGTGGATTTAATTTATATATCATTGTCATCAATTTTTCCTCTATATCGCAACAAATTTCACAATATTGATTTTACTAACGGGCAACGGATACATCTAAAAATTTTGTTGTAAAAATCTTGGTAACACTTACAAATTCATTTTGAAGTACGGTGAAAGGAGTTCGGCCTGTAATATGTGGAGCTCGCAGTTTTTTCCGATTTTTCGTATTAGCGTCGCTTCGATTCTGCAAAAAACAGAAATATTAATATTCTCATGGCAGAAACTTACATATGATATATATCATACTATATAAACAAAAGTATTTGTTTTGAATTATATTACCTTGAAATCGGCTGAATTGAAATGGTCGCACAACGATTCCCAGTTCTGTTGCTCATGACAAGAACGTGGCCTATTTTTCTTAGCCTCCTCAACGTTAGTGTACTTCAAGTAATGCTTGTGCAGCCTGTAACGCAGTTGTCGGGAACTTGACTGAATTCTGTCAATCACGCACTGTTTGACACCCGATTTTTCCAGATTGACATCCATATGAATCTGCATATAACACAGCGATGTATCATTAAGCCGATACAAGATTAAAATTCATCAAAATAAGAAAGTGTAAAAACACTACCTGTATATGGTCAATGGTCGGCCCCAGACTCTTCTCTACATCCACATCCTTCCACTTCCTCGGCACCGGAAGGACATCCCGTGTCACTACCCCAATCTGACTTGAGAACTTAGCAAATTGCACTCGACTTTTAGGTCTTCCAATCATTGGATCAACCTCTATCTTCATTTTTTTCCCCGAAAACTTGTCGAATGACTTCATGATGCCTTTGCCCATTGTTGGACCACGTTTCCTTTTAGCAACTTTGGAAAGAGCATCTGCACATCCATTAATTAGTATATGTGAAAGACTGAATTTGAGATTTAAATTACTGAACCTTATTGAATGTATTCGACCAATGTTTAAATAATCAAATTTTTTATTAGTAAGTTGTTTTTATACGACGACAAAGAATT
>BMAC01000317.1:8442-20105 GCA_014905375.1 Phtheirospermum japonicum
ATTGAAGTTGCAAGGAATTAAAGATCCAAGGGAGTACTTGAATCCTTCTTGAGCTTACAAACCCAAGGCAAAGCTTGAAAATTAAATCTAGAGAGAGAAATTAAGTCTCAAACCCAAGCTTGGGTTGGGAGGAGGTGTTTTACAAAATGAAAGAGAGGTTCTATTTATACAAGTTATTTAGGGGTAAATGGGTCAATTATGACATATGAGCCTGGATTTCCATGCATTGACCAAATTTGACCCAAAATGGTCAAAATAGACCATTTGGGTCGAGTTGGGCTCGATTGGCTCGGCAAAATTGCAAGGTGGCTCGGAGATGGGCGAGATGGCTCGGTCATGGTCGGCAGCTGTCGGCAGGCGCTGCACGCAGGACTCGACAGCTCTCAGCGGTATTCGGCAGGTATGCGCACAGTCGATCGACTCGATCGGCAGTCGATCGACTGCTCTCGGCAGGATGGCCACTCTCTGGAAAGTAGTCGAGCCAGCCCTCGACAGTCCGATCGACAGCGCTCGGTAGTCGTGCCAGCCTTCGGCAGTCGATCGACAGTGCTCGGCAGTCGTGTGCAGACATGCTCGGCAGCTCTCGGCCAGCGTCAGCAGGCCTGGGCGGACACGCTCGGTAGCTCTCGGCCAGCGTCGGCAGGCCTGGGCGGACACGCTCGGCAGCTCTCGGCCAGCATCGGCAGGCCTGGGCGGACACACTCGGCAGCTCTTGGCAGTTGCGCGCGGGCTTGCGGGCGGGACTCGGCAGCTATGCGTGGACTAGGCGGGCGTGGCCGGCAGCGCTCGGCAGCTCTCGGCAGTTGCGCGCGGGACTAGGCGGGCGTGGCCGGCAGCGCTCGGCAGCGGCCGAGCAGCTGTGCGCGGGGCTCGCCTTGGCTCGAGCCAAATCGAGCCAAGGGCCAATTTTCACCTTCTTTTTGCCTTCTTGTCAAAACCTAACACAAATAACCCCCATCCACAAATTAGTTGAACTCATTTAACCATTTTAAGTATAAAATCAACAAGAAACACGAAAAGAACAACAAAATGAGAAAATAAGTGAAAACTTAACAAAACTCGACTAAAAAACTACTAAAATTAACATAAAATCCTAATTAAAAACACTAGACAAACACCACAATTACATGCACAACATATGGTCTGTTGGAGGGTTTTAGGCTCAAACATGTTCACAAAAGCTTGTAGGTCCTCACTCAGTCCACTGATGAAGCTTTCTATGAAATAGTCTTCAGTGTATCCCTTCTAGTTTAGCATAAGCATGCAGCCGCTCAACTCCTCAAACTTCTCAACATACTCAGCATATGAACCACCCTGTTTCAGCTTGTTAAACTCTCCAATAATTTTAGCTTCTTTCAGCTCATCAAACTTAGCAGAAATAATCCCTACAAATTGTTGCCATGTGAGATCAGCTTCACCTGAGTTGAAATCTTGAAATCATTGGGCAGCCCTTCCCTCAAAGTGCATAGTAGCTAGTGTGACCTTTTGTGCTTCTGGGATATTGGGTATCAATTTAAAATACCCATTGCATTTAAAGATCCAGGTTCTAGGGTTTGAACCATCAAATTTGGGGAAATCAATTTTAGACAAGGGACTGAGGATTTGGGGATTTTGCTATTCTGTTAATATTCTGCCTCTTGTTGATGATTGTGTTCTGAACTGTGATCCTCCATGGACATGGTCTGAAAGAGGGGATCCCAGAATTGATTCCTCTTCAGCTGTAGCCTTGCCCTTGCTCATATTGAGTAGTTGCAGCTGCATAGTTGCTAGGGTTTTGGTGAGGTGATCCAGTTTGTCAATAAAACCTGCCCTTAGTTCCTGCGTCTCTGTCCTGATCCCAGTGAGTTGCTCTTGAGTTTCTTGATCTTTTGCTGCCCTTTTTAGAGTTTCTATCTGAAAATTAATTTTGAAATTCTTTCGTATTTCTTGCAGATCCTTCAAGCGTGTACCCTCTGACATGGCCAAGGAAGATGGGCTCTGGATACCACTTGTTAAGCTTTTGTAATTTTTAATATTGTGTTTGTAATTTTGATCAATTTTGATGTAATAGAACTGCTGTATCAAACGAGTAATGGGGGAAAAATAGATTAGGAGGAAGAAGCTTGGTAGGTAGGAAAAATGTAATTCATTCTTAGACTTCACAATTTGTTTCTTCCCTATTTATAAACATAGGGGGGGACCATTTAACACCAAATGACCTAAAAGCAACAACAAAGCTAAATAATTAAACAATATAGGAGCCCAATTGATTTAATTAATTATTGCAGCCTATTGAGCCCAAAAGCCCAATAACCATTACTCAGTCGGTTCAGCAACCCGGCCTTTTTCTCTTACCCAGCCGGTTCCAGCTTTCGGACTTAGTAACCCAGCCTGCTCCTCTTTTAATTCGGGTTTGTCTTCCTCTTTGTCAATTAGACCAAAGGTGGCTCGTTTAACCTTAATCGGGCCATTCTGCACCATTCCTTCGCTGATTTCAGCCGAATCCTTACCAATCCCACCATTGTCGGCACCACCCCAATCTGTAACCATAACATCAGGGTTCGGTTGGAATGATTCAAGTCACACGGTGACGGTGGACAGTGATGACATATGGGCTGAGCACGTGAAGGTCCGTTCATTAATTAAGGAAGTCATTTTCATACCGGGATGGTGATACCATCTATTTTGTCTATTTGCCTCCTGAAAGGTTCATTTAATTTTGTAGTTCGATCCAAGATCCAAAGCATTAAGGCACAAGACGTGGCCATTCTTTAAAGACTGGATTGACATTTTCGGGAAGGACAGGGCAACGGGAGAGAATGCCCAGGGATTAACGGATACGGCGAAGGAGGCAGCTGGGGAGAAATAAGCTAATGAAGGAATGAGTACGCCCACCGGGGGATTGAAGCAGGACAATGCAGGATTCGAGACCGACGAGAACTCTGGTGTCCAAGCTGAAGGCAACTCTGCGCCAAGGAGTAAAAATCCGAAGAAACGTAAGGCTGCAGATGCATTGGAGGAGCGGTTCCTGGACTTGATGGAGGCGTTCTGTGCTAAAACTAAGGGCCACCTAGGAGAATTGGCGCGGCGGATTGGTTTTTATCAGGACGCAAGAGAATAGCAGAAGGCCATCTTTGATGTTTTGAACCAAATGACTTTCCTCACCATTGAGAATAAATTGGCCGTTTTGAAGTTACTCTGTAAGATCAACAAGGATCTAGACTTGTTCTTTAGTATTAATGATGAGTACAAGACTGTGATGGTGAAGATGATGCTCGAGGGACGGCTTTAACTCATGAAGTGTGTTTCCGTAATCGGGTTTAGGTGGTATTAGTGTTAATTCCTAGCAAAACTTATTAGATATTTTGGTTGGGAGTCATTTTATTAATATTTGTAGTAATTATGCATGTACCATATTTTAAGGACATGAACGTCCATGTTTCTTAGAAGTTGTTATCCTTTAGGGGTGATTGCAAGTGTGATAAACATGTTAAACCCCAGTAATAGTTAATTTGCAGGTATCTATTCCAACATTAAGATAATATGGTATCAATCCCCATATAAACAGTTGCTTCTTGATGGAGTTCACTTTAGTGCAAGTTTTTAGAGTAGTGCAAAATATGCACCTTTTATAGGTACTAACCCAGTGCATTGAATAGCCTACCTCCAATTAATTAATTATCTTTTGGATCAACTTCAATTGAGTGCTTTGTGGGTATTTGTGCGCTGACAAACGCCTTTATTAATGGTGTTAGTGGGCAATTGAAAGGGTGAAAACTGCCATTAATAGACCAATCTTAAATAATCTATTTATGTAAACGCAAGTGTTTCATCTACTACCCACCAACCCAGCATTTATGGTCATCAATTAAAGAGTGAAATTTTAAGAGTTGAGTTCAAGGTGCCTTTACAAGACTATCCAGTGAAAAATTGCAACCAATTCGGTTCTTCTCCCCAGGTACACCTTTTATAGCTCAATTCAACCCACCATAGATTTTTTTATATTGCGTAGTCGTAGCCCTCCCGAGTATTGACATACAAATTTGCATATAATTGAAGTACCATATTACATGCTTACGCTAGTACATACGGTTGACCCTTTTTTTGTCCACAGTCTATCAAGATGGTGCTAACGAGGAATCAACGTGTGCGTGCTATGTGGCATAGAGATGACGAGGCAGCAAGCCACGACATCTTCTTCAAAATTTGTGCAAGGGTACGTCGCGTGCATGATCATGAGGTATTTAACAGCATATGGTCGTTTCTTGCAACTGAGTTGTCCGACACGATGGGAAAGGAGTACACAGAAGAGGTCGTGAGGTTCAAAACTCACTTCAACGCATTTGTCCGATTCAGTGAACTAACAGGAGTACGGTTCGACATGAGTTCGGGTAGCATGACTGTTAATCCGACCTATTTTTTCCACAACGGGCAGGTATTTCCCGATCCATACAAGTAGCCCAAATTGCTTGTAACTCATACGTGTATTGCACATGAAGCGTATCTGTTAATACTTTTCAGCTTCAATAAATTATTACCAGAAGAAAAGGAACTACAGAAGAAAATAGAATTAAATACGCTTAAATAATTGAACTTAATGTATGTAGAAGAAAATAATTGAATACTCTATAATTATCTGAACTTCAAGCATTTGAATTTTATCCTTGTGTTTTGTTTGTTGAATTTGGAATAAGTTTGATTGAGTGGACGATGATAGTTGAATGTTGATTTATATTTAAATAGAAACGATCACAATTATAGCTACTCTTCGTAAAGAAAATGTATAGCTACTTGTATTTTGATATATATTGTTGGTGGTTCTCATTTGTTGTGTGCATGACTCTAAGGAGAGTGATATCAATTGATGCTTCCGGCTCGATGGTTTCCCTTTGTTCCGCCAGTGCAACAACATCTTCGTTACTAAATGCACGACAGAGATCTACTTCAGTGACTTCTCGGCTCGAACATTGCGAATCCATTACCTTTGGACGAATCAGACGAGCCTTCTCATGATCTTTATGACGGTGACATCTCGATCCTGTATTGTGGGTGCGATTACCTGGGTCCTTTCACTTACGTTGTGAATTTGGTTTGTGGACTAGGGCCCCCGATCAGCTCCGACTCATCTGACGAGGACGGTGACAGTGGACAGGAGCGGTCCATCATTATCGACATATACCTAGTACCAGTCCCCGCACTTACTTTATGTCATTGTAGTGCTTTGTGTTCCAGTTAGGGTGGGTTTGCACCTTCTATGTTACTTTTGTAGTGGACGGTGCCACATAGACTTGGTTGCAATTCATGTTTAATTATGTTGTCTTATGGATGATTTAGTTTGGTGTTTGAATATTTTAGGGTGAAAGTCTTTATGGTTGGTGTTCTGAACTTGTTTCCGATGATTTAGATACGCCATATTTCTTAGAGACCATAGCCTCATTTATGTACTCATATCATTTGCATGGTTAATTTGCAGTTAGTTTTAACGTTAACATTCTTTTACTAACAGCAATAAGATACAAAGTTATTAACCCAGCAATACAATCATTCCCATCTTAAACGTACGCGAACTAGCGAATAATGGGATGCATTTAGATCGACTGTGGATAAACACTATGTAGTGCACATTAACGAGATTCATAGGAGGCACTTTTGTGATGGCTAAGCCAAAATGAGAGATGATTAGCTATTATTCGATCCTCCACAGTATGTGGATGTCACAGCCCGTGAAACACGTTTTAGTTTGGTAGGAGTACGAGTACCTGAAATAAGAGAACTGGTAGTACTTCCGAATGCAACCGGATCTTGGTTCACTGTTTTCTTTGACACATGCTCAGTTATGCCCTATTCGTCATGACCGGGACTTAAGGATGGTTCAGCGTAAGTGCTATCTGAGTCATCAGGCATAATCACATCAACCGTTTTCCCACCTACGTGATGGGACTTTTTGAAAGTTGGTGCTGTCAAAACAACGTACATCCCACGGAACAAAATTTGACGTTTATCCCACTCCGGATCTCAATACAACATGTACGCACGAGTGAATGCCTCTTTCTTTCACCAAAACGTTAATGGATAAGCACAATGCACACAATTATAATTCGCATGATACCATATGTTATAGTTCATATCATTGCAACACAATAAACAAGGTGTTTCGGTGTACATTACCTCAATCAAGTCAATCCATACATGCGTAGGAGCGGTTATCATGTTGTAGCGCGTATCATGGCGAACTCTGTGCTTTCGGAGGACCCAATGGAACACGTAGAAGCGGGTACGAAGTAAATTAAGCTTGTCGTCACACTCGTCGTAGGTGAAGCACTGACCTAGGTAAGAGTTGAGTTTGTCGGTCGCGTACCAAATTGCATTTGGCAAGTTTTCGCCGAGTTTGAATAAACCATCTTCTCGTGCTTCAATAAGAACGTTGATGAAAGCTTTGTCGATAGTTGGAGTCCAAGAGGACATATACAAAAAATCTTCTTGTTTGGTTGGAAAAGGGAGTGACTGGTTTGAGCTCCCGTGATCCGGGTTCTTAAAATTGTTCATATTTGGAGAGTATGTATGTTGATGAAGTGATTCCTCTTTCTACCCAAACCACATCTATATAGAGAAGCAAGGCCAAGTGGGTGTGTGAGTGTAGGTGGCACAAATTATTCTTACAAATAATTATTGGTAATAAGAAAAAGAAACATGAAGCATAAGGGAATATATGCTTTTGAATATTACTAGTATGCTGCCTTTTTTCTTTTTAGTCAACAAAGCTTCCTCAGTAGCTGCAATAATAATTCCAAAAGATAGAATATATTCTTGGATGTCACTCAACAACAGTAGCATATTTACACAGGAAATAGGGTGCGTATTACTCACCAATTAATTGAATCTTTCGCAATTAGTTGTTACAAAGCGAAGTACTCTTCTAGTACACAACCAAACAGACACACGAATTTTACAAACCCATCCTATTACATCATTCGTCATGCATAATGCACAAACAAACGGAACACTACGATAGTCACCATTCACGGCACGAACATACACTTTCCTTTCACTTGAAACACAAGAGAAAGACCACAATTGCACAAATTAACCATACGACTCGGCTGGACATATAACATTTCTACGCTTGTTTCTTGTACATTAGTGCTTCCGCCCTGATGGTGGTAATTTCATCACGAAATTGGTCAATCATGCAATTCAGTTGCTCTTTGGAGTAGTGATCAACCTACATGAAGAATTTACACTTCGTCTCCTACAATACAAGCATAATAAAATGCATCAAAAATTTTGTCTATCAACCACCTGTAACAAACAGGTCAATGCACTTGACGTCCAATAACACAAAACTGAGTAAATCGTGTTGGAGTACCCCTCGATTAGGGCAAGACAAGAACCGCTCATCTAGATTCTTCAACGTCTTTGACGTCAGAACCCGAGTGGGGAGTTGACGGTAGCATTCCTTTGGGAGTTCCCTATGACAAGTCCAACATTTCAACAAATGGTTCCGCGGACAAGAGAACGACGATGAACTGGAGGTGCTCATTTAGCTGAACAAATTTATGCAACTAGGTCATGATCTTAGGCAGATGATATCATGAAGCCTTGAAATGAAATATAGGACTCGATGAACCAAAAACACGATCCCACAATTACTAAAATACTCTGGACAAACTGAATAATTTAATTGAAATGTCATACGTGATTGAAAGCGCAGTACATCAGTTAAGGCCAAGGTCGGTCGGACAGTATTTCATTTAAATTGAACCCCAATTTTTATTTTGCATATCAAAATTTATGGATGATTATTCATCCCGTAAACATTAAACAATAAAGTAAGACCTAATCTGACTAATTTAATTACTTATCAAAGTACTCAGCATACCTGTTAATCGAGTCATATTTCACACGTGTGGGATCCAGATCGATATGCGCAGCGTCGGACCGAATGCAATTGACGAAAAACTCAATATTAGGTTAGGGTGTCGTCGATGGTATAACTAGATTCAACGTGGTGACGAAGTGGCTCTTGGGTGCGCCGGACCCAGGTCACTGAGTGGTGCGCGCCATCCGTTCTACAACTTCGTAATGTTCCAAAGATGAGGGCGATGAACTGGGTACACCTAAACAACACGGTGTTAATTTGTTTCAAGAATCTGGAGGGTAGATTTGACTTTTCACATATTATCCAAGACAATACATGATAACAAACACTGTGATCGGGATATAAACATATACACAAGAATAAGGCAATACGGTTCTACAAACAACAAATTAAATCATTTCAACAGTGCAGATACGTGGGATTGGATTAAATTGTCTTATCCCACCTTGCTTTGCAAACGCACCCTAAGGGAACAATAATACGAGTGAGAAACGGAGAATTGAGAATGAAAGGACTGTTTTTGTAGTGATAGAGTAGGTGGAGCACACCGTGTTAATTATGAGCTAAAATAATTGATGATAAAGGAAGATGGGAAAAATGTATCTAATAAGCAAATAAATTAGATGTGTGTTTTCGTGGACATAAATGGCTTCAAATTTATAATTATTAATCCTTTTTTCATGTTCTAATATTGTTTATTTTTATATTCTTAATTATTACTATATATCAAGTTATAAATATGGTTCACATCAATGCTATTTAACAAGTTATTATTGTCTATATGCATATTTTGTAAAAATAAAAATTATTAAGTATTGATAGGAAGATTTTTATTTTTGTTCTATTATATTGATCACATTTTAGAATAGATACGTGATACTTACTATCACCAAACAACGTCTTCTAAATTGGTCAATTCATTAAAAAAATATCCAAAAAAAAATCTCGATCGGGCTTTTTTACTGACGTGATTCAATACTTTTTCTTTATCAATTTTATTTAATTTCAAGACATTAAATTGAAGACAAAAACCTCGAAAAAATTTATTTTGAACCATTATATTGGCCACATTAAAAAAATGTATGTGACATTGACCATCGTCAGTCACGTTTGCTAAGTTGTCCAATTCTTCAAAAAAAATATTTTTTTGATTGTATTATTTAGTTTATTTTATTAGTAATATGTTTTTTTCTCATATGTATTTCTATATTTATTTTATAATTCTTTTAAAATGTATTTATATTTTTATATTTATCTTTAATTTGAATTAATATTTTATTGACTAAAAGTTTATTAATTAGATTAAAGGAAATAGAAAAGAAAAACGGAAAAGAAAGGGAGATCAAAGTAGGCTTTTGTTTTCAATTTATTAATAATTATAGAAAATGATAAGAAAATTTAGGATCATGCCACGTCAACAATAAACCTCGGCCAGACCTTTTTTTAACCTTTTTTGATCAATTTGTCAATTTAGCTGACGTGGTTTGACGAAGGCTAATGCCATGTACCTTTTTTGAAATGTGGTCAATGTAATGGACCAGAATATTTTTTTCCTAGATTTTTCTTCAATTTAATTTTTATAATTAAAGAAAGATGATAAGGAAGTATTGAATTACGGAACGTCAGCATAAAAGCCCGAAAAGGGCCTTTTTGGACCTTTTTTTCTGATAAATTAACCAACTTAGTAGACGATTGAAGATGAACAATATCATGTATATTTATGAAATGTGGCCAATATAATAATTAAGATATAAAAAAAATCATTATCGATACACACCTTAGGGTGGGAATTATACCGAAATTTTCGGTACACCGAACATATTATATTGAATCATACAGATAATGCCATGATATTCGGTATACTAAAATTTTGTTTAATATGATACCAATACTGAAATTTACATTATTGTAATAGTATGATGTTTTGAAAATCTGAGTATACCGAAAAACCATATAGAGATTTTAGAAATGTGTGGTAATATATATATATATATATATATATATATATATATATATATATATATATATATATATATATATATATATATATATATATATATATATATATATAATAATGGTCGGTATTTCGGTGCGTGCCATACCATACTGATATTATAGTTATACCAAATTTCGGTGGTATCCATATTCCCTTCTTCATACCGAGAATTTCGGTAAGGTTAATATGTTTTTTTCATATCGAAAATTTTGGTACGATACACGATATGTGATAAGATTTCCGATATATATACATACCAAACTAGAAATTGTGATTTCTAATTATTCTTAGAATAATTATCAAAAGATGTTGTTTTAAAAAAAGATTGTGAAAATTTTTATTTGACTCACAATCTATCGCATTTTTTTAAATTTGATTCCTAAAACATAAAAAAAATTTAAAATACCTCATGACATATAGAATTTTGATAAATTGTCTCATACTATCAGTTTTCCGACAAATAAGTGGCTGAAAAAACTGTTTAAGTAACATAAAAGTTTGTTATGGGGTTTTGAAATGGTTATCAGTATTGGTTTGAGTTGAAATTTTGCGTGATGACTTAGAAAAATGAGAAAAACCCAACAAAACCAACCAAAGGCAGAATGAAGTATCAAAAGTTGGTGAATAAATATACAATTTTGTAACTAGAGTTAGAATTTCAGAGGGGTTATCGACGTCGGATGAGGTTGAAATTTGTATGGTGGCTCTAATAAATGAGGCGAATCTAAGGAAATCAACAGCGGCCAAAACGAAGCATCGAAAGTAGGTTCAGCGGAGCAATCTTTCAGTTTTTTTGAAAGAAACACAAAACTAATAGATTGTTCTGGTGAACCTTCTTCTGGTGCTTTGTTCTAGCTTTTTTTGGTTTCGTTGGGTTCTTTTCATTTTCTAGAGCCTCCACATAAAATTTCAAACCAATCTGATATCGATAACCCTTTCGAAATCATAACCCTAGTTGCAAAATTGTACATTTATTCACCAACTTTTGGTGCTCTGTTCCGGCTTTCGTTGATTTTGTTGGGTTTATCTTCTTTTTTTTTAGTCATTACGCAAAATTCCAGCTCAAATCGATGTCGATAACCTATCCAAAACCCCAAAATAAACTTTTGAATAGGTCTCATGTGAGACCTGTTTCATAGAATGAGACCACATTTTACCATTTTCTAAATTGACCCGCATCCAAACTGATGCCCACCCACGGACCCACGACCCACCCAATAATCGGACCCAACCCCACTACCCACCCCCGGACCTAGGAAAAACAACCCCACCGGCCATTTTACCATCTTCGTTGCTGCCAGCGGCCGCCACCGCCATTTTTTACCGATAATATTCAAAATCTGCCCAATTTTTAGTATTGCAAAACCACCTAAAAGTATTACAAATTCAACAATAAGTTAAAAATCAAAAGTATCACAAACTCAATTTAAAGTATCACAAATTCAAATAAGAGTATCATAAAATCGAGTAAAAGTAACACATGTTATATTTTATATTTTTCCTTTTGCAAAAATCAAAGTATCATAAAATGTTGTTAAATTATTAAAAAATATAATTAAAATATTACATATTCTATAATTTAATTTCTTTTACTTACATATGTACCTATTATATTTAGATAATTAAAAATATTAAAAAAGTTTGACCGCGTATCACAAAATACATTAAAAGTATCGCATATTTTCTAATACTTGTACATTGTACTACATTTTGTAATAAGTGTGTTCTGTGATACTTTTAATATCTTTTCTGATACTTTTAATATATTTTGTGATACTTGATCATATATTGCAAAAATTCATACTACTT